>JAAGEH010000293.1:13643442-13957060 GCA_011751065.1 Lasiurus cinereus
TAGAGGTCTGATGCATGAATTTGTGCATGGGTGGGTCTGGCCAGCCTGGCCAGAGGGAGGGGACATGGGTGATTGACCAGTCTGCCTGCTGGTCAAACTCCTGGTTGAGGGGACAATTTGCATATTAGCCTTTTAATATATAGGATATACACTGAGTGGCCAGATAATTATGTGTTCAAAGGTCATAATAATCTGGCCATTCAGTGTATATCAAAACCTTATAAAAACATAGATACATATTATTTTTTCTAAATGTATGTATATATATACATATATATGTGTGTGTGTGTGTGTGTATGTGTATATATATATATATATATATATATATATATACATATCTAGTGTTTGCTTTGAGAAATAATGCAGGTAAAGTTTGAAAAAGTGATGTTTGTTTATGCACACTAAAAGATTAGCGCAGTGCCCTTCAGAGTATCTTATTTACATAACATTATTCTCGCAGAATTCCACACAGACAGGCAATACTGAAGTGCATGCTGACCAAGTTCATGGTAGAAAAATAGAAGCATAGGTTATAACTTTAGATTATTGTGGGTGCTCTGGTCAGCTAGTAATAATTTTCATTGGAACAATGTACAATTTACCATCAATGGTTTAAAGTATCTTGATAAAATATAGCTCTGCATTGGAACATAGTGTTCTAACAAATTCATAAGCATTCATGGATAACTTCACAACCTTGACAACTGTATATAAGGTCATTTAATGGGGCATATTCTGCATCCTGACAGAGAGAAGCTCTGGGTCTCATGACCGTTAACATCAGTGCTAAACACTTCAGGGGAAGATGTATGCCATCTACTTGAGTTGATTAACCAGAGGTGAAACCACTGGGAGCAGCCCAGCCTGGTTCATTTGCTTTCATGAAATGCTTTTGATAACTTGTTCAGCTAGGTGGCTGGTTCTCCTCCAGGCAGAAATGCACAGTTTATTCTTATTCCCAGACTGGAGAAGCAAGTCCTGTGGCTTCTAGAAAACTGATCTTTCTAACATGAAATCTGAAATAATTGAACATCCCTGACTGCTGTGCAGAATTAGGAGTGGGATAGATATAGGAAGACTGCAGCTGGGCTTACGGTGGAAGACCCTTAATGCAGACTCAATCTTTGTACTTAGCTACATGAAAAGACATAGCTGGTGTTTCCAAATAGACCAAAGATGATGGACCAGCACTGGATATCTTAAGAAAAGATCGGGATCTGTAAAATGAAATAACTAAAGAGAAAGAAAAATGATATTGTCCTGGGATCCCAGTCCTGGTAGTATTTTCATCAGTTGATTTGAAGGAAAAATATTTTCTTCTTTTTTTTCCCTTTATATTTCCCATTTATTTGTGCTAAATAAAATGGAGAAAAATAAGTGGAAAAAGATAATGACTTTTTGACCACATATAAAACTTCTTTGATATCAGGGAAAAAATGATTTGTTTCACACAAAAGTATGATCTTTAACATAATGCTCATATTTTAAAATCTATAGAGCTATTTCATGGACAATTATTTGCTTCTTTTGTTATACCAAAGAAAGCCCTAAACATTGATACTACTATTTTGTGTTAAATTTAAACAAATAATAATATATTTCCAGGTCCATTATTTATGTTAATGATAACTGTATAATGTTTAATATATTTTCACAGAAAGTACTTAATAAAATAGAGCATTTAAAAAAAAAGTTGTGTAGGCTGCTTGATTCTCTGTAATATTCAAGAATTTGTAATAATAATAAATAGGTAAGTAGCCTGTATCATTGGTTATGAAACAATGAAGACAATATATTGTTCCGTATTATGTATTTTTTCTAATGTTTCAGTAAACCCTAAATGCAATGATGTAAAGTATTATTTAAGAATAGGTGATTTAGTAAGAAACTTCCACCAATAAAAACAAAATCTAAAAATAAAGAACAAAACACACAGCAAAGCATTCAGAAAAAAAAGAAGAAGAAGAAGAAAATTTTGGGAAACAAAAACCTTAAAAACAATGTGGCTTCTAAGTAAGTTTTTAGCAAGATAGGAAATATAAAGCAGGAACTATAGTTTTAAGACCTTTAAAAAACTATATAATATTTTCACATTACTTATTTCTGATGACCTACACTGTTTTAGCTGAATGATTAATGATACAATGCTTAAGATAAAACTGCTTAGAAGGGCTAGTTTCTTGGGATGTGTCCACTAACGGTTATTTTTTTGTCCTATAGGAGAAACTCCAGTTCACCAAAGAATAGAATAGGTACTAATATTTAGAAAGAAAGAAAAAGAAATGACACACACACACACACACACACACACACACACACACTGAGGCGGGGATATCTATGTATTTAATTTTATTATACAGATCTTTGTAAAAGATTGCAAATAATCATGTGCATATTCTCCATAAAGAATGTGTACTGTCAATATTACAGAATTACTTCTGATATAAGACCTTACATGTAGATGCAAGAAGGGAAAAATATTGCCTCCTTGCATCTGGAAGAGAGGATATCTGTGCAAAGAGTTTAGTTGTTCTTAAAAATTTGCTTTAAGAACACTCAGAGAAAGATCCTATGTTTTTCTAATTTCAATGAAAGCTAAAATATATTTTCCTCAACACTGTTCTCTTGATTTAAAACAACAGCAGCAAAAAACATTTAAAGAAAAAAAAAAGATATTGTTTCTGATTTGTTGCACTGAAATCCTTAAAATGTGGCCTTTTTAGACTTCATGAGTTATGTAAAATCATTTTCAACAATTTCAATAATTACTATAACTTCATTTTTTAAAAAAATGCAGGCCCATTTTCAAAGTATAAATAAATGTGACCAGAATATTCTCTTAGTGAGAAATTTCTCCAAATATGAATTGTGAAATAAGGCTCATGTTATAGCATCGATCAGACCACCAAATCTCAGAAGGAAGGTAGGCGAAGGTGCGGGAAAGATCAACCAAAGGACTTGTTTGCATGCACAGAAGCCTCACCCAGGAGGGTGTGGGTATGAGTGAGGGTGAGGTGGGGAGGGGCGCAATTGGGGAATAAGGAAACATGTGTAATACCTTAATCAATAAAGAAAAAGCATCCCGGTTTGGAATAAAGCATGGATTACAACAAACATTTTTAAAAATGAAGAAGAATATGTTTAGTAAACAGCATTACTATTCCATTCACAAATTTTGATGTTTTCCAGAATATAATATTGGCTTGAGAAATGGGGTGTTCTTTAGCTTGAAGCCAAACTATTCAAAATTTAGGAGAAAAATAACTGAATTTAATTGAAAAACAAGTTACTTGCACAAGTTAGTTAATTCACATTGCCTGCATTTTGTATTTGTGTATGTTTTGTCTTAGCATAAGTAATGATGCTAAGCTGAACTGCATTATTTTAGCCCAGTGACTATCCCTTGGATAATCTTCAGTCATAAGCAATGGATGTGACCAAATGTGTCAGCCAAATAGTTCAAATTAAAATAAATAAAATAGTTCAAATGAAAAACACTTTTCATCATTTTATATTTTTACCATAACTTCGTATCACCAGAGAGAATCACAATTTATAAGCTAACATTTTGTGTTACCACATTTGAAAATCCAATTAATTTTGCATTTGTTGTCTAAATATAAGTACAGGGTAGGTTTGTAGTTGAGAGTAAATGGAACAGAAGTAATTCTTGTATCACTACTTATCTATTACTGTATAAACAACTGTAAACTTACTTTGCCCGCCCTTTGTGTATGTAATCAATATCATTCTCTTCCTTCTTTCCTATTTCATATCTTTTTATCTATCGTTATCTATCACTTATTTGGATGAAGAGCATTAAATATTATTGTTTCATCTCTGATACATTTTTGTTCCTGCATTATAGAGTTTTATATGAACATATCACATTGATATCATTTTCACCCATCCTACCGGCAATTTGGAGATCTCACATATTCTTTGAGGAGACGAGGGAGGCTAGGCACTCACGTGTTCATGGCAAGTGTAAAATTTGGGAATAGTCTTCTGGGGGATAACAGGCCAGTGTATGTTACATTTCAATGGTGCACAGGAAGCTGTTTTACAGAAATCACAGCGTACTGCAGACATTCACGGGAGCATTTCCCTAGCAGTGGATACCACATACTTTCCCATCAATAAGGGAGTAGTTAGAAAATGAAAGGTCCATAGAAGTGAATATAGAGCTGCCATGAAAAAGAAAGAGGAGATTCTGAATTTCAAGATGCAAAGGCTATGCTCAGTTATTAAAAGAAAAATAAAATAAAGAATAATATTCTATGTCCCTAGGAACAATAATAGCTAAATATATGTTTGCATATCAGTAAGACATGCACCCAACTAAAGTGGAGGATGGAGAGTGAAGATGGAGGGGATGGGATTCCTTGCCTTTTACCTTTATGCCTTTGCAGCTTAGGAGTAAAACCAATTTACTTAACAGACTTTCCTGCTCTTTTCTGCTAACATCCAGTCCTGAAACCAGCACTATGCCTCCTGCTCGGTATTTTCCTTTTTTTCCTGAAAACAGCTATCCATCCAAAATAAATATTTCTACTGTGCCACAAAACAAATTACTCAGCACTAAAATTGCAAAGCCATTGCCATGATAGTAAATGCCACGGAGGCATGGCAAAACTCCATCTTCTATTCAGAAAGTGTTTATGTTTGATCCGTGGGAATGATGATAAATTGTTTATGTTACTCTTTGTCTTCTGGGGAAATGTTTTCATTAAGTCTGGATGCTATCTAATGATGAAGACAGGAAAGTTCAAGAAAAGCTACTACGGTTATTAAATCACTAGATACAGAACACATTAAGATAGAGCAAGGAAGGGAAAAATGACCATTCTGCCTGCTCCCTGTTCACCTTGCTACCCAACCTCCTACTGTGCAAGATGGGAGGAAAGCATCTTGCTCACTCAGAAAGGACTTTGGTGTTTTTTTTTTGCTTTTTTGCAGGAAAAGGTTATACTCTATTATTGGATATTTTTTAGTGTTATGAGCGTATATGTATGTGTTAATTCACAGGAATTGTAATAGTTATATAAGTATAAAAATATGTGCTTTTTGCCATCTCTAATGTTGCCCTATCTCAAATTAATTAAAATAATTTAATTGTTGCATAATATCACAAGAGCTCCATAACTTACATGGCTTAATCCTCTTTAAGCATTCTGACAACTTAAAATATGAAGGAGTTATGAAACAGACATGTAAATCCATATTCTGCTTTTTTCAGTTAACATATTAATCATTTCCCATGTTTCTATATAAATATGGCTGAATAATATTAAATAAGAAAATCTGGTATTATATATTTGATCACAACCAATTCTTCAACATTTGGTATATTTTACTTTTTTATTTTTTTCTATGATGTTGGGATGAATACATTTTTATGTCTGAATTTCCCCTTTTAATTTATTGCCTTTAGAGATATTCCTGAAAGTAAAATTACTGTGTTGAACAGTAAGACTATTTACAGGCATGGCCTCATTGCCTTCAAATTTAGCATTGTATATTTAGCAAACCATTAAAAATATTGTCAACTAGATTTTACTAAATTCCATAATAATTTAGAATATTTATATAAATTAAAAACAGGTGAAAACATTGAATGAACAATATTAATTGATTTGAATTTGCTTTAAATGTTTAAGTAAGGCATGTGCATTTTTTGTAATAGCTTTAAGGTCCTATCTACCTGGCTAGTGAAAAATCCAGTTTAGTTTTATTTTGAAGACATTCTCTATTCCTAGTTTTCTGTGGTTTTGCACAGTGCAGTAATATCACTAGTCTTTTATTTATGATGACCTCCACTGCAATGTTTATCATCTACATTGGTCAGCAAACTGTGGCTCTAGAGCCACACATGGCTTGCGAGCCGCGGTTTGCTGTTCTGTTACCTAATGAGTTTGCGGATTACTGGGATAGGGGCTTAATCATAAGGAACAGCCTGTAATTATAGGAATTGAGAGTCAGCCAATGTGACTCATTAGGATTTGCTAAACTCAGCACCTGTACTGCTACTAGGCCTCCGAGGCCCCTGCTTTTAGTGATTTGCCCTCTAATGTTTGTGCCTCCCCTAGCATAGCCATGCTGTCTTCTGCAATACTGAATTTTGTTACTTTACTACATCAGTGATCCTGAGACCACATTCAAATTCATTGGAGGGACTCAGAGAACTCAGAAAACCATTATACTTTATTTTTTAATTTAATAAATCTTTATTGTTCAGATTATTACAATTGTTCCTCTTCCCCTCCCCGTCCATAGCTCACTTCCACCTGGTTCCTAACCCACCCTCTGTCTTTATCTCCCTTCCATTGTCCTCATGCATAGGTGTACAATTTTTGTCCAGTCTCTTCCCACAACCTCTTACCCTTTTCCCCCTGAGAATTATCAGTCCACTCCCTTTCTATGCCCCTGATTATAGTATATACACCAGTTTATTCTGTTCATCAGATTTTTAATTCACTTGATTTTTAGATTCACATGTTGATGATAGATATGTATTTGTTGTTCATAATTTTTATCTTTACCTTTTTCTTCTTCCTCTTCTTAAAGAGTACCTTTTAGCATTTCATATAATACTGGTTTGGTATTGATGAACTCCTTTAGATTTTTTTTTATCTGTGAAGCTTTTTATCTGTCCTTTAATTCTGAATGATAGCTTTGCTGGGTAGAGTAATCTTGGTTGTAGGTTCTTGATATTCATCACTTTGAATATTTCCTGCCACACCCTTCTGGCCTGCATAGTTTCTGTTGAGAAATCAGCTGACAATCATAGGGGTGCTCCCTTGTAGGTAATGAACTGTTCTTCTCTTGCTGCTTTTAATAGTCTCTCTTTGTCTTTTGCTCTTGGCATTTTAATGATGATGTGTCTTGGTGTGGTCCTCTTTGGATTCCTTTTGTTTGGGGTTCTGTGCGCTTCCTGGACTTGTAAGTCTATTTCTTTCACCAGGTGGGGGAAGTTTTCAGTCATTATTTCTTCAAATAGGTTTTCAGTATCTTGCTCTCTCTCTTCTTCTGTCGCCCTCATAATTCTGATGTTGATATGCTTGAAGTTGTTCCAGAGGCTCCTTACCCTATCTTCAAATTTTTGGATTCTTTTTTCTTTTTGCTTTTCCAGTTGAGTGTTTTCTGCCTCTTTGTATTTCAAATCTTTGACTTGATACTTGAATTCCTCTAGTCTGCTGTTATGTCTCTGTATAATATTTTTTATTTCAGTCAGTGTATGTTTAATTTCTAGTTGGTCCTTTTTCATATCCTTGAGGGTCTCACTGAATTTATTGACCTTTTCTAGGAAATTCTTGAAAAACCTTATAACTGTGGTTTTGAACTCTATATTCAGTCATTTGTTTTTCTCCATTTCTTTCATTTGTGATCTGTTTCTTTGTCTCCACATTTTGGCTGCTTCCCTGAGTTGATAGAGTATATTTGTGTCTGTGTCCTATATGGCACAGTAGCTTTGCCTCCCCAGTTACCTGAGGTGGACTCTCTTGGTGCACCCCTTTGTGGACTGTGAGTTCAGCCTTGTTGTAGTTAAATCTTGATTGTTGTTGGTATCACTGGGGAGAATTGACCTCCCAGTCAATTGGCTGTGAGGATCAGCTGTGTCTATGCCGGGAGTACTTCTATGCTGGAGTCAGCCTTATGAGACAAGACTTGCAAAATTGTAAAAGCCTCTGTGCTGGGCTTGGATTGAGTGGAGTCTCAGGGCTCAGCAGACAGCCTTGGCTTACCATCAGCCCTGTTCTATGAGTGTCCCTCAGTAGTCACTGCAGCCCTCTCTGCGCACACTTGCACATGTGCCTTCAGACCTCTGCCTTTTGCATTTCCCCTGAGTTACCATGTGCTCCAGGGACCCATATGACTCTGGGTCACCAGGGTCTCACCCAAAACTGGGGTTTAGTGCAGTCAGAATTGGAGTTCAGTGCAGTTAGGAGGTTCTGTCTTCCTTCTGATAGAGAAAGCCAGTGGCACAATCAGCAGTCCTCTCTGCATGCACTCGTGTGCACCTCCAAACCTCTGCCTTTTGTGGCTCCCCTGAGTTTCCAGGCACTCCTTCCTTTTCCCAACAGTTCAGACTCATCCCATTTGAGTCTCGCCTGGAACTGGAGTTCAGTGTAGTTGGGAGTTTCTGTCTCTCTTCCGCTAGAAGAAGCCAGCCAAACACTCTACCACCATGCTCTCCACGTGCTTGTTTCTGTACCTCAGCTTTTTGCAGCTCCTCTTTGTCTCTGTGAGCCTCTCTCTTTCCTTCTAGTTGTAGAATTTCCACTCAGCCAGCTTTCCTGTGGTTCTGGATAATGTCTGTTCTGTCTTTGAGCTGTAGTTTTGAAATTGTTATGCGAGGCAGCAGTTTAGGTGTTCACTTATGCCGCCATCTTGGTTTCTCCCATACTTATACTTGATTAAAGCAAAGGGCTACAGTTTAAAATCAGTCAAGGTAAAGGGAAGAGTCCATGAAGGGACAGACACACACTTCCATGTGTCTTCTCTTGCTCTTGGTAGAATTTTAAAGACAGTGTATAACCTCTCAGCAGTGACATGTGACAACATGTATGATGTATTGTCAACCAGGGAAGCTCACCTGAGTCTTGGTGTGCAGGGTTCTTTCTGGGGGCTGGTCACTTAGCCATGAAGGAACACCTACATGGCTAACCTCAGGCATTCAGTTTCCAGCCACTGCAGAGAACAAACTGATAGCATGATATGACTCAAGGCCTCAAGGAAACAAAAGCACTCTTTCCTATCAACCAGGATAGCCCAAAAGCATAGAGGTTACCTCCTGAAATCTTTCAAGGGGCCAAACTTTCTTGGCATGCGAAGGGTGTAGGCAGCCCAGGCATCCCAAGTTGACCCTCGGATGCACAGGGACTCAATGTACCTGTCCCACTTGAGTTCTTTAATACAGAGAGTCCCGTGCTTTCTGAGGGTGTGGCTACTCCCAACTCCCCAAAAGGCCCTGAATTTGACAAGCCAGAGCTTTTATTTTTTGGGGGGAAAAAAGTAAAATCTCTATTCTCCATAATGAAGGGAAATAAAGACCTTCAAATAATGAAACATATGTAATACCTTAATCAATAAAGAAAATGTTTAAAAAAGACCTTCAAAAATAAATCATCACAATGACTCCTTGCCCTATGTCCTAAGTCCGTGGTTGGGAAACTACAGCTCATGACCCACATATGGCTCTTTGGCCCCTTGAGTGTGGCTCTTCCACAAAATACCATGGCCTGAGAGAGTCCATTTTGAAGAAGTGGCGTTAGAAGAAGCTTAAGTTTAAATAATTTGGCTCTCAAAAGAAATTTAAATTGTTGTACGATTGATACTTGGCTCTGTTGACTCATGAGTTCCCCGACCACTGTCCTAAATGCTGGGACCTATGTATCATCTGTTTCTTCTTGGGTCACTTAGAAGAAGAAATATTAATCTCTTATCAAGTTATTCTGTCACAGACATGGTGTACTCCCAGAGGCATCAGGGCTGTTTGAGATGCTAAGTTATGAAATGAATTTGTTACAAAGCAATAGTGATCAGAACATTTAGATTTACACATGTAGTTAGCAAATTATATGAGGATTGTTTGGTGACTGTGCTGGATTTCCATCGGAAAATCAAATTCTTCTACATAAACTAAAATTTGTGTTGTTTAAAAAATTTAGAAATAAAAAAACAACATTGAAACCATATTAATTAATGTATATACAGTTATGAATATTCTATTGATATATTTCTTCAGACTTCTTTTTTATTTTTGCTTTTTAAAAATTTGAATATGCTGAAACCAGTTTGGCTCAGTGGATAGAGCATTGGCCTGCGGACTAAAAGGTCCCAGGTTCAATTCTGGTCAAGGGCATGTATCCTGATTGCGGGCACATCCCGGTAGGGGGCGTGCAGGAGGCGGCTGATCGATGTCTCTCTCTCTCTCATCAATGTTTCTAACTCTCTATCCTTTTCCCTTCCTCTCTGTAAAAAATCAATAAAATATATTTTAAAAAATTGAATATGTTATAAAGAAGTAATTATTCAATTTTTACACTAAATTTATGCAAATATATCATCACATATTAACATACGGGATGTAGCAAAAGTAGGTTTACAATTGTTCATATGGAAAATTGCCTAATAATTAAAAAATAATAATATAAGAATAAACGGTGTTTTCTGTACTCACAACTGGAAACCTACTTTTGCCCACCCTGCATTTTGTTGAGAATTATATGTCCTGAACAACAAGAATACATATAATAGAGAACCCCACCTGTTTGGTAGATGGATTACCAAATTTCCCTGGCAGAGGATTAACTGTAAGCTGTAAAACTGCTAACCCAGAGCACTTCATAATCCATCATTTTCTGACATTTAACTTTAAATTGGTTTCCTATAGTATTCTTTTAAAAAGTTTTGAGATATTATTTTTCTGATCTCTAACTTTAAGTGAGTACTTTAGAGTTAAAAGATAAACATGAAGATACATGTCTCCAACGGAAGCATGAGGAGATCCGCGCACTAGCTCCCTAGGAGAACAACCACAATTTGTGAAAAATATTTAAAAAAAGAAAACATTAAAGTCTATGAATATAGTCCTAAGAACATACAGCAAATGAAGACATGTTTATGTGAGAAAATCTCCATTTTGTTAAGAAAAACAATAATCAGTGGCATTTGAGCCATGATTTGCTCCCTCCCCTTCACTCTAGAGATTAGTATGACAGCATTTCTTTTCGTTTGTTTTTGTTAATACTTGCCCAAGGATATTTTCCACTGATTTTTTTCAGAGAGAGTGGAAGGATGAGGAAGAGACAGAAACATTGATGTGAGAAAGACACCTAGATTGGTTGCCTCCCACATGGACCCTGACCAGGGCCAGGGATCAAGCCTACAACCCAGGTAGAGGCCCTTGATCAGAATAGAACCACTAGCCAAACTGGCTAGGGCAGCATAACATTTCTATTCTTGGAAGGTGTAGCAAAATATATGGGGTTTCCTCTGCCTTAAATATCAGTCAAGTGCAACCATATCTCCTTGAGAGAAGCAAGCAACCAGCATTTATCATTCACCTCAGCTCCACAAAAGAGAATCTAAATTCCAACTAGTATAGCTGAGAGGTTGAGGTTTCTTTCCGCTGTCTGGCTTTCCTTCTTCTGCCCAGCCCACAGTCCTAGGTTGGTGGTTTCCCCCCAGGAGAGGAAGCCTGAAAATATCGGGACCTATTTATCTTAGCTCACCCTGCTTGTGGAACAGTTCTGTGCAGGGAAAGATAAGCTGAAAAGACCAGAGGCTACCAGTCCACTTGGTGCCTTTTACTCATAAAGCAGAAGTGTACTGTCTGAGAGAAGGGGACACTCTCTCCACTCTCAGTTCAGGATCACTGGCTCGGAGATTTTGCCCAAAGAGTAAGATAGACAATAAGAACACAGAGCCCCAAAATCTCCCCAAAGGAACTAACTATATTTAGAATCAAGTTTTGAGAAGTTAAAGCCTAAGGTATTTTAGAAAACAATGGAGATTTTGGTGGTAAGCAATTTAGAAAAGGCCAACCATACCATGAGAAACATGAACTAAACCATAGACCAGATACTCTTTCAGAAAGAATCAGGGAAACTCTGATGAGAAAGCAAATTGGGGTCAAAACAGCTTTAAAGACTGACTCAAAAACTCTTTCTGCAGGGACTCAGACTGAATTGGATCAGAGCGGGGAGCATTTTACACTTCACTACCTAGTGGAGTCTAATTATTGGGTATAATACCAACAGAGGCAGACATCCTAACAGAGATACAAGTGAGAAAGTAAAAAAGATCTCTTGCTAAAACCACTGCATGTAAAGGTTTCTGTTCACATTCCCAAGGCTGGCTACACTCTCTGTGGAGCAACATCAGAGACCTCATACAATAGGGGAAATAGACTTCACTAAAATAGTAAAGACAAGTTTCTAAACAAATAAGCAGATAAACAAGTAAACAAACAAGCTTTAGAGATGGAAGATCAGTATCCAGAGTTGCTCTACTACATTATGAAATCTCCAGTTTGCAAGAAAGAAAAAAAGAAGATAAAAGATGAAAGAAAAAGAAAATACCATGAAGGTATGACCCATTCACAGAAAAAATAAATAAATAAATAAAAGCAACAGAACCTTTCTATGAGAAGGCTCAGATGTTAGACTTAACAAACATATAAAACAACCATTGTAAACATGTTCAAAGAAATAAAGGAAACCACACATGTTTTAATAAATAAAGGACAGTATGATGACAATTTCTCATCAAATAAAAATATCAACAAAGAAATAAATAAAAGAAGAGTCAGAGAAATATGGGACACTAACATGAATAAGAGAAGCAGAAAAAGAAGAGAAAAAGGAAAAGAAAAAAAAGTACTTGCAGAAATAATGGCTGAAAACTTGCCAAATATGATGAAGATATACAAATGGTCGTTAAGCACATGAAAAATAATCAATATTATTAAACATTGGGAAATGTAAATTAAAACAGTAATGTGATATATTTCACTAAGATAATTATAATCAAAAAAGATAAATAAGTATTGGCATGGATTCAGAGAATTTGGAGACCTCACACATTCCTGGTGGAGTGTAAACTGGTGCAGTCACTGTGCAAACAGTCTGTCAGTTCCTCAAAAGTTTAATCTTGGAGTTATATGATCCACAAATTCCATTCTAAAGTATACAATTAAGAGAACTGAAAACATATATCCACACAAAAACTTGTAAGTAAGTAGATATTCATAATATTATTTATAATAGCCCCCAAATTGAAAATCACTCAAATGTCCATCAACTGATAAATCTATACTATTAAAAGAGTAATATGCAAATTGGTCAGGACATCCTCACAGTAATGACTAAACAGTAGGCTGCATGGGGCAACCAGGCCAGCAGGCAGGGCAGCGAAGAGTGATCAGGCTGGCAGGGGAGGGCAGTGAGGGGCAACCAGGCTGGCAGAGTGGGGCAGTGAGGGCAACCAGGGCAGTGGGGGGTGGGCAGTTGGGGCGACCAGGCCAGCAGGCAGAGGCAGGTAGAAATGATCAGGCTTGCAGGGGATGCAGTTAGGGGCAGTTAGGCAGGCAGGCAGGTAAGCAGAGAGAAGCCAGCAGTCCTGGATTGTGAGAGGGATGTCCAACTGCTGGGACCAGGACTAAACCAGCAGTCAGACATCCCTCGAGGTGAAATAGACTTGGAGAGGGTGCAGGCTGGGCTGAGCACCACCCCTTACCCCCCATGCACGAATGTTGTGCACCAGGCTTCTAGTAGAAAAATAAAAGACTATATCTGTGCAATGGAACTTTTTTCCCCAACAGAAAATAATAAAGTATTGATACATGCTACAACATGAATGGACCTTGAAAAGAAGATGTTGGGTAAAAGAATTTGGTCATAAATGTTTTATGGTTCCATTTAGTAAAAAATAATGAGGATCAACAACCCTGGAGAGAGAAATTATATTAGTGGTTGCCTAGGACTGAGAGTGTTTAAGAAGAAATTAGTATGACTATTAAGGCTACAAAGCTTATTTTGGGGTTAGGACAAAATTCTAAAATTGTTTATATTGATGGTTGCACAACTCTGATAATATAATTTATAATTTAATTGTGTAATCTATATGATATGCATACATAAGTCATAATCTCAATAAAGATTATATATTTTTATAGTTTTAAAAAAATAATCATAGACCTCAAGGTTTACATTCTATAGAGAAAATAACTATATTTATAGGACCAATCAAAATTTTTTCAGAGCCATGAAACATTTCTGAAAAAATGGTTTTGCTAACTAGGTTATAGAGCAGTTTCTTTTGGAAGAAACACATGACAATTAATATAAAAGGTAGAATTTGGGCCTTGGTATTATATGCATAGGTATGGAATGTACACTGTGAGAAAATAAACAAAAATGAGAAGACATAGCATTTCAAATGGAGTAAATACATAGAAGTAGATTGGCTTTGAATAATATAACTTCTGACATGAAGAAAAATCACAGTTGGCTTTAGAGGGTGTGCTAGAAAGTTTGTGTAATATTCTACCTTGAGAAAGATTCTCGAAGGTTTGAAAAGGTAGTCAAAATTGCTCTGTCAGTTGATTCCAGTATCATGGTAATAGAAATGTTCTTAGTTTTTAATAATAGTTGTTAAGGAACTTTGAGGTTTAGAGGTACACAATTTCTCAAGGTTGAGTTGGTTGTAAGGCTTGTATTTGTTTATTCTCAATAAATACTACTTTGAAATATGACAAAATTGTTCATCTTTCCTGGTCAACAAGAAGTAATTTTAGGGGTAGCCTTAAATGACAGTCAAAGAGATTAGCAGATTATATATTGCTAACATGTTCATTTGTATTCTCTATTGGTCTGGTGGAATCTTAATTATCAAGATTAAATTAATTAAGTGATGTTATAGAAAGTTCAGAGGGTTTTACCACTTCCAGATTTTTACTTAATTATCAGTGTCATGCTTTGGAACACTAGACATTTTTTTTATATATTCAAGTTAAGAAGCTTGGATATTCATTTTTACTCAAAATTGAGGAAATTGCCGAAACCGGTTTGGTTCAGAGCATCGGCCTGTGGACTGAAAGGTCCCAGGTTCAATTCCGGTCAAGGGCATGTACCTTGGTTGCAGGCACATCTCCAGTAGGGGGCATGCAGAAGGCAGCTGATCAATGTCTCTCTCTCATCCATGTTTCTAACTTTCTATCCCTCTCCCTTCCTCTCTGTAAAAAAATCAATAAAATATTAAAAAAAAAAACTGAGGAAATTCTCTGTAATGGAATATTATCATGCCAAAGCAGCAAGAATTTCAAACCTAAGAAAATGTGTAATATGAATTTCTCTGATTCAACATCACACACTCTTCAAAGTAAATCTTATAATTTCAATATTTAGCTTCAAAATAATGGTGTTATCATTGTTATTAATTATAATTACTTTATTTAATGATGTTTCAAAAACATTTTTATGGTTCTGTGGGTGTTTTAAATAAAAATAGCCATATAACTGACAGTTATTTAGATATATGACTTACCACTCCCATATCTGTCATTTTACAGATAAAATTGAGTCCAAGTGAGATTGCAGGGAAGAGTGGGGGGAATGGTTTGAGGACAATTTAATGACAAATCTGAGACAGAGTTCAAACATCTTAATTTCAAGTTCAGTGTTGTTCTTATATACAGTCCAATAGATTAGCTAATAATAGTTTGGATAATCATATAGGAAACCTAATAACAATATGTGACATGGTAATAAATGACTTCTATTTCTGGCTTGTCAAGGATTTGGACTGTAGAGACTATAACCAGCCCTAAAACCATTTATTATAATATCCTACTACATAACATTCCATCACAAGGGCCAGCCCCAACTCAAATCTCCTGGATGGCCAATGGTCAGTTAAGTCAGTCCAGCCAAATGCTAAGTCCTCTTGCTAGCTTCAGAGCTGCTGGTGTTTGCCTGCCTCTCAGTGATCACACAGCCTTGTGAGCATTCTGGTATTGTATGAAAGAAACTGCATTTGGTTTGCACAGTAAAGATGCAGTTACCTCTGCCTTTTCCAGATTTCCTGTGTGACAAACGTCAGAATTAAACTGTTGCAACATTCAGCACATTTTTATCCAGATCAATATTGAAAACATATTTAATGCAATATTGAAGGGATTAGAGCATTCAGGAAAGGGAAAGTCTGACTAATGCAGCAGCTGCACCGCATTCCAAGGCACCCGGGCCATTGCCAGCATGTATTAGCCAGTGGAGGCTTTGACAGCAAGCAATCTGCCATCCGGCTCAGGCTCCAGAGGATGCTTGCTGGAAGTTGGTTTTCTGGACAGTATTAGCAGCTCTTGTTTCTGCAGGTTGCCTATTGTTAACTGCTTAATTAACATCAGAAGGCTTTTAATCGGGTTTTATGTGTGCTTTTAGTTGCACTCCAAAAAAATGGTATTTTTATGATCATAATCCAGTTTGGAAAAGTTAAATTGATATATAGCGAAAAGAGAAAATCTAACAAAACACAGGGTATATTTTAACTAACCAAAAATGACCTGGTTGATTCTTAACATGTTATTTCAAATACTTTATATCTAAAAATGATATAAAACAAAAGGTATCTGTCATTTTCTTCAGCCTTCTTCCCTACATAAGTCCCTGTTTACATCCCTTTATATGTTACATTATCTCACGATAATGTTAAAATCAGGCAGTTCATCTGTAAAGGCCCAAGTGGTTACAGAAATGGCTTCTTTCCCTATTGGATGTGTTTTGCTCTGAGTAATCTGTGTCCAGCTCAGAATAGTTACTGGATATTTTGAATATCGCTTCTGGATAGAATGGATCATCAACAGGGCCAAAATCGTTTTTGGTAGTTAACATTGAAAGGTATCCAAATGATATGTCAAATAGATAATTGAAACAAGGAGTTCACAAACTATGCAGAATGGAAACAATAATGGTCACAAAGCACATATTCTGGTCTCATTTTGATCAATAACAGATATTTATGGGGTATGGAGCAAAGGCTGGAAATACAGTTTGTGTTTGTAGAATAAAGTGAAGATAAATGAGTCAATAAACTGTTAAAAATACACATACATTCATCTTACTTCCTTCAGAGTACTATGTATCAGAACAGAAACATTTATTTTTCGCAGTTCTGGAAGTTGGGAAGTAGAAGAAGAGGCAACAATATGGTTTTGTTCTGGTGATGGCCAATTTTCTTGTTCATAGATGGTACCTTTCACTATGTCCTCACCTGGCACAAGGGACAAGAGATCTCTGGGGGCCTCTTTAATAAGAACACTAATCTCATTCATGGGAGCTCCACCCTCATGACCTAATAAGCATTTTGCCAAGGCCCTACCTACTAATACCATCATATATGTGGTTTAAGACCTCAACAAATGAGTTTTGCAGGGCATAAGTATTCAGATCACAGCAATATTATATATGCACTAGAGGCCTGGTGCGTGAAATTCGTGCATGGGAGGGTGGTCCCTCAGTCTGGCCTACACCCTCTTGCCACAATCAAGTACCACTGGCTCCTAACTGCCTCTGCCTGCCTGATTGCCTCTAACCACTCTGCCTGCCTGCCTAATGCCCCTAACTGCTCACCTGGCTTCTTGCTCACCCCTAACCACCTCTGCCTCAGCCCCTGCCACCACAGCTTTGTTCTGAAGGATGTCTGGTATGATGTCCAGAAGGTTGTTTCACTGTCCATTCTAATTAGTATATTACACTTTTATTATTATAGATAGTCCATATTTTGATCAAAGCAAACAGCCTCACAAGTGAAAATACTAAAATGAAATGAAAACTTTAATGAATTTTCTGGATATTAGTTTCATGATATGATTCAGGTAAATGATAACATTTTTTTTACTTTTACTTGTGTTATAGTAAGTACTAGAGGCCCAGTGCATGAAATCCATGCATGAGTAGGGTCCCTAGACACCTGGCCCATCCTTGGCACCCCCACTAGGCTCCTCCTGCTGGGCCCTGGGCCCCTATCTACCAGAAGCCCTGCTCCTGCCTCTGCCACTCCCACACACTGATGGTGCTGGCCCCACTTGCACATGCTGATGGCATGGAGAGATTGGGGCCAGCGCTGATAGTGGGTGCGAGTGGGGACTGCTTCCTCAGTTACCCCTAAGGAGCAGGGGGAGGTGGAGAGGCCCTGAGGGGTGATCAGGGCCAGAACTGGCAGCAGGTATGAGCAGGGCCTGGGCCAGCAGAAGGTATAAACACTGGGTGGGACCAGGGTACATGGGAGCAAGCAGTGTTCAGTAACCACCAGAGGCTTGCCCTGATGACAGCCCCTGGCACCCTGCCTTGGTTTCATGACCCTAACACCTGCTTCACCATCCCACAGCAGCCCACGCCCACCATGAACTGCACTCTGCTGCCTGCTGCTGAGGCCTGCCATGTTCTGTGCACACCCCCTGGTGGTCAGTGCACGTCATAGGGAGCAGGTGAGCAGACTTAACATATCTTTAGCATATTATGCTTTGATTGATTGTTCAGTTGTTTTGCCAATCGGTCTATTTGCATATTACCCTTTTATTATATAGGATATTTGCCTAATAAAAGAGTAAAACAAACATTTTTTTAACCTTTTTATCCCAAAGGAGCTTTGATGGATAGATGAAAATATAGTACATATTGTTTATTTAAAAGCTTTACTGGGTTGTACAGTGGTACCTCAAGATACAAGTCCCCTAACATACGAGATTTTTGAGATACGAGCCATCGAGTGAGCGATTTTTGCTTTGAAATACGAGCAACATTTGAGATAGGAGTAATCGCACGGATCGTCTGGCTGCACATGACCCACCAGTTTACCACGACTCGAGCGTCTCATAGTTTCTCAAACCTCAAGGTTACGGAACGAATTAAACTTGTATCTCGAGGTACCACTGTATATAACTCTACAGGTATTTATTCAGTCAGTTTTAAAACAGCCAATACTTTATACTGTTCAATGAGATATTTATAAGGAAACTTCTTTTTGAACATGTAATAGTTATATTCTAAGATTCAGCCCTGATATGTCCTCATGTATAAAGGAGTTTGATGCCTGTGAACACTTCACCATTCCTTTTGGCCTCATTATTTCTTATTAAGGCATCTACAAATTGGTAATGCTTTTTTGCATAGATTGTTACCATTTATCTAAAATATAAGCTCCTCAAGGAAAGAGCAGGCATGGAAAATTAATATCATATTGATTGAGTAAAGAGCTTTTTAGAAAACAAAACTATAACACACTCCACTGGATCAGTAGGTGATGATCATAAACCTGAGATAGTGTTGATTTTGTATGCTTTTATGTCAGCAGATTTAAACTACATGCTATCATATTTTGGAAGGTACCTGTAAGGAAATTATTTTTATGTGAAACAACCTCTTACAACTCTCTGATAGGGTAAATGGAGTATTATCCATTCCTCTTCTCCCACTCCTACAAAAAAAGATATTTTTTCTGAGACCTTGTGTTATCAAAATAATGTTAACCAGGGAATTTCAAGCAACATAAAGAGTTGTCTTTCTAGGAAAAGGAGAAGATCCCTACAAGTTTGAAAGATTCATTTTGTAGATTAATTTAAATGGTTGACTGATATCAAATATGCAATAACAGCTACCTTGGGCTTCATCTTATAGTTAGTTACATTAACCTGTACTTTAAATTTTATCTATTGTCCTACAAACTATCCTACACTACTGGTTTAATTAAAATAACTCTGTTAATTGAATTCAATTAATATATTTGTTTTCCAAGGGACTGAATAATATTTTAGCCTAATTCTTCATTACATACATCTCAAAAGATTGACCTAAAGCTTCATAACCTTTTCACAAATGCCATAGAGAGGCTCTTAACGTGTAATTTAAGTTTTAGAGATTGTGTTTAGCTTATTCAAATTTAATTTGGTGACCCAAGTGACCATATACATTGTAAATTCCTAGAAACCAAAAGCACAATAAAATATGCCAGAATAAATGTTTAAAGGTTACATCACTATGTTATATATATACACACATATAAAACCTCTGTTTTATTTCTTTTCTTTTTAAAGTTGTTTAAATTTTTACTTTAATGACTTCATACATACAGAATAGTGAAAGAATTAGTATAGCTATTGAATTTACTTATATGTAAATTAAAAGCAATTTTATGAAAGCATAGGTTAATGAATGGTTATGCCAGAGAAGGAAGTAGTATACTTTACCACAAGAATGTCCTCATAGAGAGGGAATGGTGAACTCTTATAATTGGCTAACATCCTGTTTGCCAGTTGCTGGTTGTGATGATTTCCTTTCTTTATTTTTTTTTATTTTTTTGAGAACTTTCTGAGTGTCTCCATGAACACAAGAAAATATAAAAAGCTCAGGTAAATGTGTTATGAATTTAGGGAATGTTTTTATTTCACAAATCATAATTAGAATATTATTTGATCACTTAAATTACACACAGATTTCCATTTCAACTCCATGTAAAAATTGCATAATTTTGTAAAAATATCAACTTCCCTGATTAAACTATTTCATTCATGGATTTAAGCTGTAAGACAATATATTTTCCCAAAAAATAGTGCAATTAATGTTCACGTATTTTAAGTTATAAAGGAATCAAAAGCATAAACTTTTTTTTTTTTGCCTTGGGGATTAATCTATACTAAATATTGTGAGGTAACAGTAGAAATCTAAACTCAGAAAATTAAATGAAAATATCTCTAGGATTTCATTTGTTAAACTGAAAATGTAAAGATACAAGTTACAGTAAGAGATAAAGACTAATATTTTACTCACACACAGCATTTTTTTCTAATAATACTTGATATTTATATGCATATAGGGACTTATGTACTTCACTATGAAATTTAAAGATTGACTTCTCTTATTTTTCTACCTTTAAGATAGACCAGACACTCCCTGGAGCCCTCCCATAGTCCCTCCCTGACTGGCCAACCTCCACCATCTCTTCCTGTCCCTGATGATGCACCAGTGGGATCCCTCTGCCTATTTGTGCCCTCCTACAATCTAGGATCCCTTGGAGGATATTGGAGAGCCAGTTTCAGCCTGATCTCACAGGCCAGGCTGAGGGACCCACTGGTCCACAAATTCGTGCACTCGGCCTCTAGTATAAAAAAGATAATTCATAATAAATAATGAAGCAAAAAGTAAATTTGTAAGAAACACACTAGGCAGGAAGAAAAAAATTACTATCATTAAAATTCTTAGAAATATAAAAGAAAGAAATATATCCATGCAGGAAGGCCAGAACGTAAGAGAAAAGAGATACTAAAGGAACAAAAAAGACCTTTGGAATTGTATATACATAGCAAATATAGTGACTGGAAAATTAAATTAAGGAAGCCTCCCATAAAGTAGACCAAACAAACACATTTATGAACAGCAGGGAAGAAACAATCAGAAAATTAGAAGTTCAGGTCTGGAATCTCAACATCTGAATAAAAAGAACCTCATTAAGAGAAAACAGAGGGGAAAAAAGAAAAGGATGAGGAAATAAATTAATTCAATAAATTATTCTCCAAATAAAAGGACTTGTTTTTTTTTAATAAACAGGCAACAAAAGTGCCTAGAACAATGGAAGAAAATGGATCTACCTCTACACACGATCCTAAAATTTCTGAAAGTTATTATTAATGAGTATAGCACAATTTTCAGAGAGGAAAAATGGAAGTTTTTATATAAATGATGACAAATCATACTGGAAGCTAGAGGGTATTGGAGGTAATGCCTTAAAGATTCAGGACACTTTTTCCTCATCTAGTATTCTGTTTCTAAAATAATTACTAACTAAATGTGATTCCAGATGTTTTGATATGTAGTGTTGAAAAACTAATTACCTCCATGCACTCATTATGAAAAGCTAACAGTAGATAGTCTTAAAAGAAAAATGATTAATCAATAATTAACTAATTAAAGCTGTAGGGGCTGAGTGCACAAGAAAAAGGAAAAGAGAATCCTAAGATGATAAAGAAGGAATATCTGAGAGCAAACCATTTAGATGAGGACAAGTCAGAAATCATTGGTAGATACAGGTGCAAGAAGATGACATTTGAATATATTTAGAAAAAGTATTTTATTTCTAAAGGTGAACTTGGGATTGGTGATTACATGGAATTAATGATTAAAAAACTAAGTAATTAGGATTATTAGCAACTCCACAGAAAACAATAAGTTGATTATGAAAAGTAAAATACCAGTAATCCACAGGACTTACATATGAATCCTGTCTACATAGTCAGAATAACATAAATGCAGACTATTGTCTTAAATAAAGCTCTATCTATGTTAGGAAGAGATAGAAGGAAAATGTGTTTGTTGGGTGTGGTGAGAAAAAGAGCTAAATCCCCAAACATAGAGATAAATAACAAATGTAATGAACATAATTAAAAGTAATTGTTTCTGGGAAGCAAGGAATGTTGAGAGTTTTTTAAGGAGGGGTTCGAAGACTACATTTTTCAGAAAGAAAGGTTTGATACTTTAAAAACATATGTTTGAAAACATTAAATATAAGTTTGACTAAAAGTGATCATTTAAAAATGATTGTATAAAAAATAAAATAAAAATGATTGTATAAAATGGAAGAATAAAGTACAATGTTCTTCAAGAGAGAAAACATGGTTCTTCAGTGGGTGGATATGTACAGAAGAACCATATTGGCAGCAAAAGTAGTTGGGAAGCACTGCATGGTACTTAATTCTACATGACCTGTCTGTACAAGTGCACGTCTTCACTCTTGTTTGCTCCTCTACTCCACTGAGACTGCCTGCAAATTACATGCAATCCTCTCTCACTACTCACCAGATGGAATGCTTATCATATATTCCATTCTTTTCTTTGATCTTACAGTACAGAGTTTACTTTTAAATCTAAACCAATTTTATGAAGAAAATATCTAATGTAAAAGAAAAAAATCACATACACAAAAATGCTAAGAGAACATTTACAGTACAATAAAACGCATGATTATAAACAGGGTTACAAATCATAGCATGCATAAAACCACCTTAACTTTTAATCAGATTATCATCTGGGAAGCAATATACACATTCTAAGATCTAGAGTCATTGCTCCAATGTTTTAAATTAAAATGGAATTCTGCCAGTAGGAAAACACACACACACACACACACACACTCATTTACTCTCACACCCCACAAGTAAACAAGAGCATGGGCACACAAAGAATAAAATGAATAAACCTAAAAACTTCAAGTCAAATTTACTCTGTTTTAAGAGAGTTGTAATTTGAAATCAAGTATCACCAAATTATTTTGAAATCATAGTACTAAATGATCAACACATTAGTAGATTCAGTTTGAAGTTTCCCTGCAGAAAGGATCAGATAAGAATTGTATTACAGTGGCCCTGAGAATGACATCACAAATAAGTATATCCATTTTGCAGACTGTTGGCCAAATAACAACATATTTGGCAGCATAAACCAGGAATGGAGAAGAAATATGCTTTTTAAACTTCTCCAAAATACTCTTGTTAAACCCAGCTCATGATTGCAGATTATGTACAGCCCAGGGTTAAAAAGAACAAGGATCAAGTTGGACTCAGACTAAATTTGTGCTATATTGGTAAAAGCAGATGTTATGAGTGCTAAATAGCATGATGGTTTATACAGACAATTATTTTCCAAAATGCGCTTTTCATTGTTTTTCTCAAGAAAAAATTTTAGTAATAATATGGAAACTGTTTAATAAAGGTATTTAGTTTGTGAAAACAAAACTAATCATTAAATCTAAATTGCTGAACAACCCACTTTACAATTAAACATTGATTCATGTTTATACTTTCAAAGTTGTATATGTGTTTTAAGGTATAAAGGTGGTGCTATTTTGTTCTTAAAAGTTTTCCACACTTTTTCCTCATTCACACACAATTCTATTATAAAATGGAGTTCAAGTGGAGATTTTAAAAATACAGTGGTAGCCTAGCCAATGTTGCTCAATGGTTCTCTCCCTTTCTCTTCCTCTCTGAAATCAGTAAAAAAACCATTTATTTATTTATTTTTATTTTTGTATTAATGTGTTACATGTATATTTAAAAATATATAATGGTATATCATAGGAAACTGACTATAACCAAATAAATTTATTTTAGTTTAGGGGAGATTATCAAATAGTTAGAAGCTTCTAGAAGCTCATACACTCCAATCCATAACCCGGCATGGAGATCTGATTCCGTTAACCTGAAACCTAGTGCAGAAAGACAAGTTTGAACCTGAGAGAATGTATTTCGCATTTACAAGATCGTGAATGCTTTTCTATCCTAATACAAGTTTTTTGTTTTGTTTTGTTTTGTTTTTTGCCTGTGGTTATGATTATCTTGATTCTCTCCTCTCAAAGATCTGGAAGCATATGATATTCAAACTGCATAAGTTCTAAATTCCATCCTGTCAGAGTGATCAGTGTGTACACTGTTGAATGCACTTTGGAGCTCTAAAGACATGGTTGGTAGAGTGCCCTGACTTGATTCACTGTTACTATTCTCTGAGATTGCTTTTCCTGCAGCAAATGTCCGCTTTGTTTCCATCTGTGTGCCTGTGCCTGTGCATTGTTTAAATCAGATTAATAAAATTTTAATGTTGTTGAGTTCAGTCTCACCATCCCCTATCAAACCTTTAGATTCAATGACTGACTAATTCAGGCAATTGAATAGCTGATGTGGACAAAAGCTAAGCAAATTGTTTTGATTTAAGTAGGTAACACTGTGTGAATAATCAGATCCTGACTCCTTATCAGTTAAGGTATATTTAAAAAAAATATATATATATGTATATAATAAAGCATAAGGGAATATCCATAAATCTAATATTGTTTTTAACTTATTTTTGAATGTGTAAACGTTGAAGCCAGATAGATTTGTGGTCATTACCATCTTGGCCAACATGTTGGCTGTGCAGCTCTCTTACCTGTGAAGCGGAATTGGTAATGCCTATAGGAGTGTTTTTCACAAGCCCAACTGCATCAGAGTAATCGGTGAGCGTGGATAAGAGGCTGTTCTTGGGCTCTCCCTCCTATCCTGGTGTTGAACACGGGATCTGCATCACTAACCAGTATCCCAGGTCATTTGTTTTGTTCCCTCAAATGGAAGAGCCAGACCGCACCGCAGAATTAGTGCGCAGATTAACATTAACAACCAAAACATTTAAGGTTGTGGCAAACCAAGCTAATTCTGAACCTGCTTTTAATGGGGAAACCATGAATTCTAACTGTCATGTTGCCAAGGTTTTTGTTGTGAGGTGGGTGAAGGATTCTGGTTAGCACTGCTCCAGAGCCCCAGAGAAAGCAGCCTGGTGCGGTCGGACAGTACAAGGCTCCTGGCACAATTTTGCAGGAGCACCAGAGCTGTAATGAAGCCCAGCCAGGACTGTGCGGGATGCACTGACAAGAACCTGATCTTGTGGGTTGTGCCTTTGGGTGAGTGGACAAGCAGCGGGAAAGACAGAGGACTGACTGCACTTCAACCACAACTTCCCTCTCCCAAGGTCGCTCCTCCCCCTTAATTATGTCATTATCACTGCTTGAGTCCTGCCTTATAATACTCTAAAATGTCTACTAAATGCAGTAGAAAATTGAAATTGATTAATTTGCAAAAAACAAAACAAAACAACAAAACTAAAATGAGGACCTGATTATTCAAGCAACAACAAAAATGTGTAAATCTTGCTCCTCCCTTCATTGTCTTTGCAGGATGAAGCCAATGATGATAAAGCTCATTTCATGAATACATACCTAATTAATAGACACTGCATAGCAATTTTATATGTTATGAAGGCTCATCTAAGGAAATAACCAAAACAATACTGTAAACAAAGGATTCCATAGTTAAGTTTCAGGTCTTTTAACAAGTATTAGAATTAGAAAAGTAATCTTTTTTTTAGCAAATGCTAAAGTATCTAATTAAGAGTGAGAACAACATGGCTCTAAATTGAAAGCTCTGAATGAGAAGAGTGATTATGGCTTTTCTGATAGGACTACTAGAGAATAAGAGTGCTAATGTCATTAAATGGGATCAAATTGCTACAGATGTCAACCTCAGAACTGATTCCTAAATAGTGAAGAAACATTAGAAAGACTTCTTTCCCCATAGCTCAATTTAGAGTTCAATGAACTGAGGCAATTAAGTTTGGAATTAAAAAAGAGAAATGAGTTAAATGATTCCTCTTTTTTTGTTGTTGTTGTTAAATTAAACATGTAATGCTAAGTGTTATTAAAAATTAAATCTAGAAAATCTGTAGTTGTAAAATAAACTTCAACAGAGAGGAGAAAAAAAGTTAAAATGAAAATAGCATTCAATATATAGCATTTTTTTTCAGCATTATAATATTAGGAAAAAACTCTGACAATAAAGATCACATACTAAGATCACAAACAATCTTTAGAATATAACTACAGTATTTTAAATCCTAAACTGTCTATAGAACATTTGTTGTATAGAACTTTATAGCTACTTGGTTTATATATGGCAGGAACTGAAGACCAATATTTATACTAGTTCATTCTGTGAAATATTTTTGATGGGCCTATTTATGATTTAAAACTGGTTAGGATTTAGGTTGCCTACAGTTCAGCTTTCGTGTTAGGTCTGGCAATTTTTTTTCCTTAGTGCAATAAAAATATTTCATTTTTGAACACACAACCTCACAAAATGATAGGAGGGGAGAATGTTGACATACAAACATACACCAAGCCATAAAACAAAACAAACAAAACTCCAGGAATCTGTTGTGCTGTTTCCTAAGCTTCCTCCAAGTACACTGGCGGTGGGTGTTGGTACTTGCAGGCCTGAGGACTACTAGTATATGAGAACTTACACATCGATTTCTCAGAAAAGCTTGTAAAGTAGACTACAGGAAAACTGATTAAATGTCATTCTCTTAATCACACACACAAATCGGAAAATCCCTAACTTGTCCTGCTTACTGAGTATGCAATCTTCTCTTAAACTTTATAACGTGGTAGAGTTAACAATGAAAGTGCTAATGTCACTAAATGGAATCAAATTGCTACAGATGTCAACCTCAGAACAGATTCCTAGATAGTGAAAAAATATTAGAAGACTTCCTCTCTCATGGCTCAATTTAGAGTTTAATGAACTGAGGCAAAGGGAAGTGAAATATCTGCAATCACACCACATGCTAGTAAGAAAGCTAGTTCCTAATACAGCCTAATGTCATTTTGCTTTCTTTATTTTCACTTGTGACAAAATAATAATAATAGTTACAAACTGTGCATTTTCAATCCACTGTAGTTGGAAAGTATTTTTGGCGGGTTAGGGTCTCTGGGCAATCTCATAAATGGGACCAGTTGGAGTGACTTGATTTCACTTAACTAAGAACCTAAAATTCAACAATTATTAAGTAATATTAAAACTTAGGTCTAGAAAAATGTCAAGGAGCACCTGCCATTATAAAATGAGCTTCATCACAGAGGAGGAAAACATTGAAATAGAACAGGGAAACAGCATACAATGTATAACGTGTCATCTCCTCAGGTCGTTCATATTGGAAACATGGGGTGAGGGCACACAGGAAGACAGTTTCTCTTCTTCGGAGGTTGTAACTTCTAACACTTTGGATCCTCTAACCAGATTAAAGTAGAATGATGAAAATGGTAAAATCATGACTCAGGAAAATATAAATGCGCAACTATCAAAGACCTTTACTTAACTCATTAGTTAACAAGTGAACTAGTAAAATGTGAAAACCAGCCTGAAGAACAACTGAGGAACAAAATAACCCATTTAATAAAGGAGTGTCAGGGCAAGAATCTGGGGTTAAATACAAGATTGCTTACTATCCAAAGGAGCAGAGCAATAAACCATAACTTCTGAAGAATGCTAAAACAGTCTGGCCAGTGGCAAATCTTTCAGAAAGGCGAGCTCGGCACTGCTCCAAACACACCGGGACGCCCTTTTGCCCATTTTGAAGTTTAGAAATGTTTTCTCACACAAGCATGCTTCATATAGTAAGACACTATGCTTCTGTTCAAGAACCCTAACTCATTTTTCCTTTTTATCTCCCATCTCACTCACAGAATGTCTTTCACCTGATTTAGTCCTATTGTATTTTTTAAGGAAAGCCCCTTAGCCAGCTGCCCAACTTCCGTAACAAAGAAAATAAAAAAGAAAATGTCTGAGGGGGAGACTTTGCTTTAGTTATTTGGAGAACAAAATCTCCTACTGGCCAGAATTGCTTCAGTTGAAAGTTTGTTTAAATGTCTGTTTGAAGTCCACAAAATTGAAAGTACCTC
The DNA here is from genome assembly GCA_011751065.1 of Lasiurus cinereus. Lineage (NCBI taxonomy): Eukaryota > Metazoa > Chordata > Mammalia > Chiroptera > Vespertilionidae > Lasiurus > Lasiurus cinereus. The sequence continues at coordinate 13,671,256 of JAAGEH010000293.1, forward strand.
TATACTTCAGTGGGTATATGGAAACTACATTTAGCAGTTGAAGTTAAATACATGGAAAAGGGAGAATTTAGGGGATTTGAATCAGTTGATCTAGAGTGTTCCAGAAAAATGTAATCTGTCTGTGAAGCCCTTCCAAGGTAATGCTTTTAGAAACTTCCTTGCTTTAGGGCTTCTTGTCAGAAGATGTAGTAATTTCCTTGTTTGTGCAGGACAGCTACACAGAGGCTGCTATTATACCAGTTTTCATTCTCTGTTATCCATTGCTACTTCAGTGACAACAAGAAGATCTTCCAACCCAGTTGGGAGAAGGATGTATAGATGAGAAGGAAAATGTGAATTTTTAAGTAAAATAAATTGATGCTATATGATAGAAATTAAAATTCGTCATTAAAATATTACTATAATTATATAATACAATAGCAAACTAAACATTCTGCTTTATAACATATGCTTTTAAAATAATATGAGAACAAAACTTGTTAAAGCACAGGCTTCCCAGGAAGAACTGTAGCTATGCACAAGCAGCTCTTGACTGTGTTGTTATTTTTTTTTTTCTATCCACAATTAACATGCAAGTGCAGTCCTAATGAGAAATGTTGACGGACATGCTGAGCAACAAGAAAAACCTATTCATGGTAAATTGTATTGCAAGATTTCTTTTGTGCAACCTTTAGCTTATTATATTTTTTAAGACGTAAGTAAACTTAGAGTTGTAAGAAGGCTAGTTTTTAGTAAAGAACAAAAATGCCTACTTGTTAAAATGAAGCTTTAAATAACATCAATTCATGAGCTATGGAATAACATTAATAAATGCTACTTATTTGCCTTCAACTTTAAGATAAATTTTTCTCATTATTAAATAGTAGAATAAGCCACTTAGTTTTTCCAAAAATGTAACCCCCATATATTACAATATTCCAATGGGGAATTAGGCTTTGAATAATGCTGTTTTGAATAAAGCTCATATTACCAGGTATATACCATGAGAATTTTTTAAATGACTATTATATAAGATATTAAGTTTTTGAACAAAATCTTGAATTTAAAAATTGAAGAAATAATGGAAAAATATATTAGCTAATATGATTTTAAAATATTTTGAAACTTCATTTCTTCAAATTGCATTTTTACAAAACATTTAGTTTTCTTTCTTTCTTTTTTTTTTTTAGCTTATTATGACTGGTAAGCTAAAACAAACATAGTAAGTTTTCCTCCTTTTCATAAACCACTTTGGCAAATTTATCTTTTTTTTTCAAATGGCTTAGGATAATCAGGATTACTCTTATCTTTTTAGCTGAAGTACTATATAAGTGCAGGAAGGCCTGAACTGTGTTTGGCTCACTACTATGTCCCAGGTCATAGTAAAAGGCCTGGTCTAAGGTAGATACTTTTTGTTTACTGAATGAATTAGTGAATATTTAAAATGCAGTGATATTAAATTTGCATCAATTTAAAATTATTTAAAAATGCATACAATGCATTTCTGTTATATTATGAAGTTTTTTTAAAGAATATTTTAAAAACTGGTTTACAATTTTGGTTGTTGCTAATATGAGATTTTTGGACTGGAATAGGCGGTGTTCCCCTGGGCAGGATGGTGCCTGGATTCATTGCCCTTAGGAGTCAAAGAATGAATCCACAGCCAAAAGATGGAGATGGTCGATCAAAGGTGAGGATTTATTGAAGGAAAGTAGACTGCCATCTGGGGAAGGGGAAAGAATCTCACAGCACAGACTCCCACATGTGGACGGGGACAGAGTTTCACTGACTTTCTGTTCCCATGGTTTATAAAGGCTGCAAGTCCCTGTGTCCTGATATCCCTTCTGATTGGTCAACATTCCTTTTTGAATTGGTAACTAAAGTAATTCCGGGAGCTCTCCTCTCTCATTGTCCTCTTATTCTTTCTGAGCTTTCTCTCTCCTTCTTTATTTTGTAAATATAGATCTTTTGGCTACTCCCAGTTCCTTTGTCTTATGTAAATGTAATTGTTTTGGCTCCCTTGTGTTATAGAAATGTACCTTCTCCCAGGTCTCTAGTCTTATGGAAATATAACTTCTCCTAGTCTGTAGCCCTGTGTTTTTTCCTTGAACCCTCAATTCTAAAAATTCCCTAACTCTGCTTATATCCTCCTAAAATTCCTATTTCATTGTGATGGATATAATTTAGGCTATTACCACAAAAAAAGTCTACTATGTGCAATACATCTTACCAATTTCTATACAGTTGTTGAACTAGAACAATAATTTTCAACCTTTTTCATCTCATGGCACACATAAACTAATTTTTAAAATTCTGCAGAATACCAAAATATGTTATATTTTTTGCCAATGTGACAAAAAAAAGATGTAATTTTGATTCATTTACATTGGACAGCTATTGCTGTGTTAGCTGTTGTCATTTTTTTATTTGGCAATCTAAGGGAAAAGAGTTCAAGATTAAATAGTCAAGTATTGCATGTTTTAAAAATTCTTGCAGCACACTGGTTGAAAATCACCAATCTAGAGAAAAAAAAAATCTTCAAATAATGTTAAAAATCGCTCATTTTGATACATGGCCAATTAAACTTGGTATTTTTATATAATTTTGCTCATAAATTTATCTTACCATCTGTCTTCACCAATCCAGCAGCCTCCCTTATTTTGGCAACCCTGAGGAATGCATTTCTACAGGAAGCCTTGACATATTTATTTTATGCTCTTTCATAAGGGTTACAAAATATGTGCTACATGATCTAGAAAAAAAAAAATACTAGCAACTAAAAACTATAAAACGTCTTTACAATCACTTGAAAATCTCATATTTGATTTTCTTAGTACTCTCCCTGATAACAGAAAGCAAGACAATTTGGCTGTGACATCAAGCAAAATTTCTTCTAATACAGAACAGTTGTCTTTGCAAAGAATCCACTCCTGTAGCAATGGGTATTATTTTTTTAAAATCAATTTCCTATTACAGGCACAGCTGGGTTATTAAGGGTCTCCTTTCTTATTGTAAAAAACATTAAAAAATAAATAAAAAGGCAAAAGGAGCCTAACTTGTTTTAGTTTGTGTTGCATGTCCTTGAAAAGAAAGAGAAGTGGATAATTTAGCCAAAAACAACAAACATCCAGTTACCATGAATTTCAAACTCTCAGGTAGAGTGAAAGAGACCCATTAATTTAACCATCTGATGGCTGCTGGTGAAATGGAAAACAAAAAAAGACTGTCCTTTGACATGCAATGGCTACTTCCCTTAGTACAGTGGTCAGCAAACTCAATAGTCAACAGAGCTGCAAACCACGGCTCCAGAACCGCAGTTTGCCAACCACTGCCTTAGTAGGTTGTGTTTGGGAGACTATCTCTGCTAGCTCTTTAAGCCGTTTGTAAGACAATGGAAAGGGTGGAGGGAATGGAATCACGCTGTCTAAAGTACACATCCACTCATTCAGAATCCCAACAATGTAACTCTGGCTGCTAACAGAAAAATAAAGTAAGCGTTTCCTGAGGATTGTTAAGCCAACACACTATTAAATATACCACCTAACATTGTTCTTTTCCTCTTCTTTTTCACTCTGCAGCTACCACATGTGATGGAAGAAATCCAAGTTAAACACTTTCACCAGAGCATGCTCCAAGACAGATGACTGGGCCTCAGGCTTGGCCAATACAATGCACTTCTATTCTCTATTTATTTTTGTAGTTCAAAGACCTGGCAGGAAGGGCCCTGATGCCTGCCATAAGGACCAGTGCGCTTGCGATTACTGCCCAGTGACTTTTATATCTGTATGCCAGCTACTCAGATAGACCCTGTATGAAGAGTAGGGGGGCTTTTTGGAAAGGAAAAGAAACCCAGCTCCCACTTAAGCTTTGAAATTTCAGATGATATACTGCCAACTTACAGACCTTGCTTTAATCAGAGCAGCCACATGAAAAGGCTGTTTCTGTTTACCCCAGGTCATTTCAAAACCAGCGATAAGTACGCCGTGCAAAATTTCAACTTCTCTTAAAATTGGCATGTTCTCCTCAACTAGAGTTGAGTCTTGATTTCATTCTCTGAGTAGAAATATTTACAACCCTATCATACATGAGTTTGAGCCTTCCTTCTGTCTACCAAACAAATGGGCTTTTAAAGGAATGCTTAGAGTTAATTGGAAGGTGTGTGTGTGTGTGTGTGTGTGTGTGTGTGTGTGTGTGTGTGTGTGTTTTAAGGGTTGTCCTATATACATTTAAGTGACTAAACTGACCTTAGCCTGTTTGGCTCAATGGATAGAGCCTTGGTCTATGGATCAAAGGGTCCTGAGTTCGATTCTGCTCAAAAGCATGTACTTTGGTTACAGGCTCCTCCCAGGCCCACCCCCTGGTCAGGGCTCATGCAGAAGGCAACCAAGCAATGTGTTTCTCTCACATGGATGTTTCTCTCTGTGTTTTCCTCTCTCTTCCACTCTCCCTAAAAAATCAATGGAAAAATATCCTCGGGTGAGTATTAACAAAATAATAAAAATAAATAAATGACTAAACTGTTCTTTACTGGTCTAGTTCAAATTTCATCAGAGACTGACTTTCACTAGAAAAAATGTATATTGTATTTTAGTTTTAAATTGCGTATTTATGTAATAAAAAACTAATCTTATAGAACACATAAAACAATCACTAAGGGAGAACCAAGATGGCAGCATAAGTAAACATCTATACTTGCTGCTTCTCACAACCACATCAAAATTACAACTAAAAGGCAGAACAACTACCACCCAGAACTGTGGCAAAGCTGGCTGAGTGGAGTTCCACAACTAGAGAGGTGAAGAAAGCTCATTGATACTGGGAGGAGGTGTGAGGTGCTGAAAGTGCTGGCACCTGAATGTGCTGCTCTTTCAACTGGGAGGGAGATACAAGCTCCTGATTGCTCTGAACCCCAGTTCCAGGCAAGAATATGGGAACCCAGGCACATATGGGGACAAACTGGACTGTCTGGCATCTGAATGGGAACGTGAGGGCAGCTTTCTCTCAGAGGTGCTCAAGGCAATCATTGTCCCTGCACAGGGGTGCAGGACACAGAGACCTGGGGACTTCTACAGTGCAGGGCTGAACAGCAGCCATTGCTGTTTTCTCTGCCCTGGCGATTACCTGAGGTCCCCTCCCATTCAAATTACAACCCCACCCAAGCTATGTGCAGCAGCTTTTACATATGAATGGCCTGCCTTTTCTCAGCCTAAAACTTGTCAAACTACAGCTAGGTCAGAGAGCCCCAGAGTTCCAAAAGAAGTCCCAAGGCCCAGCAGCAGCAATCTGCCTTGCTTCACAGCTGGGCCTTGTCTGGGCATTTCCAAACCCCATACAAAGAGGAGGAATCTGTAGATGTATCTGTAGCTCCTGCTGGGCAGCCTCAGATAGTAGCTGACCTTGCACCTCCTTGGGGACCTAGAACCAGTGTACCCAGTGGTCAGAGTGAGATTATATTAGATTACAACTCTTCCTATCCATAAGAGATGCACTCAAGGGGCAGATTCATTGAGCACCAAAGCCATATTAAAGCAAGTCCTGCCCCATAAGGGTGTCTTCTGTGCAACAGAGCTTCCAGTGTAGACATAGCTGGTCATCACAGCCAATTGGCCTGGAGGTCAATTCCTCCAGGTGATACCAATAGCAATCAAGGGTTAACTACATCAGTCTGGGCAAACAGCCCACAAAGGGTTGCACCAAGAGTGATGGGGGATATTTTTCTCCTGTGTTGGGGCCAAAACTTCCAAGAATCCCATTGTGGATGTACCTGCGGATCTACCACAGCCAATGCTCTCTAGCAGGCCTAGTGCAATCCCTCCTAACACATGTACAACTAAACCCTCAGGTGTCTTCTGTTCTGACTCCAAACAGCTCTGTCCTTTATTGCTTCAGCTCCCTGCACTGCAATCAAAGAATTGTATCCAAACAGAGATACGGAGCTAAAATCTTTACAATTGCTTTACCAGCATGAAGTCAAGTTCCTTTTAATTCTCAACAAAGTTACTTTTCTCATCTTGGTCATGTAAAATGAATGCCTTCTTCCTTACCTGATAAATTTAGTTCTTGAGAACTCCCAGGAATGGTGGAGGATACTGAGCTCAAGGAATCAAACCTTCTTACGCTCACCTGAAGAAAAAAAAAAAAAAGGAATGTTTTCTTTAGCAATGAAGTATCTCTTCCTGCTCTTTGAGTTGGGTCTGTATTGTTGGCCATACTTAAGTCAGGCACTAGTATTGTCTGCTGGGTTCCATATAAGCAGAATTAGCTCAAGTATACTAGTAAGTGGGCTGGAGGGAAGATGAAAAACTCTCACTTTCTCCTTGCAAATGGGCTATGCTAGCACTGTTTCTAGCCCTGCTATATCTCCACAGTGCTGCAGGCAGGGAGCAGTCAGTGGTATAGTTCATGCTAGCCTGCCTCTCAGGCCAGTAGTAGTGTGCCCTCAGCATCCAATTTTCTCTTCCTCCCCCTACCCATTCCAGACTAGTTATAAAGCCTAGTCTTTCACCTGTTGCCGGAAACCAATAATCATCTCATTAACAGAAAGTGCAGGAGGAACCTGGAAAGCTGATCAAACCTTGAAGCTCTGAAAGGTCAAAGCCAGCCACTCCCTATCTAATTGAGACAATGAACTTCACCATCAAATAATTATGTAAAACCTTACTGATAAAGATAATCTACTTGTTACTGGAATTGCCTGCTTCAAGGCAAAGGGTGTATCCCAAAAACCTGAATAAAAGGGATGGCAAGGCCAAAGAAAGGCGGTAGCCCTTTCCACTAGAGGAAGCCCCCCCCTAACCCCCCAATATCACTAAATTAATATTCTCTAGTCTCTCTTTTCGTTTGCTTGCAGCCTCCTTCAGAACCCGAACCCTGAACCACAGGGGACGTGGAAAGAGGTTCCCACAACCTGTATTTCCCAAATTCCAATTCTTTCCTTTAATGATATAACATGCCTTGTTCCCACAGTTCCCCAAATAAATAATTGAATGCAACAGTCTTATTTTGGTGAACTTTCTACATTTTAGCTACTCAGGTTTCTTCCCTGAGACATTAGTTGAGATATTTGGATAATTATACGCAGTTTATCCAACAACTTGATTTTGTGTTACTCATTTTCTTTCCAGAGATTGATGCATTCAAACTACACTGGTTTCTGGTAATATCTCTCTCCATCACCAGTGTGAATGAGAATCTGCACCCCATGGCCACACACTTGGGATGTTATTGCATCCGACTGCCCCCCACCATGGTCGCTCTTTGTGAGCATTTTTTTATTCTGTAGTGGATATTATAGTTCCCCGCCCAGGTCCAGCCTTTAGGACGGAAGCATTCAATTTCCTAGGTGCTGGGAATATAGCCTCTGAATGGTTCTTATCTGACTCTATACTAACAACCCCAGCAGAGTTACAGTTAACCGCGTGGTGTCTGCTTTTCTGCTGTCCTAATTCAGAACTTCTACTCATGAAAAAAAGAAGGAACTATCAGTTGGTTCTCTGTTAAAGCAGGCAATAAAAACAAAACAAAAACAAACTCAGAGACTTTTAGAGCAATCTACTAGTATAGTCCAGACCCACTAATTTCATTGCCGAGGTGAAGATCGTGATCAGATGGGCAGCAAGGCTTCCTCCCATGGTCATGCAGAGTGTTCCCTGAACAACTCTAAGTGGCAAGCAGTTCATTGCAGTCTCTCTGAATGGTGCCCCTCAGAATCATGGGCTGCACAAGCTATACAAACTTCTGTGTAGCTTTACCAGGCAGGGTTATATTTCTCTCCTCAAACTGCATAATATATTCCTTTAACATAATTTCTCTAATTTCTCTAATGCAGAACTAATGATGGCATTAAGTAGTACCCATGAATGGACCTGGTGATGTAACTCCAGGACATCACTCGATCACAAGTCATGGTTGTCAATAGGAATGTTGTTGCAAAAGCTTTCTAGCATGTCTACAGTATCTTAATTATTAGACCTTAAAAATAACATTCTCTTCAAAACTGTACTATAATAGTGATTCACCAAGGCCTATTAATGCTTCAGTTTATCCTAAGGGAAAAAAATAATACATAAGAAACTAATTCTCATTTATTCCATTATGGTCCCTGGCTCTAGAGTAGTAGCACTCTAGAATTATACATTGAATGATGAAATAAATAAATATACTGATTCTACATAAACATGATAAATATTCTGGTCTGTGACATAGCTACTATGAAACACTGGTGTCATTTACACATTCTTTTTTCTCCAGCCTCAGTCCCAGCAGCTGGATCAATGTCTACCATTTCCAAGCATCAGTGCAAAGGAAAAAAAAAATATAGGGATCTCTAGATCCTCCATTCTTATAGGGACCTACAGGTACTAACATGAAAGGATCAATTGATGGTGATAGATCTGTGATGATAGTGTCTAAGGAGAGAGGAGTGTGCTGGGTATAGCTTGTGAGGAGGATAGGGACAGGGGCTCTGCACAGTGGCAGACTACACAGAGTCTTCACTAGAGGTCAGTCCCTCTAGCTGCAGCATTTCCATTTCATGGCTGTCCTGATGCCAATGGGACATGGATGCTCTCATGGAGCAAAGGGGAAAAAATGTTCATTTTGCTGACTACTGTAATGCATACTTTTTAAGTGTCCTAAAACTTCCATTTAAAAGGCGATGACGTTTTGAAACTGAAAGATGAATATTCAAATACAGCAAGTCTTTGGGGACAGATAAACCACAAGTAGGAATCAGACCTGGCAGACAGAACATAGTATTTAAAACAAAAGGCAATGGAATGTAGCATCTGAGAAGGACTAACACATGGGATTTCTACAGCACTTCCTGGAAATCCAGGACTAGGTGACATGCAAGCTGCAGACAGGTAGAGAGGAGACATGAACAGGCAGGAGTCAACCAGAGGGGCAGACAAAACACTGGTCCTTAAGCTTCATAAATGGCTAAGGTTAGAGGGAGAATAGAGAATGGCTGTCACACTGGGAAAAATACAAGGACTAGATTTTAGGAATCTGGCAGAAGTTCCTTAGCAGAACAGGAACAAAAATTAGAGTAGACAGGCTATGTTCTAGAGAATGAGATAAAGTTACTTTATTTACTTCTATACAAGATCAAGATGGGTCCCAGAAACTGGGAACAAGTTGTTTTCGCTTTGGGAAATCAGAAGCCGCAGATGCCCAGGCAAGCAATCCCAGTCTGTATACAATCCTTCACATTTTCTTCACATTTCACCCCATCTCTTTCAATGTGAATATAGCCTTGTGCTTCAGACCTTTCAAATTTAATTGAGTCTACAGGCTGAATTTGATGAACTCCATTCAAATGTATCCTGGGTGTTTTGATTCCCTTATTTGCAGATCATCTATTTCTTTATCCATCCCCTTACATATTGTTAGTTTCTCTGTTGCTTTTTGATTTTTAGGCTTTCAATTTGCACTTCTTTTTATCTCTGTTCAGTACCTGATGTAACACTTTGTGCCATTAGACAGAATAACTTCTGTGATTCTGATTCGTATTTGAACTCTCCAAAAGAGTCTTTATTTTAATTCCAAGTGACACCCTAAATAAACCATGCAAATCTCCAAGGCCCATTTGGAACTGGTAGTAAATAGCACATGTGGAAAAAAATCCAAATATTGAATTATTTAATAACATTTGATGACCACACACAGGGCATTAATTTGATCTTAAGAGAATTATCCATAAGAATTCACAAATGAATTTTCATTGAGTGTTTCATCAATTAAATTTTTATGATAAATAATCTAGAAGAAGAAAAACTGCAAGGTCAGGAATAAACATGAACGATGTCTGGACATTTAGAAGACAAAGAAAAGAGAACTTCAGTATTTATATTTGTTTTGAACAGGAACTACAATGAAAATTAAGTGATGAGCCATGTAGTCAGTTTATCCCATAGATTATAGATGCTGCAACAGTCCTCTTGTCAATTGTACAATTACAATGAAAGTAAAAAAGGTTGGAATATACATCTAGTATCCTAAACATTTGTTGATAGCTAATAAAATAAGAAAATTTATTTATAAAGCAAATACATGGACTAAAGAATTAAAAGTCTTCTGATCACTTATGTTTGATAATTTTTAGCAAATTAACATAACATACTCTTTCAATCAGTTTTTGTTGTAGTATTAAAAAAAAACATAGAAATGTTTAAAATGCTTAAAGAACGTTAGAAAGGTTAAAAAATGTTTGCGTTAACTTCCCTTAAAACTTAAAGTGTGATATTAAAGATACATTCCCCACTGCCCTGAGGCCTGTGTACCCCAGAGATAAGGATTTGAACTGACACAGAGTGCCTTGTGTCAAGATAAACACTTGCATGAGTGACATACTCTCCTTAGTCCCCTTCCCATGTTTAAGATTAATATATGTACATTGACATTAATCATTGATAGCCACCTGGGCTGCTGCGGGTGTGAACAAGCTTTAAGTATGGACCCCTTTCAGCCACGATGCTCGTTTTGTTGAGACATTAAAAAGGCCCGACCCATTGTCAGACTGACAAGCAATGTAGCTACACACTCTTTTTCCTGCCAGATGATAGAAGAACGGCCAGTAATCCCCAGTTGAGACGTGACCCAGCTCTTGGGAGAAGAACGCCAGCCCCCTGTACCTGGACCAGACCAGACCAGCCTAGCTGCCGGGCCACAAAGCATAACACCACAGGGATCCCTAAGGAAGTTTGTACTCGCAGCCACTCAGGAATTTGTGTGAGTAATAAAAAGCTGTGTGATTTGCATGTGCATGTTTCATGTGGTGTAATTCCTCTGGCAGTTAATTGAAGTAATCTGCATATACTTAAACTTAAAATTAAAGCCTGTGGTGTTTTTGGTCCTAAGCCTGTCCTCGGTCCTGCTGATGCAGAGCAGTCTCTCCATCAGCAATTACTTGAATGTCCCAATTCCTGCACGGTTAAAGTTTATCTCAAGGGACACCTTAGATGCATACCCCAGTTCCTTTCCTGGGATCTCCTTGGGACAGTTTTCAATAAAACAAAATAGAAGTTTCACATATTGAATAAGGTACCAATAAATGAATCCAATGGAATTTCAGAATTTACCTAGGAGGGAAAGATAGGTGGAATGAAGTAGGAGCTTCATTCTACTTTCTAAAACTTGCTGCATTTTGTACCTTAGGCTGTAGATACAGTGCCCTCTATGAAGATTTATCACCAACCTTGAAACAAAATCTGATCATACTCACAAATCTAACTACCAATTTATAGGAAATATAAGACACAGGATACAAATTAGTCAGTAGCAGAGGGATGCAATTAGCAAATTTCATATTCCAGGAAATTACACAGGAAAAATTATCTTCATTCAATAAACTTTAAGGGGGAAAAAAACACCTTGAAGTTTATTGAATGAAAATAACAATTATAGGAAAAAGAGCACCTGGAAAGGATAAGAGAAATTTCATTTAAACCAATTGTAAGGTATGGATCTTAATTGTATCTTAATTCTAACAAATATTCTATAAAACAAATTTTGAGACCATAGGGGAATTTGAACATTAATTGGATATTTCATAATATTAAAATGATTTAAATATGATAATAGAAATATTACTTTTTAAGATGATTGCTGATTATTTGCAGATACATACTCAAATATTAAAGATAAAATAATATGATTATTGAGATTCAAAACAAACCAGAAGTGGCGGGAATTGGCAATAGCTATAGGCAAAGCAAGACTGGCCATGAGTTCATAAGGACATATGGTAAATTGTTTCTCTCTATATAAATACATAATAAATAGATAAAAAGATATATATTTAAACTTTTCTATAATAAGAAACTTAAAAAAAATAGTGCTCTTAGATCTTACCTTTATTAAATGCTTATTGCTCAGTACAAACTCCAAATTTCAAAAGCTGAAGAACTTACTGGAGCCTGAGACTCAATGTAGCATGTTGGTAACTAGAGTGGGAAAAATACAGACTTTCTGCATAGAGGATTTTATGTGCATGTCAAGCACATGCACACTTTACCTTCCCTGACTACAACTGGCCTCTGTCACCTGAATAAGCATCTCTTCTTTCAGGTGGCATCCTTCACTTCAAAACACTGTCTACTTCTGATATCCACACCTCTTGTCACCAGATGTGTGATGAGCAATCAGTAGCTTTTCATTATCCTTTGCTTCCTTGCTCACCTCTTGCCAGGGAAATTGCTATGAGGGATTTTATTTTGAAATTAATAAGAAAAATTAAGTTTAAAATCTATGAGAAATCAAAGAAAAAAAGATATAATGAGACCAAGTAATTGTAGGTCTTGAAAGTCAGCATAATTTAGACTTTACATGGATTTGTTAAACAATAGCATGATTGATATTGTAGTTAAAGAGGTTTAATGCAGCATCAGTATCAAACATCTATTGGACCTGAAGAAGAATGACATTAGAATACGATGGGCAATTTGAGACAGAATGGCAGAGGCCATGACAAGGGACACCAATCTCTTCTCCCATTTTTTATTTATATTTAGCTAGTAGCACATCGCATGATATCGTGTGCAGTAGGCCACCTGCCGCTTCTGTGAGAGCCAGTGGGAACTGTAGCACACCAGGAGCCAGGCTGCTTGGGTGGGAGGCGGCCTGCCATCTCCTCTCAGGCCTTGCGCTTAGCTGCGGAGGCTGCAGGCCGCCCCCCTTCCCCCCCCCCCACCGTCGGCGGGGGGGGGTGGCACCTCCAGGAGGCGCCTCTGAGCTCACGGGGCCCCCCCCCCACCCCACCCCCATCTCTCTCTTCTCAGTCTCCACTCCGGGCCTTACCTGTGCATGCAACCTCCTCCTGTCCAGTTGTGACCCTTTATGGCATCCTGGTCTAATTTGCATATTTCCTCTTTATATATATAGATGGGATACTATTAAATTATAACAACATCTCTTCAGTTGCCAAAATGAACATATAAAACCATATTCACATTTTCCTTTCCCCGATCATATATCCAATTGATTCCCATGAACTAGATGTCCCGGTTTTTTAGTGTTTTTCTTTACCTTTCTCTTTTTTTGCTACTTCTGCCCAAATGGAGGAAATCATTATATTTTGCAACTACAGGGTTATAAGCAAATAAGTTGCCATGTCTGACATTCAACTCTGAAGAACAATAATGGTTGTTCTTTAGTGAATAGGGACTATTAAACTATTGCTTGCTACACATTCTTTTTATTTTCCTGTTTGCAATAAAACTCTCTGAACTTTTGCTGCCTGTACATAAATCTGAATTGGAAGTGGGCAGCATGGCCTTGGGTGGACATTAGGCTGGTAAAATGTGAGGAGAAACTTCTGTGGGTAACACAGAGCAACACTTTAAAGATAAAGGTACTTCTTGGGTGCCTTTCATTCTTCCGACTTTGTGGGGAAGACAGCCCAAAGCAACATCGGAAGTATGGATGGTAGAACTTCAATTGAGACTGTTACATGGCAGAGAAAAATCTTTCCTCCATAGCTGAATAAGTATTTTGGGTTTTATTTGTAACAACAGCTTAACTTGTACTCACTAGAGTATTCATATTCTATTATTAATGACAAAAAAACTTCACAAATATTTACTGTACATGATGGCATAATATAGTGCATATATCTTTCAATGAAAAATATTAATTTTTATTCTTTCCTTTCTATTAAATTTATTGGGGAGATTCTAGTTAACAAAATTTTACAGGTTTCAGGGGCACATTTCTCAAACACATAATCTGTATTCTGTATTGTGTGTTCACTACCCCAAGTCAAGTCAAATATGAATGTTATTAAACTTTAAGCATATTAGTATATTGCTAATGCTTTGTCTATATTGTGACTATCAGTTGCCTTTTATTATATTTAAAACAAGGCCATGAAAGAAAGGAAAGAAGGGGTGGAAATAAAGAATAGGATAGAAAATAAATGAGAAAAAAAAAAAATTAGAGGACATAAAATTTTGAAAGTTCACTAAATAAAGAAGGGCAATATAAAAATATTGGTATGTGGCTAAAAAATAGTTCAAGTAAAATTATTTCAACAAAAAGTCTTTTATATATTTCTAAACTTTCTCATAATCTTTTTCTTTAAATAATTTTTAAAAAATTACCTCCATATAATCCAGGAAAAAATATTGTACTACATTAGATAGTTAAATTAATAACTGCTGAAGAAATATATGCTGAAGGTAGGTATAAATCAATTGACCTCCAAGAGTAAATGTGTATTTGTTTTTTGAAAATATTTTAAAATTTAATTTAATATCAAAATTATATATATGTATATATATAATTGCATGTTTGATATACTGACATGTTTAACTAAAAGGGTAAGCTTCTGTACACTCTTTTTATTTTGTCAAAATTTAAATAATACTGAAATTCCTGATTTCATTTATAAGTAAAGAATTCAAATAAGAAACCATGGGCATTTTGGTAACAGGATTCCTATTAGCTAGCATTGAAATGAGACATAAAGATGCGATCCTTAAAATCTATCACTTTCTTCTCTAATGCTAAAGCAAAAATTAAAAAAAAAATCTCACTCCCTTTTTGAAGCTCAACTTTCCATCACATGTTTTTTTTCATGAATAATGGCAAATTTCATAGCTCTGATTTTCTTTTTATTTTTTCTTGCAAAAAATTCATAAAATAGAACCACATTGCTTTAAAAAAGAACACATAGTTAGTTTTTAGCATAGAAGTGAAAAATCTCTAGTTTGTCTACCACTGTAATTTTTGGCAGCCGTGAAATTCTATATACAACATACGGCATAAATTAGCTGATCATCAACATGTGTGTAGCCACAAGGTAACACATATTAAACTTGGGGGGAAAGAAGAAAATGAAATAGGTTAATGGATGATGACAAAGAGATAAGATGTTTAGTTATATGTTCATTAGGTTTTGTCACATGTCATTTGTTTTTGTCTTCAATGCCAGTTGTTATTCCACCTTTATATGAAAAGAGGCATTTTATGATATCAGTTTTCATTTTAGTGGGCTTATTGCAACATAAGTCTCTGCATTTGGGCAAGAATAGAGAAAATGGCAACAAATGCAAATAGGGCTACATTTATTTTCTAAGGACATAAAGCTAATGTTAAGTCACCCTGTCAACATAGATTCAGAGCCAAAAAGAGGGGAAAAGAGTAAAGTGCTGTAAGTGATTTGTACCACTGTCCAATTTTCTGAGGACTCTAGTTCTACAATTAGAAACTGATGACAGCTCACCATATTTAACTTAAATGTTCTTTTTAAACATTTGTAGGAAAAAAGTCACTGCATTTTTTTTTCATATTTTACAAACAATAATGCCCACATATTAACATTTTGGAATTGTTAAAGAATAATTAAGATGAAAATAATAAAAGAATAAAGGTAAAGCAACCAACTGGAGACCACATAAAAAAATCGAAAAGAAAAGGCAAAAAATACTAATGATAACACAAAAGTTGATTTTTAACTCATAAAATCTGACATTTGTTTCATATTTGCAGCTTGCAAATGATTTTCATATCCATTTTTTTAATTCAAAACTTAATGCCATTCCCAATAAGCAGGACTTGTAATCATGCCATGTTTTAGATATTACATTTTGACATAGAGAGTTATGCAATTAAAAGTCAGATTCAGGAGACAGAAGTACTGGTCTCTGGTCTGAATTCAGCTCTCAGGGGTACATGCCACTGAGTCTTCTCTGACTCCTAGTAATCCTGTGAATGGGTGACTTCCACAATGTCCTGTCCTCAACAGCCCTGCTCAGCTCCTATAGACTCATGCCCATGGCTTCTCTCTTTTTAAAAAAAATATATTTTATTGATTTTTTACAGAGAGGAAGGGAGAGGGATAGAAAGTCAGAAACATCGATGAGAGAGAGACATTGATCAGCTGCCTCCTGCACGCCCCACACTGTAGATGTGCCCGCAACCAAGGTACATGCCCCCGACCGGAATCGAACCTGGGACCTTTCAGTCTGCAGGCCGACGCTCTATCCACTGAGCCAAACCGGTCTCTGCGCATGGCTTCTCTTATGAAGTTAATCCTTCTCATATTTGATTCTCCTCTTTTCCTGTTGCCTTCTACTTTTACCAGGGTTATTGCCTTTTCCAGAGAACACTGCTTTCTCCTGAAGTGCCCAAAATAGGACAGCTTCATTTTCTCATTTTTCCTCCAATGACACCTCAGGCTTATTTTACTCAGAGACCTACTTGTACATCTTTATGGTGGTCCAAGATATCTGCAAAGCTCTCTGCCAATACTTTAAACGGATAGGCAGAGTAGGGTTACAGTTGTGAGTATGAGAGACCGAGTTTATTGTTGTATTAATATTTATTAATTACTGCATTATTTTTCAATACAAACAACTGTAAACCTACATGTTTCCACCTTTGTATTTATTGATGTTACCTAAATATCTAAATACCTTTCTTTATAAGACTAGGATAACAATAGCATCTACCTTATGCAGATATTGAGAAACTTACATAGGATAATCACCTAAAGCCCTTAGTATTATACCTTGTCTCAAAAAAATCTCAATTTTATGATCATTATTACTTTTATTATTATAATTAGAGGTCCGGTGCATAGAATTCGTGCATGGGGGTATGGAGAGGCGGGGCAGTCCCATCAGCCTAGCCTGCACCCTCTCCAATCTAGGATCACTTGGGATCCTAGGGATCAGGCCAAAACCAGCAGTCGGATATCCCTCTCATAATCCAGGACCACTGGCTCCTAACTGGTCACCTGCCTGCATGCCTGATCACCCCCCACCAGCCTGGTTGCCCCTCACTGCCCCTACCACCCACCAACCTGGTCACCCCACACAGCCTGCTGCTCAGTCATCTGGTTGTCCCTCACTAACCCCCCTGCCAGCCTGGTTGCCCTAAGCAGTTTGTCCGGTCCTCCATTCGGTTGTTTTGGTTGTGATGGTCACTTAGGCTTTTATATATAGAGATTACCTAAAGATCCATGATCATCTCAGTGCAACCTGCCTAAAAATGTGACAAGAACATTTATTTTAAATGAGTACTTTATATAAAATGATATAACCTTTCAGGAACATGAGATTCCATGGTAAATATTCTTATCTTTATAAGTCAAATAACTTGATTCCAAGAACTTGATTCACACTTTTTAATGTGATTTTGACTTCATCCATTAATTTCTTTGAGTCTTCATTTCCACATTTGTAAATTGGGCTGATAAAATCTGCTCTGTCATAGTTACTGGGCTGTGAGGATCCAATGAAAAAGGACAGTAAAGACTGGAAAGTACTGCCCATGTGCAAAATATTATTAGTATTTAGGAAATTATTGTTCGTGAAGTCGAATCCTATCATAAGACTCTTTTAGCTTCCCACCATCTGGTATTATCGTACTGATCTTCAACTAAATTGTGCCTTAACATCAATTTCAAAAAAAGGCAAAGAAGGCAAAAGAAAATGGCTTTCGGTCTTGGTAAGTTGAGTATGCAAACATTTTTCTCTAAAAGTAATTTTAACAAAATCAGAGACACTACTATGTAACTATCAAGCAAGATACTGAAGTATCTGATTCACTCAATTCATGTTCAATGTGATCACAGGAGTTAAAATGACAAGACAAATGTGACCTTGTAGCAAGCACATGTGTTTCATTGCATGTTGAGTTATAAAATCCTGATTTCTGATTTTTAAAGTAATTTCTCTTTTGACTCTTTTCAACAAAAGTAGTTTTAAACATGTGTTAAAGTGTAAAACAATAGAGCTTTAGTGGGGTTGCAATTAATTCCAGCCCACTTTGTGATCTGTTAACAAATATGTCAGCTCCATTTTGATTTGGATCTTTTCAACTGATAAGAGCTAAAAATAAAAGGCTTTGATTTTTAGTTCCTGCACAAGAAATTACAGCTTCAATGAGAAAAACAAAACTGACCTGCAAACAGATTGTGTTATTTTGGGAGAGATATTAAAGAACATAGAGTTTACAGATAGAGCAACCTAAGCACATAGCATCATTTCATTGAATGAATATTTCTTTAACAACTGTACCACATAATCTCTAGGCATTGTGAATACACAGTGAGAAAAACAAAAATCTGTGTCCCTATTGAGTTTACATTCCCAATGTATTTGCAAGGTAGCAGAAAAGACAGTAAAAACATGACTTCATGTTTATTTATGCATTTAGTTGAATATTTTAACCTTAAAATCACCCTCTATGTATGTGTGCTCTCTGAGATGTCTATAATACTGTTTGAAAAAAATGAATAGAGACCTTAGGGTTTATTCAAAGATCACTAAAGGAAATGTTGATCCCTTAGCTTACATAGAATTCATACACTTTCAGTTATTTTGGAAGTCAAGGTATACCAGATGGATAAGCCCACGTTCTCCTGTCTTCTGTGAGTTCCCATTATTTTAGTAGCAGAATAAAGTAGCTCGAATCTATATACCACATTATGTTGTGTGTCCCTACCCTTTCTGTAAATTCCTCTGACATTTCATGTGGAGAATTACACTTGATTCAGGTCTCAGAAACTGCTGAATTCCAGATCCTGACATTACTTCCTTCCCTCTGATCTATACTTGGACCACGCCCAGATTCTTCCTTTCACACATAACTGGCTCACTCAACTCTTATCTGTGTTTTGGATACCTTATCATTCTTCTTGATATTCCTGACTGAAAAAAATAAAATATCTGATTTTTTTTTTTACACAATCCATTGCAACTTTATCCAATTTTTTCCATTTAGGTCCACTAGGGGCCTTACTTTCTTCCAATACATGCATATAAATATACATGCATATTAATCACAATTAAGGGACTTGTTTTAATGAAGAGACAAGAATATATCCTTTCCTCTTCTAGAAATAAAATATACAAGACACACACAATTCCAGTACTCATGTGAACCTGCACACAGACACACTTCTTAATAGTAAATAAATCCCCTATCATCTATTTAGAATAGCATCTGCATTTGTATGACTGTTAATCGGTTACAGTAAGACATACCTAAGTTCTGTCTTCACTGCTTATTACTTAGGTGATACTGGACAAGTTAATGAATATTAGACTTAGTTTAATCAACTAAGAAATCAGGAGGATTGTTGAATTATGTGAGATAATATAAATGGAATATAGATATTATAAATTATTTGTAATCACTCTTCATTTGAACGAAAGTAAATTTTCTTTCACTATCTCTGAATTCTCTCATCTTTCTTTGGTCCTGCTCCTTCAGAGACTTCACTCTAACTGGAGCAGTCTGAGGTATTTCGGCCTTCTTGCCTGGAGTACTTTCTTTGTTTTTAATTCAATAGGCTTTTTGGGGAACAGTTTTTAGCTAACATAAAATTGAACACAGAGTTCAGAGTTCACATGTCTGCCCTCTGCCTCTTTCTCTTCCTCCCACAGCTTCCCTAGTATGAACATCTTGCATCACTGTTGTGTAGTTTTTACAGGTGAAGAACCAATATGGACACATTATTATCAACTGAAGTTCATACTTTCATCAGGGTTTTGACAAATCTATAGTGTTCATTTGCATAGAAAATCATTCCTTTGAATGGATATATGCATAGACTTTCAGGCAAGATTCCCAACTGAAGCAGTAATTTTGGGGAACATGGGCAGGCTTAGGAATTTTTTAGAATTGGGGTCCATGGGAAAGTATGGGGCTGCAGTCTGGGAGAAGGTACATTTCCATAAGACAAGGAGGCAGCAACAGGCACATTTATATAAGATAAGAGAATAGGAAGTAGCCAAGAAAGGTCTATATTTACAAAATAAAGAAAAGGAAGCCCTTCATGCAGAAGGAGAAGAAGAAAGCCCAAAGGGAACAGGAAAACAATAAGGAAGGAGGGGAGAAAACCTCACAAGTGCCCTGTGATATTCACCTTTGAGCTCAGGAGTTACTATATTAACTAGTCTAAGGGAATAGTGACCAATCAGAGGGGATATCAAGGCACCAGGATCTGCAGCCTTTATAAGCCATAGGGAAAGGGAAGCCAGTGGCACCATTTTCTCCCTCCCTACTTAGGAGCATATTCTGTGGGACTCTTTCCCCTCCCTACCAGGGAGTCAGTTTTGGGAGACTCTTTCCCTCTCCCCATTTGGGAGTCTGTACTTGTTCTTCAATATATCTCCACCTTTGCTATATCAATTTCTGTCCGTGGATTCATTCTTCGGTGGACAAAGGATCTGAATTCCAGTCCAAAAATTCGGTATCACAACTTAAGCAGAAGCTTTAATTAGTGGTCAAACACCCGTGATAGTTGATTTCTTAGGGAGGGACCCCTAGACACTATGGAAAGATGGGCAACAAAATTAGACAATGGCATTCCATAAGGAGTTCCGGTAAAAGTGATGGTGATAGTCTCTGAATTTTTTTTTAACAATATACAATCCTTTTCCTATATTATTCTATTGGTATTCTGTATCAATTTTTAAATAATATACAATACTTTCCCCAGATTATTTTAAGCACTCTCTATTAAAAATTGAACATAAATGATCAGTCCCATATGGAGACAAGGAAAATGAATTCACAGGTTACCAAGGGATTTACTGAAGATTTTAAGGATAGTAATAGAAATTAAGGATTTAAACAGAAGACTCTGAGTATTTCTGTAATTATCCACTCCATTGTGCAACATCTGCATGAAGAAAATAAGAGAGAGAGAGATAGAGAGAGAGAGAGAGAGAGAGAGAGAGAGAGAGAGAAAGAAAGAAAGAAAGAAAGAAAGAAAGAAAGAAAAAAAAAAAAAGAAAGAAAGATAAGAAAAGAAAGAAAGAGGGAGGAAGGAAAGGAAACAAAGGAAGAGTAAGAGAGAAAGCAACAATTGAACGCAGCTTTGCAAGTATAGCTAGTTCATATAGGCTTCATCTGCATAGGAAAATCCAAGAACTCATTTTTCTGCTTTGATGGTGTTCAGTGGAACAAAGCATCCAGCACAGCCAGTGGTGGTAATATCATAGATGTGACTTAGTATTTCCCTGAAGCCAATCATTGAGGATAATTTCCACCCAAAATTCTTGACAACTCTGGGATGCACAGTGGAAATTCTGTTGCAGTATGTCACAAAGGAATTGTTACAAGGTTCCTATGACAGAGACTCTTTCTGCAAGAAATTTCATGTAGGCACAACCCAAATAATAAAAACTAGACTTAAAATAACTTTCATTTGAATAGTGTATGAACCCTACATTTCCATTATTTTCATTGCCTCTAGAATGGATATAAGGTAAGTAGACAGAGGTGCTGGCCTAGGTCTTTTATAGATCTTATATTTTACTAGTAGTTCTCATTTTTAAGTCAACATCCAGACCCCCACGTTCTCCTATTTTTTTATACTGGGTATTGTATTAATACCTGTACTTTTAAACAGTGATATTTCAGGGATTAAAAAAATAAAATATTCAAACATTCACCATATTCTCAGTTAATCAAACCAACATGATTCCAAGTTACTGTGTAAATTTATGTGAAATATTAGACTACTTACCATTCTTTATCTTTATCCTATATATAGTATGGGAAAACCACTGCCCACAGTCTAATACTGACCTCACCCTTCTGCACTTAGAAAGTTTTTTGGGAACAAGAGTCTCACTCATCCATTTGTGTGTTGTTGTGATGCTTTCTGGCAATAATACAGAGTTAGCAGTTGTGATACATTATGGCTCACAAATTCTCATATATTTAACTATTGGGTTCTTTCAGAAAAAGTTTTCCATTTCTTGTCCAATGGAATGTACTGCACCCCTTTTACTACCTTTCACCATTTCAGATCATTGCTTAAGTTTTTCATTCTATTTAAAATATTCTTATCCTTTATTAATAATAAGCAATCTTCCCAAAATAGAAAAGAGAACACTGTACATTGTCTTTCTGTCATTTTCTACTATTCTCAGGACCAGTGATTACAAGGTATCTGTCTTGTATTAAATGTTAGTTATATGGTAGAGCCAAGAATAGAAAATATATATATTCTTTCTAATACTCAAACAAAAATAAAACAGCCCAAAAGGACCTACTTTCATTAGTAAAGTAGTGAAAAAATAATGCCTATCTAATCAGAAAAATATCTTTCTCTCTAAGATCAGTCTCTAAGATTATTGTTATATATATTACTAGAGGCCCAGTGCATGAAATTCATGTATGACAGGTGTGGGTGTTCCTTAGTCTGGCTTGCATCTTCTTGCAATCCAGGACTGCTGGCTCCTAACTACTCATCTGCCTGCCTACCTGCCTGACTGCCCCTAACCATTTGCCTGCCTGCCTGCCTGATTGCCTCTAACTGCCACTGCCTTGGCCCCCACCACCATGGCTTCATCAGAAAGGATGTCTGGAATGGCGTGCAGAAGGTTGTTTGGCTGTTTTGTCTAATTAGCATATTATGCTTTTATTATTATAGATATGTGTAAGAATACTCTTAGATATAAATAAAAAAGAAGGTGAAGGATCAGCCAAAGAACATATAGGCATAACTCATAAACACAGATAACAGTATGGTGATGGCCAGAGGGAAGGAGGACAGGAGCTGGATGGAGGTGGGCAAAGGAGCAGCAGATGGAGACATATGTAATAATGTAACAACAACAACAACAACAAAAAATGCCTACCAACCAGGTAAATTATAAAATGCACTCTTGGTACATTGTCAAAGATTATCACTGGTCTGGTCAGATGCTAGCTATACCACAAAATTAAAAAAAAAATTAATAGTGATTCCTCCAAAAATTCAGAGCAAGCACACATGATATTGAAGGCACAGAAATAACCCAGAAAGCACATATTGATATATTTCTTAAGCTAAACTCTGAAGTTGGGAGCTGGTAATTACACACCTAAAATATCCTATTAAATCTTGTCTGGTCCAGATTGATCCAGAGAAGACAAACTTCTAGAGAAAATGCTTCAAATCCACAGGTAAGAAAATACTTTAGATTCATATAGACTTTGATTCAAATATTAGCTCTGAGAGTTAATCTGTGATTAATTAACCACCTTAGACTTTCTCCAACTTAAAGTAATTTCTGTACTTTACTGTTCTTATGAGCATCACACGCATAACATGTAAACAGTGGTCCAAAGGCTTACAAAAACTAGACAAAATTGAAGAGAGTAAGAACTGTAGCTTTCTTTTTTCTAGCCTAGTGATCCAAGGTATATTATCCTGTTTTATCTAGAAAAAGTAAGAAATGGAATAATTATTATAAGTATCTCTAAGACCAAATTTACCAGAATTCAGTTAATTTTTATTATCATGAATGAACTTCATATAATTCCAGCTGTTTCACTTCAGTCTTCTGTAAAATACAAAATAATTCATTGAATTGGCAGTTGTGATTGTCCTGAACTCTGTCCTCTGATCCTTCATGCCTGAAAGTTACCATATGACACAGCAATTTCTCTTCAGATGTTCTATTTGCATTATGGCAGCTCTCTGTTGCATCTATTAACAACCTGATCTCAGGCTAAAAGCCACAATAAAAAATAAAACAAATAACAATGTTGACACCTCTCAAGAGCGTTCTTGTGCCTTCATATAATTACATTTTTCTGTTTTGTTTTTGTAACTTGTGTAGAGTTTCTTGCTATCATCTACAGGAAGTTGGGTCAGATAGGATTTTACTTAGCGGGAGTGCAAACTGAACTCCATGCAGGTCCAGATAATCTGAAAGGTACTCAGATTGTAGAAACTCATTAATGTTGTCTGACAAGAAGCATTAAAATCACTGAAGAATCTGGTGAGAATAGAACATTTATATCTTTTCAAATCTCAAATGAAAAATACAAAGATAACTGAAATACATGTTGGCAAAGGTAAAAATTGCATCTTAACTTAATTACTGATGTTATTATGAACTAATTTTTTAATGAACTTCTTGGAAATATCAAAGCTGTGTGTTAAAAAGCTGCATGTTACATCACTGTCTAGGATTTTTTATTTTTCTTTATACAATGTGCTACATATTTTGGAATGTTAGCAAATATTAGCATGACTCTCTTCTGTCTATAATTGAACATCATTTGGAAGTCTTTGCTAATAAAAATTAAAATACCACAAAATCCTTAGTCAGTTAAAAGATCATTAAATATTTTGCTTGTTGTTATTCTCATTTTAGCTGTCTTTTATTTTTATATCTAGTCCATTGTTTGCAGTTAAGTGATTTATTTTAAACTGCTTTCTAAAAGGTACATCGATGCTTATGGATAAGTAGTTATGTGTTTATTATTTTAAGTTCCTTTTGTTAGCACTCCAGACTATTATGGTCAGATTTAGAACCAGACATAAAAATAATTTGTCATTTGTAAGGAATTCAGCAATTTTATGGGTAAAATAACATAAAAATCTTAAAAAATATATTTTAACAAAATACTTCCAGAACATATAATATGCGCTATCAAAAACATAAAACTTAAATAATTAGGAGGCATGCCAAAAATATAGACTCTAACACTATATTTTGTGAATATTAGGCACTTGCTTGTTCAATGAACAGCTAACTAAGAGTGTATGAGTTTTATTAGATCCTTTTAAATATCTAAGGTTTGTTGTAGCTGAGTAATTAAACATACATATGCTTAAGGACTATATGGGCTGCTAATCTTTCTATAAATTTTTTCTTTAATTTTATTATACTAATTGACCTTATATTTTATATTCTTTATGTGGTTAAATAGAACCAATTATATCTGGTGAAGACTACACTGATGAGGTATACTTCTTTCCTGAATCTTGGCAGAGTTGATGATTTATTGATTGTGAGAGTAAGTATCAACATTCAATATTTTTTAATTTATCTGCAATAGAGGTTTAAATAAATACACCATTTGTCTTTAGTAATGCAGTAGCAATTAAGTTTTGTCAAGACAATACTAACTCATAACTAGCAATCATATCAAGAAATTTCTAATTATATAAAAGTTGCTAGAATGCTATTCCTAATTCTTATATAAACATTAGTTTTGTATAATAAGAAATTATTTCCAGAATTGGTCTTTCAAAATGGAACCATAGTTAATAATTTCATTTGACATTGTCATCTTCATTTAAGATTAACAGTTCAAAGATATTTATTTTAAAGAATCATATTTATAGATAGTAATATCTTAATAATCTTTGCAATATTATAAATACATTTCAGAAATCTCAGTGACACTCTTAGAAAGATATTCCCAGATTTCTGGTTTGGGTTGGTGGGTTATTATTCTGTTTAATTTAGCATAGGAAGCATTTCATCAATACAATTACTTGTCATATTAGGAAATTAGTGTAGTTTTTTAAGCCTTTGATATTTTGCAATGTAAAAAAAGGAAAAATTTATAAGATTAGGAAAAAGTAACTACAATAATCTTTAATACTAAATGACACTTTACACATAATTGAATTGCATCTAAAATGTAACTGGTATGTTGACATGACATGTATTTGATAATAACAATTAGATTATTATAGACTCTTACATCCCTAGTAAAGGTAAAAACAGTAGTAGAGTACATAATTGTTTTAGGTACATGAACCCTGATTCATGAGAATAGCAGAATAATTTTAGCTTCAACTATTTTTCATCGTTGGATATGTGGTCTAAAATCTGCCTTGTAATGTCCAATTATTACCTCAGGATCCTCAGGATCATGTAGTTCTGCTTGCTCAAATCTCTGATTAGCTACAGTTTCCAAGGACACAGCCTATCAGAGGACAGGGTTAGAAAACTGGAAGGAAAGGCATTAGAGCATCTCAACAATGAAGAAAAAAATAATGGGAAAAGACAGGTCTCTGGAGACAAGCGGGCTGGAAGGATTTGAAGTATCACATTAGAGATGCCTTACATGTTATGTTGTTCATTAAAAGTAACCTCACAGCCAAAACTGTTATTTCTCAACCTTTTAGTATCCTATATTTCAAATATGTGTAGTCTATGTATTATCTGTTTATATATTTGTTTATTAAACATGCCTTTGGTAGAATAAATTGTACAAAGATATAATTATACTAATCATAGATAGATATGAAAATATCATTGTTTACCATCACAATGTCTTATAAACTCCACAATTATATGGATATCATAGATGGCAGTAATTGAACTTTGTACTTGATGAGATTTACACCAACTTCTAAGGCCAACTTGGCCATGCTTTAACTAGCTGCTACTTGATCCAATAAGCTTTACTTTAAAACTGGTGTATTAGTATAAAAATAAACTTTCTGTTTAGCAGTGTGTACTTAAACCTATTATTTTGCTTAATTCATGAATATTTTACCCTAAAATTAGGATTATACACAAAATTTTAAAGAATTTGGGGAAGTCTCTACAGAAAAATTCTAAATTGATTCCAGATTGTGTTGATTGGCCTTCGTAGCTCTGTAAATGGTAGCCAAGGAGTATTTGAGTAAGACATTTCCTTTAGTAGAGCACAGTGGATAATTCCAAGCAAATGGTTTGATCAAAAGTTTCTGCTAAGAAGATCAATCCTTTAACCAGACATTACCACCTACAACCATATGCAACAAGTTCATCTTTGCCAAAAGGATGTTTACAGTAACTGTGGCATAAGCTACATGTACTATTCTGAAACAATGGGCTTGTTTAAAACCATAAATCAGTGAAACAAATCAAACAAAGTGTTTTGGAGATATGTAGACATAGCTATAGACATAGCCAAAGAATGAGGTCAATCTGTGGTTACATTGCCTTCACGATAAAATATTTAATGTTGCTCTACACCATCTACTTCAAAGAAATATAAACTCATGGTTTACCCTAGTTATTCAAACAAATAGTAAATTAGGTTCTAGTTGTTCTTATCTCCTAATCTAATTTCCAAAACAAGTTTGCATTTCTTCATTTCTATGGCTTAAAAGTAATTTATCACTGGGGAGCTATAGCTAGAAATGTCTGAATCAAAACATAAGCTTGTGTGGATAAGAAAGAAAAAAGAAAAAAAAATTAGTACCATGCTGATGACTATTTTCTGTATAATGTCTTCAGGTATGGACATAATGCTAATGTTTCTGGAAACAAAATATAAATACAACTGAATCCTCCAGATCATCCTTTAAAAGAAAAAACAAACTATTTAGAAAGTACTACTTTGTCCAAGTTAAGAGGTCTGAGCCAGAGAACACTTTGTTCAATAGGGAATTGTTTCTATTGATATAGAAAATACTTTGGTTTCCTTAGATTATTTTCCATAAAACAATCAGAATTTTTTTAAAAAAGTTTGCCACATTTCTCCTTGTTAGACTCCAGAGTCATAGATAAGAAAAAAGTTTTCATGCTTTTTTCCAATAATTTTTTCTTGGAGAAGAATGATAAGTGCACAATTTTATCCACAGAATTTCTGTCTAACCATTGAAAAGTTAGTTTTAAAACTCTACTTCTCAAAGAAGTAGATACCAATGTTTGTATTTGTGGACAATTTTTTTTAAAAATATCTTTTTGTTGATTTCAGAGAGAAAGGGAGAGGGAGAGAGAGATAGAAACATCAATGATGAGAGAGAACCATTTATTGGCTGCCTCCTGCATGCCCCCTACTGGGCATTGTGCTCACAACCCAGGCATGTGCCCTTGACTGGAATCAAACCTAGAACCTCTCAGTCCATAGGCCAATGCTCTAGCCACTGAGCAAAACTAGCCAGGGTTGTGGACAAATTTTTACATGTTCTTAATAATAGAAGGGTAGCTTTCTAGACACACCAGTCATAATCAACATCATCATATTTAATAATGAAATATTTAATAATGTAAATTTAAATATCAATATAATGACTGATTCCTAACAGATGTGAAGTAGTTTTTAAATATTATTTGAAAAGGTTCTTTTTAGGTCCATTGCCCATTTTTTTATTGGATTATTTATCTGCCTTTTATTAAGTTGTATAACATTTGCAAATATGTTCTCCCATATAGTGAGTTTTCTTGTTGTTTTGTTAATGCTTTCTTTTGCTGTGCAAAAACTTTTTATTTTGATGTAGTCCCATTTGTTTATTTTCTCTTTAGCTTCCATTGCCCTTGGAGCAGTATCAGTGAAGTTCTTTGGGCATACGTCTGAGACTGAGCTGCCTGTGGATTCCTCTAGTATTTTTATGCTTTCCTTTCTTATGTTTAAGTCCTGTATGCATTTTGAGTTTATTTTTGTATTTGGTGTAAGTTAGTGGTCCAGTTTCATTTTTTGCATGTACCTATCAATTTTCCCAACACCATTTATTGAAGAGGCTGTCTTGGCTCCATTGTATGTTCATGCCTCCTTTGTCAAATATTAATTGAGCATCGTGGTTTGGGTGGATATCTGGATTCTCTATTCTATTCCATTGGTCTATATGTCTGTTCTTGTGCCAGTACCAGGCTGTTTTGAGAACAGTTGCTTTGTAATACAGCTTGAAATCAGGTATTGAGATTCCACCTACTTTATTCTTCTTTCTCAGGATTGCTGTGGCTATTTGGCATCAAATGGGCAATGGGCCTAAATAGAACCTATTCAAAAGACGACAGAAGGAAGGCCAAGAGACACATGAAAACATGTTCAAAGTCACTAATTATCTGAGAGATGCGAATCAAAATGACAATGCGATACCATCTCACACCTGTCAGAATGGCTATCATCAACAAATCAACAAATGACAAGTGTTGGCGAGGATACGGAGAAAAAGGAACCCTTGTGCACTGTTGGTGGGAATGCAGACTGGTGCAGTCACTGTGGGGAACAGTATGGAGTTTCCTCAAAAAACTAAAAATGGAACTCCCATTTGACCCAGCAATCCCACTCTTAGGAATTTATCCAAAGAAAGTAGAAACACCAATCAGAAAGGATTTATGCACCCCTATGTTCATAGCAGCACAATTTACAATAGTCACAATTTGGAAACAGCCTAGGTGCCTGTCAGCAGATGAATGGATCAGGAAACTATGGTACATCTACACAATGGAATTCTATGCTGCCATTAAAAAGAAGGACTTCTTACCATTTGTAGCAACCTGGATGGAACTGGAGAGCCTTATGCTAAGTGAAATAAGCCAGTCAATGAAGGAGAAACACCACATGATCTGACTCATTTGTGGATAATAAAGAACATTATAAACTGATGAACAAAAAGATAGACGATACAGAGGCAGTAAAGCATCAAACAGACTGTCAAATTACAGCAGAAAGGTTAAGGAGAGGTGGGGTAAATAAGAGATCAACCAAAGGACTTATATGCATGCATATAAGTATAATCAATGAACACAAGACACTAGAGGGTGGGGTATGCCTGGAATGAGGGGGGGGGGCAAAAGGAAGGTATGTATACATGTAACACAATAAAAAAAATTAAAAACATAATAAAATAAATAAATAAATATTATTTGATTTGAAGTCATATCTCAATAAGTTATGATTTTGGATTTGATGATTAATGAGTGGGGTTAAGCACCTTTTTATATACATGTTGGCCATTTGTATGTGTTTGGGAAAATATCTATTCAAGTTCTTATCCTATTTTGTAACTGGGTTATTTATTTTTTGGCTACTGATTTGTAGGCACTCCTTATGTTTTGGATATTAACTCCATTAAAATATATGGTTTGTAGACATTTTCTCCCAGTCCAGAAATTGCTATTACACTCTGTTGTTTCCTTTGTTTTGCAGAAGCTTTTTAGTTTTAAGTAATAACATTTGTCTATTTTTGCTTTTGTTGCCTGTGTTTTTGGTATCATATTTAAGGAAGCATTGCTGAGACCAATGTCAAGAAGTGTTCCCTCTATGTTTTCTTATGGGAGTTTTACAGTTTAATGTATTATGTTTAGGGCTTAACCCATTTTGAGTTGATTTTTATATACGGTATAAGATAGGAGGCTAGTTTCATTCTTTTCATATGGCTACCCAGCTTTCCCAACACTATCTGTTGAAGAAGCTATTTTTTTTTCCCATGTGTATTTTTGAACCTTTGTTGAAATCAGTTGATGCTTTATGTGTGAATTTATTTCTGGCTTATTTCATTTTGTTTAAATGCCTGTCTTTATGCCAGTGTCATAATGTTTTTTTTAATATTTTTTATTAATTTTTATTAATTTTTATACATATCTCCCCATTGCCCCCTCCCTCCCAGGCATACCCCGACCCCCCAGTGTCTGTGATCATTGGTTATGCTTATATGCATGCATACAAGTCCTTTGATTGATCACTTATCTACCTCACCTAACTTTAATCTTTCTACTGTAATTTCACAGTCTGATTGATGCTTTATGATTTTTGTCCTCCTTAGAATTATCAGTCTACTCCCTTTCTGTGCTCCTGATTCTATTATATTCACCAGTTTATTCTGTTGATCAAATTTTTAATTCACTTAATTTTTAGATTCACTTGTTGATAGATATGTATTTGTTGTTCATAATTTTTTGGCTTTTACCTTTTTCTTCTTCCTCTTCTAAAAGAGTACCTTTCAGCATTTCATATAATACTGGTTTGGACTTGATGAACTCCGTTAGCTTTTTCTTCTCTGTGAAGGTCTTTATCTGCCCTTCAATTCTGAATGATAGCTTTGCTGGATAGATTATTCTTGGTTGTAGGTTCTTGCTGTTTATCACGTTGAATATTTCTTGCCACTCCCGTCTGGCCTGCATCATTTCTGTTGAGAAATCAGCTGACAGTCGTATGGGTGCTTCCTTGTAGGTAATGAACTGTTTTTCTCTTGCTGCTTTTAATATTCTCTCTTTGTCTTTTGCTCTTGGTATGTTAATTATGATGTGTCTTGGTGTGGTCCTCTTTGGATTCCTTTTATATGGGGTTCTGTGTGCTTCCTGGACTTGTAAGCCTATTTCTTTTACCAGATGTGGGAAGTTTTCAGTCATTATTTCTTTAAATAGGTTTTCAGTATCTTGTTCTCTCTCTTCTTCTGGCACCCCCACAATTCTGATGTTGGTACGCTTGAAGCTGTCCCAGAGGCTCCTTACATTATCTTCACATTTTTGGATTCTTTTCTCTTCTTGCTTTTCCAGTTGAATGTTTCCTGCTTCTTTATATTTCAAATTTTTGACTTGATCCTTGCCTTTCTCTAGTCTGCTGTTAGGACTCTGTATAATAGTTTTTATTTCAGTCAGTGTATGTTTAATTTCTAGTTGGTCTTTTTTCATCTTTAGTTGGACCTTTTCCATCTCCTCTTGGGTCTCACTAAATTTATCCATCTTTTCTAGCATATTCTTGAAAAACCTTATAAGCATGGTTTTGAACTCTATATCCAGTCGTTTTTTTTCCTCCATTTCTTTTGTTTGTAATCCCTTCCCTTGTCTCGGCATTTTCACTATGCTGGGGAAACTTCTGTGTTGAATTCAGCTTTATAATACCAGACATGCAAAGCCGCAGAAGCCTCTGTTGAGCTTGGGATGGGTGGAGTCTCAGGGCTTAAGGGACCGCCTTGCCTTCCAGTCGGCCCCGCCCTCCACGGCCCCTGAGTCTCACGTGACTGGGTAATGGCTGGAGCGGTCCTTGTGGGGGCACCCGCAGTGCTTCTAACCGCTGCCTTTCCAGCTCCCCTGCGCACCAGGACCACATGAGTCTAGGCCTCCAGGGTTTCGTCTGAAACAGGGGTTTAGTGAAGTTAGAAGTGGCACAGTTGGGAGGGTCTGTCTCCCGCCCACTCGCGAAAGCCAGAGGCACAATCAGCAGTCTGTCCTGAGCGCCACCAGGCCTTTGATCTTTTGTGACTCCCCTAAATTTCCGTGCACTTCTCCCTTTTCACAGTCCAAACTCCCCCCGTATGAGTTTCGGCTGGATCTGGGGTTTAGTGTCGTAGGATAAGGGGTTCAATGCCTTTGAGAGTCTCCATTTCCCTCCCACCAGAGAAAGCCAGCCAGGTACTCCAGCACCCACTCTCTCCATGTGCATGCGTCTCCGTACCTCAGCTTTTTGCAGCTCCTCTGGGTTTCCGTGAGCCCCTCTCTTTCCCTCTAGTTGTAGAACTTCCACCCAGCCAGCTTTCCTGTGGTTCTGGATGATGTCTGTTCTGTCTTTTAGTTGTAGTTTAGAAATTGTTGTGCGAGGCTCAGCAGTGTAGGTGTTTACCTATGCCGCCATCTTGGATTCCCCCCAGGAAATGTTCTGTCATAGTGTTTTAATTACTGTAGTTTTGTAATGCTTTTTGAAAATAAGAAATTTCCATGAAATTTTTATTTTATTTTTACTAATTTATCCATGAATCACCTTGGTCTTAGATTTCCTTATCTCCAGAATCTCAGAAATAAACGTCTGGTGTTTACAATCTTCTCTGTCTATGGCAGCTTGTTACAGCACTTCAAACTGATTAAGACAGATACTACCTATGTGATTTTGGACAAATTAATTAAACTTTCTAAGCCTCATTTCCACCATCTTTAAAAAGGAATAATAATATTAATTTATGCAGTTGAATTATACATTAATATTTATAAATCTTAGTCATTCTTTTTATTTCATGATCAGTCTACTTTTTCCCAGAAGCTTCCTAGATTGCCTAAGCTTACATAAGTTTCCCTTTTATTGGCAGTAATATGTATTTATAGTAAACATATAGCACTTGGTATTTTAGTCATAATTCAACTCACTAGATTGATATAGCATTGCAAATGAAGGCAGATACTTTTTAAGTTATAGATTGCATATCACATATATGTGTATTCTTTTGGCTTAATGAATACATTTATTTACTTCTCATGAATTAAATCAAAGAACTAAAACTCTGTTAAGGTTAAATTTACACTGGAAAAGTCACTGAGTCCTCATCAGGAAGTTATACAACAGGCTAAAATAATGATGAGTAAACCTATTTATATTTTTCAGTTTAGTGCAATGACATTTATGGGAAATCTAATCCTTTTCACTCTTTTATTCTTTAATTCAATTAATAAATATAGAGTGGTATGCAGTATGAGAAATGAAGTATTGCTGCTTTATTATCAATCATTGAGCCAATTCTTTGACTTCAATATTTATATTTGAACTTTATGAAAAATGTAAAAATAAATTGTATGTATCAGAATAAAGAATGTAGTTTTCATGAATACTAGTAAAATTTATGTAGGATAATCATGTCATCAAATAGAAAATAACCTTCTAATGTATATACTTATTATTCATATGTGATTTCCAATACCCTATAAGATAGCAATTGTCTCTCATTAGATCATTACCTTACAAACATATTGTTACAATAATGAAAATGTCTATATCATTTCAAAGGGCATCAAAAATCACATACATTGACTTCATTCTTAAATTAGATATAAATCATTTAGTAATGCTATGGAATAAATGTGTACTTAAATTGAAAATAGAAAGAAATAAGAAACTTTTATTAAACTGCAGAAAAATTGTTTCATTCTCTGGAAGTTTTTTTTTTTTTAACCTATATATAAATGTTTAAACCTCAATCGACCATAGTTCAATATCACATTGAGTTCTTATTTGTGTGTAAGATTTAATACTTACCATTTGTGGCTTAGCTTCCCTGCCTGTGGTCTGCAGGGAAAAAGGCGATCTAGATCTAAATATAATTTATTTAGATTCCATATATTTAGTATCCATATACTGGGTTAGTATCCATATACTGCTCAGGTCATGAATGAAAATATGTCACCATAGCTGGCCTTAATAAAATTTCAAAGTCCTATTATGAAGTCCCAACCATTAACATCTTAATCTCTTGCCAAGTCAATATAGTAGACTATTTTTTGATCACACAGAAATGACATTTGAGTGCCAGAAATAAAATTTCTGGGAAACACATTTTCATCTGGAGAAAATGACTATTAAGTAAGATTTAGGACTTTTACCATGTGAAAATAAGTTTTACAGTAAGCAACGGACATAAAATGGTATATTGGAGATGTTTCATTCAGGCCATGGGCAACTATGGATAGCAACAAAAATTTAAAACATTTGCACCTTACAAAACTTTATGGTCCAATTAAGACAAGTTTAAATATCCTTAGTGCTATTGAGAGTCATCTAACTGTGAGCTGACAAATCATTTACACAAAAGCTCTGGAGAAATGCATTGCTGGGATAACCAGATTCTGCTTTATGGGGAAAAAGAATTCCCATAATCCTGGTGACCTAATTTAAAATGTTGCATATGGCATGCCAGCTTTCCAAAACAGATAAATCATCAATTCTAAAAAAAGAAAGAAACAGCAATATTTTAACAGCAGAGCTTGACATTATGATAATTAAAGGTCATATAATGTTTGTTAAAAAACCATTTCCCCATCATTTTCTTCTGATTTCTTGAAGTTCCTAATATAGGAACATTACTGTAATGAATCCACTTTGGTGAAACAATCAGAAAATAAGTTGCACTTTAAGAGATGCTGATGTGTGACTTCTTCCAATGCAAATTGCCATAGGTAAGAGTATTCATTTTTATAGCCAATCTTTTCAAGTATGTTTAGGAGTAAAGCAAAACAACTTTGTGTAAACAGTGTTTTATAAGAAAAGAGGTAGAACAAATTCATGTAGTTTAATGGAAATAGTATCACTAATGGTTTAGATTGCCAAATAGAGTTCTTTAAGTCTCCAGAACCCGTGTTTACTGCCTTTTTCCGAAGTAACTTAACGGATTTTTAAAACCATGTCTTCAATTACACTACTCATGCTAAATGGAAAGTTTAATGTTAAGCTTCTCCTGATTCCATTCAGTGGAAAATCTCTTTTGCATAAGCCCACAGCTTTTCTTTTCTTTTTTCTTCTTTTTTTTCCTTTTCTTTTTTTAAAATTAAATCTTTATTATTCAGATTATTACATTTGTTTCTCTTTTTTCCCCTCCATAGCACCCCTCCACCCAGCTCCCACCCCTCCCTCTGCCCTTTGCTCCCTCCCATTGATCTCATCCATAGGTGTATGATTTTTGTCCAGTCTCTCCCTGTTCACCCCTCACCCCTTTCCCCCTGAGAATTATCAGTCCATTCCCTTTCTGTGCTCCTGATTCTATTCTATTCACCAGTTTATTCTGTTCATCAAATTTTTAATTCGCTAATTTTTAGATTCACTTATTGATAGATATGTATTTGTTGTTCATAATTTTTTGTCTTTTACCTTTTTCTTCTTCCTATTCTAAAAGAGTACCTTTCAGCATTTCATATAACACTGGTTTGGAGTTGATGAACTCCTTTAACTTTTTCTTATCTGTGAAGCTCTTTATCTGCCCTTCAATTCTGAATGTTAGCTTTGCTGGATAGATTATTCTTGGTTGTAGGTTCTTGCTATTCATCACGTTGAATATTTCTTGCCACTCCCGTCTGGCCTGCATCGTTCCTGTTGAGAAATCAGCTGACAGTTGTATGGGTGCTCCCTTGTAGGAAATAAACTGTTTTTCTCTTGCTGCCTTTAATATTCTCTCTTTGTCTTTTGCTCTTGGTATGTTAATTATGATGTGTCTTGGTGTGGTCCTCTTTGGATTCCTTTTATATGGGGTTCTGTGTGCTTCCTGGACTTGTAAGTCTATTTCTTTTACCAGATGTGGGAAGTTTTCAGTCATTATTTCTTTAAATAACCGTTTTCAGTATCTTGCGCTCTCTCTTCTTCTGGCACCCCCACAATTCAGCCCACAGCTTTTCTTTATTGGACATATCTTGCATAAAACTTCATTGTGCAAATTTCTCTGTACTTAGAGTTGATGGAAGAATTTTAAAAGATTGATTTACATATTTTGACAGTAAAGCTTCCACCTGATTTAGGTACATCCTTTAACTTTCACCCTTTCACTGGCCTAGTCCTAACACAGGACTCCTGAAAGCAGCATTCAGGTGTGGCTGTTATAATCCTTTATCTCTTGGTTTTTAAACTGATAATTTTTGTCTTTGAATTGTTATTGGTTCTGCTTCTATGTAATGTGCATATGGATAATAAAGAGTTTACATCTAACATCTTCCTATTTTGGTCAACAAAACAATGCAGTTAAAATACTTAAACAATATTTTATCCAGTTTCCTTTTATTGTTGCAATCAAGAGAGTGGATGAACATGTCTATTTTATCACATAGCCAACAATAGCTTCCTTTTGGACTCTTTCTGACTACTAATGTTTAAATAGGATTCCTGTTGGAAACAGTGTTTCTTTTTTGACAAATAATATGTAGGTTGGCCACAAAAGTTAGCTGAGATTATGGAAAGCTTCAAACCTTGTTTGGAGTCCTAATAATCTCTTGTGGGATCTTAATTGTATTTTCTATGCAGTAATGTCAGTGATCAAATTTTCCACAACCTCCATGCTGTGGGGTGAGCAGAAAACGGACTTATCTCACAAAAGTCAGCACCATAATAGCTATGTGTGTGTATGTGTGTGTGTGTGTGTGTGTGTGTGTGTGTTTATGATGACTTAGCAATCATTTATTCCCCTTCATCTATCTGTGATCAGTTGCTCAAAAGCTAGTTAGCATCTACTATTTCCCAACTCCACCCATTGACTCCATACTTCCTCTAAACTTGTTTAGTCTCTTCTCTCCTGGTATATTTCTTTTGTGATCTGGTCCCTAGGGACACTTTTGTAGTTGATACTTATGCCTAGGTTACAGTTCCAAGAAACATGTATCAGAGGACACGGGGGCTATGAGACATACTTCTGGAAAACTTTGTCCTGCCAAAGATAGATAGAGATATATGTTCCCTTTGAATTGTCCCTTTCTTGGGTCTTTTTCATGTATTTAACAGCTATTTTTGTGGTTTGTGGTTTGAATTGTAAAATTATTTATTTTCTTTGAATGATTTCAGAAAAGAAAATGAGGTAGAAATACTGTTGCTCATCTTGTTTTAAACATAAAAATCCAGAACAATTTTAAGCAATGCAACTAATCTTTCTCCATGCCTAAAGAGGAAAATCTAACTTCTGATTTTGGAAGAAAAATGTAGGTGAGTGGGAGAGGGACGGAGGGATAAGGAAAAAAGAGAGGAAAAGAGAGAAGAGAGGAGATGAGACAAGATAGAGATGTTGCTTTGTCTGGGCATATACTTATGCAGCAAAGGGGCCTTGCAGTGTTTCACTTGTGAATTGTGTGTTTTTGCTTATTGAGATATTGAAACATAAATTAAAACTAAAATATAAGTCAATTTGGTCAATTACTAAAACTATGAGAATATAAAATAATCTGTAGATAATAATATGTAGCATGGAGCTAAAAGTTCTCCATGTATTCTGATTCTTTCAAATTATTTCTTTCAGAGATGTTTGATGTGACAAACTATATAAACAAAGTAAGGCCACCAGGTTCTTTCAGAGACTGGCAGACAGAGACTCAGACCAAACTGGCATTGAATTCAAACCCACATGAAAGGTCTCCAAGCCAGTGACCATGTCGAACATTAAATAAATGATTTTCACAACCTGAGCTAACACAGATGGCACATCTGGCATTTTGAGAAGCTCCATCAGTTACACATGAGCCACTGCAAATGTTAGGCAATAAGACATATTCATTAAGGGTAACCCTGAGGATGTCCAATGGAAGTATTGTCTCTATCAGACACAAATTTGCGTTGAGATATGTTCAAGGAATATCTTAGACACACTTTTTTTGGGCACCTTGCTCTTGGTTTACTCCAAGGTTCTACTGAAATCAACACACAAAAATGTGCTTGGAAACTGCAGAAGAGACACACAAGTTGGGTGCAAGGTCATTTACACTACTTTTTTTTTTTTTAAATGTCTGCTTTCTTTTAAAGGATTTAACATGACATAAAGTGATTTTAGGGCTCTATAAGAATCTATCAAAAGTAGAATGCAAATAAGAAACAACAAAATGAAATTAAAACTAGTAGCCGAGGAAAGATGGCATATGCCATAATGTCTTGTACATAAATACATAACAAATGTGGTGAAGTTAGACTCCTTAAGGAAGTCAGGGATGAAATTTTGCTTCCAGGTGAGAATATGTGAGCCAAGAGAAAGCATGAGGCCAGGATTAAAATATCAAGGGGAAGAGTGTGAGAAATGCCCAGACTAAGACATAAGGCACTCCAGGCACGTTTCCCTTTCTTACTGAGGACAGTCAACTTCTAGGCGACATTCAGTTCACTTGATTGAGAGATATTTCACTGCTTTTTAATCTACTTTTGCTCAAACTTGAATTTAAAGTACAGTGTTTTCCTAAACAATATTCCTAAGAAGTGTTTTTTTTTCCCCCCAATATGCTTTGCAGTATATCTTGCCCCAGGTACTTATTAATGTTAATAGCATCTTTTTCCATTTGCTCAGTGCTTTGTCTCTCCAAAAATTGAGCCTTATATTCTTCTTGTTGAAACCTGTTAATCTGTTATTTTTGTTTAACAGTGAAATCCCAGCTAAAGCACTGTGTTTGGCCACAAGTCATTTGTCTCAGATCCCTTCTCATATTATAACGAGGTGGGGAGGTGCGGGCGAAGGTTATAAGGAGACTAGTTCTTAGAAAGCCAATTACAAAAGAATCTATTACTAACTAGAAACAGACTCATTAAATGTCATTCTATAGTGACCAATAAATAGTTGTTGCATGACATTTGAGTTACAGGAATAGGTTTTTCTACATTAAAGCAAGTCTGGCTGAGCCTATTCTTACCAGGGTTGGCTGGGAATTCTAAGTCATAGTGGAGTAGAAATTCTCTGTCCCTCTCTTACAAAGAAATGTGAATCTTAAGAATCTTTGGGCAGTTCATCAGGACTTGAGCCAATTGTAGTAACCTTGGAATTGCTTACTTTAAAAAATACATGGTTTATTTAAAGGCACAGTTCTGATACACTTCCTGCCAGGATCTCCTCCTCAGCTCTTAAACTTTCTTTATGGAGTTTACTTTCCCTTTTTGAGAAACCACGCCTCCAAATATTTGGGGCAATTATGTTCTTAGGACCCTTCCTGGGTGCAGAACACAGGTGTCGACTCCTCCGGAAGCCTGCCTGCTCTCTATCGTTATTCAAGTGATCATCTAGTTCTGCCCCTTTTCTTCAAGCACTTATCTTTCCCTCATGGACAAACTATCTGCTAGTGTGATGCCAGCTTTGGACATAACACAGACTATTAATCCTCTCCTAGACAAACAAAGCCCAGACCTGGGAAGCTAGACTGAACCTAAAGTAGCAGGCTTTCTTCAAATTCTACAAGTGGAAACAAAAGGCAATCATTGTTCTTGTTGATTATTCTGTTGCACAATTTATCACCCTCCTCTGACTACAATAGTTGGGTTTTCTTCTTTAATCTTCCCTCTCCTTCACTCCCTTTCCCTGCAATACAGATCAGGTCCTGCCAGGTGGCCTGCTAATTTAATGGTCTCTTAAAACCCTTCTCACAGGGAATTATCCTAGATTAAAACATCTCATCTCTTGCCAGGACTACTGCAGGGAATCTACCCATCTCTACTACTGCCCTGCTCAAGTTCTTCAAGGAAGAGGAGGAGTTTAAATATAATTCTGATTATGCTCCCACTCTCACTTTCCCACACACCATTTGCTCAAAGACTGAATCGCTTCTCATTTCTCAGAATCAAGTCCAACATTTAGCCTAGGATATCCTGGAGGGTCTGGCCCTTCTCTAGTACTCCAGTTAGTTTTACAAACACCTTGTTCTGCCTTGCTACCATCTCCTATCGTCTTGCACTTGGTCCTATGCCTGATGAAACTCCTGTGGTCCTCCCCACAACATCCCACAAAGCACTCCTTCCCCTGCTTCTGTCTTCTGGAAAAGCCAGTTCCCAATCACCCAAGTGCCTGCCATTTCTTCTTCTGACTTCAGTTCATTTAAGACTTAGCAGAAAGCTTTCCCTGACTTTTTAAAAATTTTCACACTTAAATAGTTCGTATTCTAACCACTCTTCTGCAGACTGCATTTGCATCAATTTTAAAAAAAAATTTTTAAGTGTAGGTTGATATCTCTCTTCTGACAGACTCTAATCTCCGTGAAAATGGGGCTCTGTAAGTTTTTGTTTATATTATAGCTACATTATAAAATATAGTTTCTGGCGTTTTGTAGGTGGTAAGTCAATATTTGTTAAAGGAAATAGTAGGACTATGTAGAATATCATAGCTATTTGAGTGATTATTTTCAGTAACTGTTACATTTTTTTTCTTTTTGTGGTGTTGGAGTGTAATTTTTTGAGTAAGTGAAAAGAATTCACACATATGGGAGAAATCCTAAAGAATTATTGTTAAGACAGTCTTCATTTAAAAAACAGAAAATAAACCTAATTCTAAAAATATTTTATCAGTGTATTTAAAATATATGTTGGTTAAAATAAAAAAATAAATAAGGTATTTGTGGTTAAAAATTTAATATTACTTAAGCCATTTTCCACTAAGGAAGCTAAGAAACTATATTACTTAGACTCCTAACTCCCACACTAAATATTGGGAATAAATACACTGATGAAGAACCAGGCAATGATACTGGAAGACTGACATCTTGAAAAAGAATCTGACCCAATTCTGAATTTTCACTGAAAGCAACTGTGTACTAAAAAATTTCAGAATCATAATCAAGCTTGATATGCTATTCAAGTTATTCTCTGACACCTTTCACATAATGTGGTAAGAAAAGTTGAGGACCACACAGCCAACCCCCAGTTTTGTAAAAAGCCACTGATAAAGACATCATTCATACCGCCATGTGCCACACCCAAGGAGGTGGGTGCTAAGGCCATGATTGTATTCTGATATAGGAAACTGGCAGCAATTGCTGAGGGTTGATAACAGGTGATAATTCCTCTGTTCAGAAAGTGACAGTAAATATGTTCAGTTTCCTGTAAGAGAGTGCACATTTGGTCGGATACATATGGGCAGCTAAGGGTAATAGTATAATAAGTGGTATAGCACAGGATTTAGGTGTGCAAAGTCTAGAGTCAGACAATCTGGGTTGAAATAATGGCTCTTCCTCTAAACTGCATCATCTGGAACAATCAAAGCATCATTAACAATCCTCAGTTTCTCTTTCACAAATGGGTAACATCTCATTTTCTATCTCACAGGGAGTTTAAACAAGGACAATGAATGTTGACTGCTTAGCATAATTCTTGGCATAGTGTATATAATCAATAAATTGTAATTACTGTGTATTATTGATAATCATACCACTAATACAATTGAGTTAGCCTATAAACCATTTTACAACAGCAGAATAAACCTAATTTTAAAACATGTTTCTGTTATATTTATGAGTAATTTTCTATAAAAAAGATACACTTTTATAGAAAAAAGATAAAATAAATAATAAAATCCTTAATATTAAATTGACACTTCTTTAAATAGTTTACTTATAAACATTACTCATTCAAATGTAAAATTTCTAAAAATTTTGTTTAAAAAATTTAGTCATGTTTTTGGAAGTTATAAATATTAAGAATAGGAAATATTTAAAGGTTGATCAAAACATAAACATAATAGGAAACTATCCATTATCGAAAATTGTTTAAAATTCTGTTGATAAAAATTCTTAGTTTGTTTGGATCAAATTATTTTTTAATATTATAGTTTTCCACAATTTTTATTTTATTGTTAGTTTTTCAGTCCAACAAAAGGAAAGAATTTAAACAAAAGTTATTAATTTCATTTATTCATAAAATGTAAGAATGAAGTTTGAAAGAAAAAATAGTTTTATATATTCATATGAATATAGATTTTTTTTAAGAGTTTTTTTTTAAATATATTTTATTGATTTTTTTACAGAGAGGAAGGGAGAGAGATAGAAAGTCAGAAACATCGATGAGAGAGAGAGATCGATCAGCCGCCTCCTGCACGCCCCACAGTGGAGATGTGCCCGCAAGCAAGGTACATGCCCCCGACCGGAATCGAACCTGGGACCTTTCAGTCCGCAAGCTGACGCTCTATCCACTGAGCCAAACCGGTCTTGGCTGAATATAGATTTTTAAAACATATCATATTTTCAGTGTTCTACCCCCCCTCCATACATTGTAAACTCTTCAAGGGTAAGGTTGTAAGTATCTCAGTCAACAATAAAGTGGGTCATAAACACATAATAAATAGCTAATGAGTGAATTAATAAATTAACAAGCACATGATCTTAACTTATTTGGTAGTTTGTATTCATTTGAGAATCTTTATTGATAATTGCTGAACCTGGTGACTCACATGGAATATGAAGTCATACTAAAGTAGATTAAATGGATTGGTCAGACCTTATTTAATCTGATTCTGCCTTTCCAGACAAAATTTTCTAAATGAACCTGATGCATCAGCTCTTCAATCACATTAAAAAGTAAGACTCACTTTATAGTGAGTCAGCCAGATTTAGGAACTTCAGCTCATATTTTGAGACTGATTTATAGCTGCTCATGAAACAATCTAAAAATTCTTAAATATTAAAAAAAAAGTAATTTGCTCCTTTTTAAATGCTGGAAATAGTATTAGTTCTATACTTTGGTTCTGTAAGAAAATTCCTGACTTTGATTAGTGGAGAAAATTAAAAAAAAAATTGGAATGTCAACTTCCTCCATTTCCATATAAGCATCAGTTAATCAGTGAATACCAATCTGAGACCCTCAGAATGTATATGGCTGTGGAACCTTAGACATTATCTTTATCCATAGAAATAATCTAAACAAAAAAAGAAAACAAATATCAAAACTCCATTTAAAAAAAAACTATAAAATATGTCTTGATAAGGGCTGGTAAAAGCAAGTAAATTCATGCAAACATCATCCTGTAGAAATATAAGAGGAGACATATAGAGATGGTGTCAAAAGTCAAACATTCCTGAAGTTATGCAAAGCAAACATATTTCTGAAGTTATGTGAAGCAAAAATGAGGCAAATGGGTGATGTCAAATAAACCCTTTGACCCGCTGACTAGTTTTAGAAAAGCAAAACGTGTCAAAGATAGTAAAAAAATTCCTACCATAATATTCTCAAGAAGCAGCTTTGTGGCAGCTAAGAAAAGAGATATTAAGTTAAGAAAAAGTTACCTTGTAATACTGCACAGACCACTCCCATGATAGAAATATATTAAAATAACTAGTTGTAAAACACCAAAATATGCTTTGACTAGAAAATTTTTAAAAGCACAGCACGTAGAATTACATGCAATAAAAAAGGAGAAATGAGAAAAATACTATTATTAAATTAAGACCACTAATTAGAATAATATATAAATCTATTTAAATTATTAAGTAAAAGTCTATATGAAGAAAATTCCTAAGATCAAATGGAAAATCTCTTGAAGTCATTGAGATATGAGGAGATAATGAAACATACCGTAGCAGAACTCAGAAAGATTGTTTTAAAATCACAATTATACAACATTATTTCCTATTCTTGACCTACAGTTATATTAGTGCTTTTCGAAACTTGTTATATCACAAGAACCAGCACTTTATTCTCTCGTCAACATTTAAACATATAACTTCAACATTACAAAAGAAAATAACACATGATCCTAAGAATTATAATTTAATTGCTCTTTATTTGTGGAAATTAAACTAATATAGATGTTTTTATGTCAGAATTATGTGCATAGTCTCTTTGGGCATACTATTGATGTATTAGTGCTCAATACATCAAACAAAAACATATTAAATATAAATGTATAAAGCATATCATAAAACCAATTTAGTGAGCTTTATTTATAAAATGTTAGGGATTTATACAACCACTCATTTCTTTTAATGAGTTGGGAGAAGTAAGATTTCACTGTACTCAAGATAAAATAAGGGGCAAACAAATTAGATAAGAACAAAAAGGATGTGTTTCATTATCTCCTCATATCTCAATGACTTCAAGAGAT
Source organism: Lasiurus cinereus (assembly GCA_011751065.1). Taxonomy (NCBI): domain Eukaryota; kingdom Metazoa; phylum Chordata; class Mammalia; order Chiroptera; family Vespertilionidae; genus Lasiurus; species Lasiurus cinereus. The sequence goes on from JAAGEH010000293.1 coordinate 13,714,931, forward strand.
TTTCCAATTTATTTGGCATTTTCTTCTTATAGACTTTTACTTAATAATTTAAACAGATTTATATATTATTCTAATTAGTGTTCTTAATTTAATAATAATATTTTTTCTTATTTCTTCTTTTTTTATCGTATGTACTTCTAGGCGCTGTGCTTTTAAAAAATTTCTAGTCAAAGCATAGTTTGGTGTTTTAAGACTGGTTATTTTAATATATATAGAGGTCTTCTTGAGTTTGTCTCTTAGATATATGCCACCTAATTCAAATAGATTTAAGAATCATCTGAACTGAAGTAAAAATTAAAAGTAGAATTTATCAAGCACTGGCCTTCTCATTCGAAGTGCAGAGACCTGTCAATGTCTGTCTCTTGGCTACCCTCTTTATAATAAATGTAGGCTTGATGTATAATGAAAACCAGCTGAGTAGTTTAAGGTACAGATGCCTTCTTTTCTTCTTATTCCAACTAAGATTGGTCTTACTCTTCATAATCTCTTACAGCTGCCAAAAATTCATTTTATCTTTGCATGAGGTGAGGTTTCCATTAACAACTATTAGAGCAGCAGAGGTCAGACATCCAGTGTCAGATGTGACACTAAAAAGAAGTGCTAAGCAAAGAGTGTCTACCAAGAGGGGATAAAATTCATGTAGGAATATTTAGAACTTTAAATGTTTTCATTGCCTTTGTTGTTGATAATTTTGGGAGAAAAATGTAAGGGGGATCTATCTATGAACTCATCAATTATGGTTAGAGATTAGTTGAGTTAGGGCTTGCATCACAACATTTTGCCAATTGTAAAGCTGATATCTCCAGGTAACAGCTGTAATGATGGTTCTCTGAATGTAAATAGTGTTGGTAGTTTCAATAGTTGGTCATGTTGGAAGATTCTCTGGTTCAACTTATAAGACACACATGAAGGAAAGCAATAACAATTTTCTTTTTTACTGAATAAAAGGCTAAAGAACATGTGCAAAAAATAGCTCTTAGTTTATATACCTATATTAACAAACAATTATGCATAAGGGTATGAATATGAAGATACTATGTCATTTCATTCATTCATTTATTCTCCATTCACCTAGCATAATCCATTTCATCAATTCATTAATATTTATTGAGTGCTTACTATGTATCAGACCTACTAAAACCAATTATCTGGGAAGAGGCCCAGGATTATACAGTGGTACCTTGAGATACAAGTTTAATTCGTTCTGTAACCTTGAGACATGGGAAACTATGAGACGCTCCAGTCGAGTCGCGGTAAACTGGTGGTTCATGTGCAGCCGGCCGATCCGCGCGATTACTCATATCTCAAATGTTGCTCTTATTTCAAAGCAAAAATTGCTCACTCGATGGCTTGTATCTCAAAAATCTCATATGTTAGGGCACTCGTATCTCAAGGTACCACTGTATTCTAAAATAAAATTCTAATTGATTATGATTTGTGGACATTTTTCAACAGCAATAATCTTAAATGCATGGCCCAAGCTTTAAGCAGGGCCGGTTAAACAAAATGCATTTTATAATGGAGCTAAACAAAAATGGAACTACAAACCCATAGGCACCAAAACTGACTATGAGATCCTGAAAACTTTCGCTACTGGATCTCCTTGTGTCTTCCCAATGATATTTCACAGCCATATCAATCTCAATATATTCATAAGTGACATATTTATTTACTTAGGCTTATTCTTCCTTCTATATTTACTATCATGGAAAATCAGCAAATAATCAATGATAAATCACTGATTATTCAGTGACTGATTTTCATAGGAATCTCATTAATTCCCCTAATGGTCACTGCAGATTGTGAAGTCTAAGCTGGAATTTTACATTTTTACTGCCTTCTACCTCCATCCCCACACATTTTTTATTCCCTACAAATTCACCAAAATTTCAGATACATTGAAAGGAAAACCCTTTTTACTATATATAAATCAAGGTAAGTGTATGGGCTCTCTCTGAAATCCTGAAACAATTGTCTACATAATCACATTTTGATTTGCAGCCATTCAAGTACAACCAAACTATAACGCAATATAACTCAAGTTATAAAATTCAGCATGTGCAGTTTCTGTTGTTTTATGAAAAATCTATGTTGCAGAAAGTCTTGCTTTGTAGTAAACCCTGTTTTTGTTTTTATTTTAATTTGAATTTTGTGTAAAGTTTACTATCTTATTATGGGAGAACAACTTAGGAAACAGAAAGTTAAATATTTGGTATAGGGTAAATATACTAGCTATCTTTACTCTTGCACACTTGAAATAATTATGACTTAATAGTCATCTAATTAAATTATTGTAGTATTTCATATTTCCCCATGTCTTACTATATTTTTGAATCAACACTTAAGGTTTTGCTTTTCTTCAGGCCAAATGAGTATTATTCCAAAAATAACTGTGCTTTCATGTATGTAGAAGTACTTTTGCAATAAACCATACTGATTCACACTCTTACTAAAGTATATGCAAAAAACATTTCTGTGAAGCGGGATAAAATCAGTTCTTACTGATCTCACCAAACCTGATAGAAGGAGTTAGAGAATGCATAGGTTTTATAGGTAGACAAAACTAAATTTAATTTATCTTTTGGCTTTTAGTGTTCTCTTGTAGCCTACAACATTATTCTTAAATTCTCTGAACTCACTCAGCATATGACTATAAAATCATTAGTATTTTGTTACTATGATTATTAGATAAGTTTCCTTATTGACTGGAAAATAATATTCTCCCAATTCATGATCATCTATATTAATATATTTCTGTTCTAGAAAATGAAGTTAATGTTTGTGCTTAACATTATATATGCAGTAATTCTTTTAGAGAGGAAATTTACTTTAAATAATTATTATTGTATAGTCAATATTTCTTCCTTTCACCCTTGTTAAGAATATGAAATTAATGTAATATGTATTATATATGTAATAAAAATAAAAATGGAATGACATGCTCAAAATTTCTTAGTCTTTGGAAAATTATATTTCTTGAGCCATACTACTTTTGATTGCTTTGTGATATCTAATTTTAAAATAAACTAATTTTTAATGAGGTGAGAGAATGGAGTACAGCTCAAAGTGAATATTCTGTGAGAAGTTTGGATTAAGATCATGTTTCTTCAAATATTTATTTGAAACTTCTATCAAATCTTAATGTATCACACATTTATCAGTTAAATAAATGTAATTCTCTACACTTCATACACTGGTATTTCATATGTCATATGAGCTTAGTTTTATTTAACTTTTAAGTAATTTGACTAAATTTTGAGAAAACTTAAGGTTACCAAAATATTTGGACAGTTCCATTTCTGATTCCAACAAAAAAAAAATGTAAAACATCAATTAAATGTGATCTTTAATTTTATTACTTTGAATAATTCCATATAATTGTCAATTAATATAATTATTGCTGCAAGGAAAATAAAATTGTATCCCAACTAGAATGAACAATAGATAACTTACTACCTTACAAAAAAGAATCCTCAGCAGTGGATGACCCAGAATAGTTGATTCAACAATTTAATACCATCAAGATTGCAGTTTCTTTGAATACCTTTACTCTGCCGTTCTGAGGACATGACCTTGGCCTCAGGCTGGTGTACCTCATTTTGGGGTGACAATCATCTTTCCAAAGGCAAACCTCTACCTCACTTAATTAGGACTCTATTTTCCTAATTAAGAGCATGAAATCTTTCTCAGAAACTTTCCCCAGGAGACATTACTTCATATTGCCTAGACCGATGGTCCGCAAACTGTGGCTCTTTGGCCTCTTCAGTGTGGCTTTTCCACAAAATACCATGGCCTGGGCAAGTCTATTTTGAAGAAGTGGCATTAGAAAAATTTAGGTTTAAAAAATTTGGCTCTTAAAAGAAATTTCAATTGTTGTACTGTTGATATTTGGTTCTGTTGAACAAGGAGTTTGCCAATCACTGGCTTAGACCTCTAAATAAATCACTGACATAAAAAAAAAATGGAGCTGCATGTTTGGCTGAGAGTGATAGGAATTCAGTTTAAATCATGTGGAAGAGATTGAACACCTACTTACAACTGAGGTGAGCCACCCTGTGTGAAATGGTGAAAACAAATAAAAAATGTCCACTTCCATCCCTTTATTTTTTCACTGATTCTTTCTTTAGTACTTAAGAAGCTTCATGGCAATGCTATCAAATTAATTATGACAACCAAGTAATAAGCAATAATTGGACAATTATAAATGTACAATGCATATAAGTGCTATGGCAGACATGCAAAGTGTACTGTGGCAACTGTAGTAGAAGCATATAAGTTAGGCATAGGTTTCAGAGGTCAACTGGATCTTCAACCTACCAGAAAAGGGACTGTCTAATGAGGAACAAGTAAATCTTCAAAAAAAGAGCCACCTAAGTGAAGTGATGATGTTCTGGTTCAATGGAGAGAAAGAGAGAGAGAGGATGAATGGCTCTGGTTTAGATAGCAAAATACTTCCCTTGGAAAACATGAAGTTTGGGGGGAATCATGAAGAATCTTTCCTAGCATAAAGAGTTTGAAACAGAGCCTCGAAGGCATTAGGAAGTCATTAAAGGATTCTGAGTAGGATAATGACAGTTATATTTGCAATTTAAAGTTCATTCTGGCTCAAATGCTGAAGATAAATTGTAGCTGGAAGTGGATTAAAGATGGAGAGATTGATTAACAGGCTGTTTTAAGTAACACTAACAAGGACTTAGAACTGTCTGAGGCTAGGTTGTGTCAAAGAGTGAGGTTTAAAAGGAAGGGGTAAATTGGACAAATATTTAAAGATATAATTGACAGGGTTTGGTGATAGAACATTTTGTGGGAAAATAATTTAAAATGAGAAATAAAGGAGGCTTGTCAACTTTGTAACTTGGAAAGATTCCTCAAGGGTGCTGTCATTCCTGAGACCAGAATGTCCAGAAGGAAAAGTTTTGGTAAGTAATCAAAGCTCAATCATGAGCTCAGCCCTGCAATGTACCAGAGATATTCACTTGCTTGATTGCATGTTTCCTCTCTGTTTTCTACTACTTGAAATATAATTATTTTTTTCATATTTCCTCTAAAATGTAACTTGCTAGTGAAAGCATCCCTGAAATCTTCTCACCACGTTTTCAACATGACTCTCTTCTCTCTATCATATCACTTGGTCTGGTGTGAAATACCACACAGCTGGTAGTGAATGCTTGTCTGGATAACCAGGGCTTCTTATAGACATAGTACTTATATATTCATGTTTGAAACTCCCTAATGCCTAGCCAAAAAATATGCTTGCATATAATAAGCCCTCAATAAGTGCTTTTTGAATTGAGCCAAAAAATAATATTCTTCATTGAATTCCTTTAAAGTGAAAACAATAGATGTTTTTGGTCCCACTGTTGAGTTGAAGGTAAGGTCATATCTTGTCAGCAGGCTGTGACTGACTTTAATTAAACGTTTTGTACCATTGATCTGCTGCTGGGTAACATGTCTTTTAAAACACAGGAAGCATTAATCTGTAGATAAATAGTATAAAAGCTTTTTACAGTATTTTTCTCAGTTACAAGGAGATTATATCCTAACCACAATATATCTGCTGCATTCTAGAATCATAGAAGAATGCATATTATCAATAGACACCTACAGTGAGGGTAATAATGTACATATGGTGCATTATGACATCCTTATGCTAGTTTCAAAACTGAGAAAAGAAAGAGCTAAAGAGTGGAGAATGTTATGATTTAAACAATACAAGCATGTGCATTAAGTCAGGTCTTGAAAGGACAGATTGCACATGTGGGAAACATAAGTGAGAGCATTATGTGTTTCACTGTGTGGTAACCCCTTATCTTCCTTCATTTGGTTGACCTGTACCATTACACTGTGGGTGTCCCATAGTTCTCTGTCGGGGGGAGTGATGGGAAGAAGAGAAGGCAGGCAACACATTGACCTGACAGTGACCTGCACCAGGGCAGAGGAAATGGAGATGGTGCAACTCTCATGACTTGTACTGCATTGCCATGTTGATAGAATTGGTTCCTAGACCCAGCTCTGTCTAAGAACTATCAGGTTGAAGTTATGAGAAAGTTGAATTCAGAAGAGCTAAATTTGAAACAAGCCTGAAATGGTGTTGGAGCTGGAGAATGACCGATTGTCTTCCGTTTATCTTCAGTTCCTCCTTTAGCAGATGGGCAAGATGGTGGGAATTATCTTGGAGAGTGAAATATGCTATGAAAAATGTGTAGTGAGGGTTCCACCACTTCATCTTCCTACTCTCACCTGCCTGGGGATGCTCATCTGGGAACAACTTTCCTGTTCTCTGTTTTAGTGAAAAGCAGGTTGATAGGTTTGTCTCTTATGATCTGGTCTTGATTTAAGCTTTTGCAGATATTTTCAAGCCTGATGCTGCAGAGGTTTCCATATTTACAGCACCTAAGATCACAGCACTCAAGATTACTGAGCCCTTTCTTGTTCTGAAAAGTTTCTTCTCTTGTTTTCCAAAGTTGTGAAATTCCTCTTTGTAACATCCTGTACCCTTTGCTAAAAAATTTGACACATGTGCACCTTATAGTTTTCTTTGAAATTTTGCTTTGTACACAAACTAAATACTTTATCTCCTTAAAAATTTCACAGGAATATCAATCTTAAATTTTATAAACCTCTATCTTTTACCTATCCCCTCCACACCCAATCACAACCACATACTTTTATGTCCCTCAACTCAACCGTTTCCACATTTTTAATTTTTAACCTCCAAATGTACCTTGAATTCCTCCATATCTTTTCATCTGCATTGTCCTCACTCAGATCCTAATCAGCACTGTTTCTCATCTACTAGTAGAGTAACCGAGTAGCCTCTACTGGTCTCCAAACTTCTTTTTTTCATACATATTTACACACCTATCCATTCTCCTCCTAGCAACAAAATTGGAATTTTTAAATAATAAACATGTAGCCATCCTCTGTTTAAAATTTTTTAGTTTCTTTATATCTCTTTTTTACAATTATATCCAATCATACACTGAGAACCATTCTTCTGTTTGCTCATTGAGGACTTACTATTCTGGGCTTCGACCAGTTCTCAGGACACTCCCAACTCTTTTTACTTCACAGATTTTGAATATGCTTTTTGCACATGCTCTTTATCCTGTCTGGAATGTTCTCTCCCAGCTTCCCAATCTTTTCTTTCTTTCCTTTTTTATTATTATTTTTTTTGCTAACTTCTCCTCATTCTACTAGCTGTCATTAGAACACCATTTCCTCAGAGACAGCTTCTAGGTAGTGATCATGAAAAATTAATGTCACTTTCCACTAATATTCCCTCTCAGAACACTATTTTACTTCATATAAATAATTTAATATGTTTATTTATAATTTATTTGTTTACTCTCAGTTTCTTCTGCTAAACTGAATATTCAATGATGATAGGGATATCTGCTTGGATCTCAGAAATTTGCACAGTGCCTTGATGAGTATAAGAGACCAATAATCATTTGTGAAATAATGGCTTTATTTTATTACTTTGTTATATGTCCAAGAGTTTATTAATTTTCTTAATGACTTCATAAAATACTAAAAATAAGATTACAAGGCACAGAACCATTTGGAAATTGTTGTGAAGTATATTATTTCTGTTTAATTATTTGTATTTTCTTTTAGATATTGCTGATGGGTAGAAATTATATAGTTTTCTTCCTGGCTTAATGTTTAATCTCCATGTGCACTCAGGCAGACATTTCAAATTATACTGTAAATATGTGCCAGGAAAACATTTTTTTAAAGCAAAACATTTATCAGGATTGTGCTAATTATATATTAATCACTTTAAGTGTTGGATTATTGTGAGGACACAAAAGACTCAAATAATTTACCTGCATATATCATTTGTTATAGGCAAAGGGTAAAGAATACAACAACTAAGCCTATGCTTTGGGAAGATTCCAGAAAGCTCAGATGCAATTGACCCTCCCACCACTGGGCCAGACAAAAAAGGATGCATATTGCCATCTGGCCTTTAACCATTAGCAAAAGACCTTCATATCAAGAATCCCAAATTTTCCTTGTGCTGAGGTTCTTTTTAATGAGCTGGGTACATAGGCACATTCTATCCATGTTCTCAACTCTAACTGTTAGACCCTTACCACCCAAGGTTCCATGGAAACCAGATACTAACCATAAATTTTACTATTAGAGCTAAACAATGTTGACAGACTAGGAACTGTTTGTTCCATATTTTTATGATTTGGCCAAGAGTCAAGCATGAGATCAATCCAGACCATATTTCACAAGTGAGAATGGAACTTAGAGAATGCATAATCCTATATAATAAAAAGGTAATATGCAAATTGACTGAATGGCCAGAACAACTGATCACTATAACATGCACTGACCACCAGGGGGCAGACACTCAATGCAGAAGTTGTCCCCTGGTAGTCAGTGCACTCTCACAGGGAGAATGCTGCTCAGCCAGAAGCCAGGCTCAGGGCTCACGACTGTTGAGCACAGTGATGGGGGTGTGAGACTCTCCTGCCTCTGCTGCAGCATTAAGAATGTCCGACTGACAGCTTACCAGGAGCAGGCCTAAGCTGTCAGTCAGACATCCTTGAGGGCTCCTGGATTGCAAGAGAGTGCAGGCTGGGCTGAGGGACTATCCCCCGGCCCCCCCGCACACACACACACACACACCGACCTTGCATAAATCTCATGCACTAGGTCTCTAGTATTTTATAAATTTCTTTCATACAATCTTACATTTTACTTTCACACTGATAACAGGAAGGTTCTATAATTTTTGTTATGATATAGAGTAGATATTGGATGCAGAACAGTTAAGATGTCTATCAGAATCAAATAATTAGCAAACAGGAGAACTGGTATTTAAATACATATGGTTAGATATGAAGTCCAGTTCTGTTTTTTTGTTTTTCTATTTCATCAACACTGTCTCCCAAGCAATCTACTTTCCTAATACGTATTTCTCTGCAATATTTTAAACATAGTTGATAAATAGCACATTGACTATTATCTACATTCATATTCTCTATTCATCTATCTTTCATCTATTTCCAATACCTTGTGACAGTTTATCCTATAAATTCCCAAAATTCTATGCATTTCCTATTTCTTTCCCCTTTACATCAAATGTGAATAATGAGTTTCAGGCCATCCATCAACTCATGACCTTCACATCTCCCCAAGCCTTATTATATTTTGTTATTCTCTTGAAGAACAACTTCGGGGAAGTTGAAAGAGTGTGTAGAATTGCCTTATCTAATAATTTACATCTCGAAGAATAGATTAAATGTATACCATATTGTGGAAATAGAGATGAGCCAGATTTAGAGATGCAAAAAATATTTGCAGTGAGTGAGTGTGTATGTGTGTATGTTTCCAATTAATTTATTGGTTTTTCTTACTCTAGTCTTCTGCTCCTGAGATTTCAAGGATTTATGTGTTTACGACTTTTAGCATGGTGATCTTCATGAGTTCTTCTCTGATTACTTAGGCTCAGAGAATCAATATTGACTCTTTGTATCTAATTTAAATTTAATTCAGCCATTACTTATTGTCCCTTCTAGGAACTTAGAGAAATGCTAAAATAGAAAGTTATTTTATTTGCTTATTTGCTTTGAATGGAATATTAAACATCACCAACTAGAAGAAATGGTATGAAATTTAGGATTAGAAGCTACGAGTTTGAATCCTTCCTCATAGTTTATTAATTCATTTATATAAAATGATCTCCTTGGGATAATTATTTGAAAAACTTTGGTTGTGCAAGTACAAGTTTTTCTGTAAACTAAATTACACTGCTAACTTTTAGTTACATTGTTTAATTATAAATGTTTTTGCTTTGTCCATAAAATAGAATAGCACCATTTTAAGATGATAGGCATGATAGACTAAATGCTTTATTTTTCTTCTCCCTTCTAAAAGCCAATTGGAAAGATGATTTAAAAAAAAGAGCAAATGCCATAATTCCAAACCATAAAGAATATAGAAAAAAAATGCATCACCAAATGTGAGATTTGCGTACATTTCTGGAAAGCATAAATCAAATATTGGGGTGTTTAATGGTCAAAATATAATAGTAGGAAACAGTCTGATATATGGATGCAGAAGAAAAATGTCTAATGCCAAATAATTTCCCACAAGTCTGATAATTCAAACGTTATGGCTATCATTTGCAGATTGAAGGAGAAGGGAAGCTGAGAATTGTCCTGTAAAAGGGAAAGTCATTCCTTGCTTTCTTTCTCACCATAATTTCTAACTTCTAGCTATTTATTCAGATAATCACTTGCCACACACACTACTATAAAGAGACTGAACAAATCATCTTGTGACAATAAGATAGTCTTTTAGGGCATTAGTACCACAGGATCAAGCCTTCTTAGTTAAAAATTTCAAAGACTACTAGACCAGTCCTATTCCAATGTATGATCTCCAGGAAGGTCTCCTACCTTGTTCTCAAATGCAAATGTGTGTGTTAGCTACTCTTGAATCAGCTCTGATTCCTGATGACCATGTGAATGAATGATGTCCACAATGTCCTATTCTCAACAGCCCTGCTCAACTCCTGTAGACTTATGCCCATGGCTTCTTTTATGGAGTCAATCCATCTCATATTTTGTCTTCCTTTTTTTCCTGCTGCCTTCTATTTTCCCCAGCATTATTGCCATGATGTGCCAGAAGTTTGATAGTTATGTACATAGTGAATTCATAGAGAGGTCTTAATTTTCCTACTTCACTCAAACAATGGTCATTTTCCCTAGATTTCATTAGTTTCTTCCTTCAATATGAGTTCTTGTATGGTCCTTATTTATAGTCATTTTACCTGCTATTTTTCTTTACAGGCAAATGTACATCTTTGGGAGTAGACAGAAAGAATTTTGGTATGATTTAGGAACCAGCTGCATACAGTAACACGCCATGATTTTTTTTTTGCCTATAAAGAGAATATGTGCTAGATACGCTGGGATAGAGTGTGCTTTTGTTTGTAGAATGAATCAGACATCTTCTTGTATTTCCATTTTAAAGAGAAAATATTGTCATGGGTCACCACAAAAATCCAACCTTTAAGTAACAATTTGCTGAAACATCATAGCTGAGTTATTCTCTATTGTATGATCTTGGATGGAATGAGTTCATGGTCACTGCACAGAGTGTGGAGAAAAGTAAGCTGAGACAATGTCTGCCATAGCATTCAGGGTGTTCAATCTCCTGCTAGGAAAACACAGGAAATATTAAAATCTGAAAGGAACTGTCAAGGTTCACATGGTGGTCTTATGCCAGTGGACTTTGTAATACTTGAAAGAATATAATCCTAAATGATCTGGAGAAAAATCTGGCTATAAAACTTCTATAATTTTATGGTTGTTCATTTTTTAAGATTAAAAAAAATATTTGAGAGAGAGAAGAAGGAAGAAGGCTAAAGAGAGAGAGAGAAACAGATATGAGAGTGAAACATAGTGCGGCTGCCTCAGCACGTCCCCTACTGGGCTGGGTTTGGATCCAGCAACCTGGGCATGTGCCCTGACTGGGAATTGAACCAGCAGCCCTTACAGTGCATGGGCTAACCAGATGAGCCACACTGGCTATGGCTATGGTTGTTCTTTTAATATTAAAAAACAATATATGAGTTGGCAGCTAAGATAATAATTCCCAATCTTTTTTATTATAGCATATTATTGACAATTGACTGACTCATTCACTAACTTTGAATTCTGCCAGATGATATATAAGGATAGACACATTTAGACACATATATATGACATACATAGAACTTTCATTTTATAATTTTAAAAACTGATCTCAGTCAGGACTAGCTTTTGGTAGCAGCATTGCTTTATCTCTATACATTCCTCCTCACTCCCATTATATATCAGTCCCATAAATGGTAAATACCCCTGATATTATAGATATTCTGTTGATAGCAATAACTATTATTTATACATTTGATTCTCTGGATATGTTAGGTAGTTGTAAAATATAGAAATTACATCTTTTTAAATATATTTTATTGATTTTTTACAGAGAGGAAAGGAGAAGAATAGAGAGTTAGAAACATCGATGAGAGAGAGAGACATCGATTAGCTACCTCCTACATGCCCCTACTGGGGATGTGCCCACAACCATGATACATGCCCTTGACCAGAATAGAATCTGGAACCTTTCAGTCCGCAGGCCTATGCTCTATCCACTGAGCCAAACCAGTTTTGGCTAGAAATTACATCTTGTCTAATACATTCAAGTACTCATTCAAAAGCATTTATCTTCTGAATGATCCTTACATTTCACTCAAGTGGTAACATAATAAAATTATATACAAATCAACTATATGTACTAAATATTCTCTTAACTTCTCCCATCTGTTCTTAATAAAAGCCACCATCATCCCTTCTTTGACCTATTGAAGTAACCTTCCAACTAATTCTTCCAAATATACTCTTGCAATTCTTTGATTACTTATATAAATAGCATACTCTTTGTCCTTTAAAAATACCTAGCTGATATTGACACCCCCAATACACAGATTGATTTTTCATCACTCCTTCCATAAAGACCTACATGTCTAGTCCCTGCCCAGATCTTCAGTTCTCTATGTTCACTATTACTCTGCTTCTTTCTTCACTTTTTACATTTAGGCTGATACCACTAGATGGTTTCTTCTATGTTGATCTAATTGTTTGGAGCCCACTTTTTTTCCTCTTGTTGTTCCTAGTTAACTCCTACTCATCCTTCAAATGAAGTATTTCTTGCCACACTTCCTCACCCTCAGCATCAGGTTAGATCTCCCATGAGACACTATCATCTCACATATCATTCCTTCCATAAAACTCATCACTACTGACTATCACATCAAGAACATGCACCAAATAGAGCCATCTGAGTCTTGCCTGACATTTAATTAAGGAAGGCATAGATGCACTAGAGACATATAATCCTGGTGCATGTGTACATGAGTGGAAATTAAAGAGAGAAAGGAAAAATGAGAGATTGAAAAAAGGAAAATGTAAAGCAGACACCTTTCTAATTGATGACACATTTTTAAAAAGTTAAAATATTTACTCATGTTTGTATTTAAATGCAGATGATGTTTATAATTGTGTTAACATTGGATATAATCAAATGATTATGTATCTTATTTTATATTTGTCTTAAAAGTTAATACAGTGGATCCTCATTATTCTCAGATTCCTTTTTTTCAAATACACCTTCTTGCTAAAACTTATTTGTAACCCCCAAGTCAACATTCACTGCACTTTCATACCATTTCTGAACATGCACAGAGCTGCAAAAGAAAAGTGGAGTCACCCAAAAATGCCTGTTTCCAGGGTATATTGAAGAAGAAGCCTGCCTGCTGTTTCAGTTCTCACTCAGAGAAAACCAGAGGATGGAGGGGGTGGAAGGCAGTGCAGTGGAATGCATGAAGCTCTTACTTGGGGCCTGTCAGAGGGGGTTTTGAATCTCAAGTCAGGCACTTGTTAGTGCAGTAGCCTCCACTGAGCGCATTTCTGCCTACAGTAATGGTTATGTTTCCTTACAGTTAGTTTCAGCCTCATATCAAAGTTCTGGCCACTACGATTGAATCAAAGTGTAAGGTGACCGTGTCTGGGAAATCTCCTTCAATTAGAAATGATGGACGTTCTTCTCCTTACTTCAACCTCCTCAAAATGAGAACAAGGAGACATGACCCACTTCATGGCCATTCAAACAGCGTGATTAGATAGGACCTGATACGCAGAGAGACCCACATCTAATTGCCGTGTTGTTGCCCTTCAGAAATCCTTAACTTTATCTTTGAGTTTATGTTCTGTAATTGAAGTCCTGAGGACTAAGGAGATGTGTGTCATCTGAGGAGCTGCACACAATATGTGTTTCAGATGCTCATTGTTTCCTCCTTGTAGCATCTCAAGGCCTTGTGAGGAGAGCATCCAGTGGACCATGTGACTAAGGTCAGTGAGATGCACGGTGAGGACAAAGTAAACATGTTATAGGTTTGACTGAAAAAGCTGGCAATACTGCCAGTTCCAAGAGACCACACTTTGCATTAAACTTAGGGAGAAGGTGATGTGATTCTAAGATGCATAAAGGCCCAGGAAACCTTGTCAAGGTCTTTCTTAGCTGCATCACTTCCTTGTATTAGCCATATACTTATGTTGAAAACAGTAACCTGGAAGGGATAGGAAATAAGGCAACCCATCGTACTTTTCTTTTCAGACTTCCCTTAGCATCTGTAAGGTGAAGAGTGTGGTAGTAGACTGTGCATGCATAAAAAATGAAACAAACATGTCTAAGTTAGTTTTGTGCACTATCTCCACCATTCTGGATGTATGAGTTATGAAATAGTAACTGTGTCTTTGGTAACAACATATCTGAGTGAAATATTTTTATATTTGCACTTACAACTAACATTGTACAATATCAAAGTGAATTCATATTTTTTATTTAAAATTTTGATTTAGGAAAATATTAATTATAAAGAAAATGCTTTCTTAACAAACTGAGAAACTGCATAAGATAGGAGTGGTTTTATATTCTTGCACCTTTAACTACATCTTTTCTCTGTTTTTGAAAAAGGGAGTCCCATATTTTCATTTTGCACCATGGCCTGAGAATTATATAGCTGGCCCTACATGGAGATGATAGCTGGAAATCATTCTCGGTCCATGAGACACCAATCCCTGGCAGTGGCAGGACAGAAAGCTGGAAGAAGATTCCATATGACTGCCAAGAATTATAAACCAGCCATGGGCTGTTCACATCCAGATTCCCCATTATGAGAAGTAAATGGCTATCATGTTTAACCAACCATTTAGGGAGGCTTTGTTATTCACAGCCCTATCTACTCTTCATTCACACAAGCACTAAATCTAAGCACAGGAGTTTTAATAGATCTCACTGTAATGCATTTGCATTACAGACACTTGAGTTAAGATACAAAAGATATTGTCTTTGGAGGAAAAATGGACACAGAGATGACTGACCAGGTTCATAACAACTCAAGTGACTAATGAATGTTTCTTTCTTTCTTGATTCATAACATGTAAATGGACCTTGATGAAATGTTTTGAGTAGAGATGATTGAGTTAGAGTAAGTTAGTATTGTCTTCATCAGAGACACAGTTTCTGTGTGAATTAGTTGAATATATTCATAACACAGAGAAAAACCATTATGGAAAGGTGACACCTGAGGCACTGCCCTGATGCTAAAAAGAAAAATTTCTAATGAAAGACAGGCAAGAGAACATTGAGCCATCCATGCAAAGTTGGATGAAATACTTGTTAGTTTACTGATACAAACCATGTTATGGGAACAATTGCCTACAAGATCTGAAAATTATGTGCCTCAGAAGCATTAGAGCTATAAATTGTATGATCAATGAGATACTTCAGGACGAGAAAAGAAATAAAATTTCCAATCTAAGTAAAATGAGCCACACAGGTATGCTCATCAGTCAGAACAAGTCTAGTCAATGTTATGCAAATGAACTTGCTCTGAAGGATGTACAGGGACAGGTGAAAGTAGGAAGTAGGTTTATGGTTCTTACTATGTGAAACAGTTTATTCTTGTATTATTACTTATTGATTATTGTATTATTTGTATTATAATTGCAAGCCCACTTTGGCCCACCCCTGCATTTAATGTTTTCTATAAACCCTTCACAGATAGATTATTAACTGCTCTTGGAATGTGAAGTAGAGGTAGAGGGAGATTGAAAGGCTTAGAAAAGATGAAATATCTGTCAGGAAATAAATATTAATAGCTAAGTATTGTAAATATTATTTTGTTCTCAAGAAAATGATCTTTTATTAAAACAAAACAAATAACATTGAAAGATGGAGAGTCCTAGTAGTGCTCTCCCTTAATCTTCTAAAGAAAAATGCTGTGATAGAAGACTTATGAAGAAATTTCTCCCATACCATTGGAAATAGTTTAAAGGAGAAATGGGAATTAAATGGACCAATTAAGCAAGACAATTCAATAACCCAGATAAAAGGTGATAGAGTTGGCTGGTAAAAGTGCATTGAAAATAATTTAAAATAACGATATATTTTAAAAGGAATTTGTTTAGGGAACTCAATATATTCATGTATTGAATGCTACATCATCTCTCCTGGAAATATGTTGTGAATAGCACTATATATTGAGTGATCAAAATTGTTCTGTAAGGAAATATAAAAAGAAATAATAAATAAATACATACATACATACATACATACATACCACTTCAGCTCCTCAATATCAATTACTTTTTCCCTAGGATAATTGTTCACAAATGTCATTTATATTCTCAGACAAAAGTGGATTGCCTAAAATGCCATATAGGTACAGGTTCATGTTTGTGAGTCAGGACTTTATTTTAGCATTAAGTGAATGAAAATAAAATTTCTGTTCCATATTTCAATCAAAATATCAGTCAGCCCACTTCTAATAAAATTAATAGTTAGATTCAATGTTCACTTTTGCAATAATAATATGAGTGGGAAGGGCAGTCACTGACTTTTGTTGAGTTCCTTCTATGTGTCAGGTTTTACCTCACAAAAGCACTATGAAGTAAATAGTACCATCCCTTTATAGGCCAGAAAGCAGCAGCTCAGTGAAGTGAGGTAAGTTGCCCAAGGTCACATAGATAGGAAATAGATTTCCATTTAAGTTTGTTATAGTAGAAGAGAAGCTATGGAAACGCACTGCTATCCAGGAAGAGCAAGTGGCATTAATCATCTGTAGAAGAGCATGTGAAGTCTTATATGGATCGAGTTCGTGAGGACTAAAAAGGTCTTGCTATTTCATCTACAACTTTAATCAAGTTTCAATATGCACTACCGAGCCTAGCAACCACTAAATTCCACATGAAACCAATGGAAAAAGAGATCATGAAGACAGATGGGGCCTTTCGATCCATGCACGATTATTGCCTTATGTTCTTTTACATGATCCCTGTAAAAAATAGGTCAGCTTAGCTGTCTTGCTCAAATGAAAATGTAATAAATGTTTACATAATTCATCACTTAAAGAGTCTAAATTTAATTTCCTTCTTGGACTCCTGTCTGTAATAAAAATATGGAAGAAACAGCCTGTGTTATTTACCTCTTGAGAATGACAAGTTATAAAGTGGGATCTTTGAGATAGTAAGCCTAAGTGTTTCCATAGCTTTTTGCTCAATTCACCTCAGCTGTCTTAGTCTTCAATATAGATTGATTTGAGCACATAATCAATGTTGCCTGTTTACCAACAAGCTTCATTTGACAAGGTAATCAAAACCAGACACTTTGTTATTATAGTGACTAAGTATAGAATCATTCTTATTAACAGACCTCATTAAAACAATATTTAATTGTCCTTTATTTATTTTAATTGTCCTTTATTTATTATTATTTTTTAAATACTCAGCTGACAATATGTTTTTAATTGATTTTTAGAGAAACAAGAAGAAGGAGGGGGAGAGAGGGAGAGAGAGAGAGAAACATTGATGTGGGAGCGCAGTATCCATCAGTTGCCTCCCATCTGCATCCCAACCAGGGATTAAACCTGCAACCTAGGTATGAGCTCTGACCTGAAATCAAACCTGGAATCTTTTGGTGTATGAGACAATTCTCCAAACGACAGAGCCATCTGGCCAGGACTAATTGACTTTTAAAAAGATGGCAAGTTTTAAAAATTGGTGACTACATTTTCAACTATTTTAAAACAAAAGAAAATGTTAAAATAAGAGAATTCATAGTTAAATCTTAAATTGCTTAAAGTATCATTCATTGGCATTTTTTATGTTATGATGAATTTTGAGGGCTTTATTTTTATTTATTTTTATTTATTTTTTTTAATTTTTATTAATTTTTTATACATATCTCCCCATTGCCCCCCCCTCCCAGGCATACCCAACCCCCCAGTGTCTGTGATCATTGGTTATGCTTATGTGCATGCATACAAGTCCTTTGATTGATCACTTATCTACCTCACTTAACTTTAATCTTTCTGCTGTAATTTCACAGTCTGTTTGATGCTTTATGATTTTTGTCCTCCTGAGAATTATCAGCTACTCCCTTTCTGTGCTCCTGATTCTATTATATTCACCAGTTTATTCTGTTGATCAAATTTTTAATTCACTTAATTTTTAGATTCACTTGTTGATAGATATGTATTTGTTGTTCATAATTTTTTGTCTTTTACCTTTTTCTTCTTCCTCTTCTAAAAGAGTACCTTTCAGCATTTCATATAATACTGGTTTGGACTTGATGAACTCCTTTAGCTTTTTCCTCTCTGTGTTTTCTTATGCTTAGATATTTTTTGGTGTGGTAACTATTCCATATTATCAGTTAAATGTATACGTATGTGTTAAGCATTAGCAGAGATTCACTTAAAAAGGAAGCAAAGTACATGTTAATTATATAATGAACTGAAGAGGGAGGAGACAAAAATGAGCTTTTCTCAGTTTTCCCTGAAAGGGGTCTAACTGCAGAAGTTACAAGCTACTGACAGTAACTCGTGTGTGTAGCTTGCTTCATTTTGGGACTTTCTACCTTTCTTTAGAGGGAATGGTTGCCTCACATGTGTTGTGACACATTTTTGTTCATGAATCCCAGTTCATCTTTCCATCATGTTTATTATTAATCCAATAGTTACTGAGGAAGAGAGAATTTTATTTTTTATTTTGCCATGGAGGTTCCAAAGTGTCACACCTATCTAGGATACCTCTTTGCTTCCCCCAGCATCTAAACTAGAACTTGATATTCCACCTTTAGCCTATCAGCTTGTTTAGCCAGTTTTCCACACAGAGAGAGAGGAGATGTCAGAGAGCCCTATTTGGTCCAAATGCCATCCCCAAACCATCACCTGAAGAGGGGCCTGGGCTCCTCTGCCTGTCTCTTCTCATGGTAAAAGTCAGGTTCCCAACAGTCACTCCTAGCTCTTCCTAACTGTGATCGGCTAATGCATTATTGACCTACAGATCTCATTCTCTTTCTGTCTCTATTTCTTTATTTCTTAGGAATTATGTTTGCTACTCATGGAATTATTCTAAAACAGTCTTTTCTATCATTTAATATGCTTTTAAGTAGAAAGGATGATTGATATATAGATGCATTTATGCTCAGATCCTTATCTCTAGAGTAATTTTAAAACAAACAAAAATTAAGATCATGAAGGATATTAAAGGTTCTTTATAGTGCCAGAGTCTCAAATTTCTGTTCTTTTTTTTTTTTTAAGAAATTTAAAAAATATATATTTTATTGATTTTTCACAGGGAAGAAGGGAGAGGAATAGAGAGTCAGAAACATCGATGAGAGAGAAACATCAATCAGCCACCTCCTGCATGTCTCCCACTGGGGAGGTGTCCGCAACCAAGGTACATGCCCTTGACTGGAATTGAACCTGAGACCCTTCAGTCCACAGGCCAACGCTCTGTCCACAGAGCCAAACCGGTTTCAACTCAAAGTTCTGTTCTTATTCACATTTGGTTTTGTTAATCTTAATCCTCATGTCCAACTTTTCCTCAATCAATTTTAAAACTAGCAAATACTATAGTTAAGGGGAATAAGCAAGTTTAAAATATCTTTGTGCTTTCTCATATCTTCATATGACTTTTTCATAACATATTTACTGGTGAGGCAAAAATGTATTTGAAATATAGTCAATTCTAATATAATCTTGAATATAGATTCTCATGTCTATCAATTATAAATAAAATTAACTTGAACATATTACAATTAGGACATTAATATCTCTAAATAATCTTAATCACAAAAGAATGATTCATTTGTTTCAGTTGGGGTTTAGGTGTACTGCCTACACCTTAGGTCCTGCTTCCAATCCCAATACCCCCTTGTTTCCTATGTTGTCCTGAGCCATATGCACACAATTCCATTTTATTCTCAGGAATTAGCATAGTGGTTTGCAGGCAGTAAGCTCTCTTTCAATGTATGAAAAAGAATAGATAGTATACTGACAAAAAAAAAAGGAAAGGAAAAAGGAATATAAAAAAATTAAAGTAAAGCATTTCACAGAAATATAACTAATCAGCCGAGACCAGTTTGGCTCAGTGGATAGAGCATCAGCTTGCAGACTGAAAGGTCCCAGGTTCGATTCCGGCTGGGGGCATGTACCTTCCTGAGGGCACATCTCCACAGTGGGGTGTGCAGGAGGTGGCTGATCGATGTCTCTCTCTCATCGATGTTTCTGACTTTCTATCTCTCTCCCTTCCTCTTTGTAAAAAATCAATAAAATATATTAAAAAAAAAGAAATATAACTACTCAAACTGATGTCGATGTTCTTATATTTTTCAATGCCTTATAACAAGGAAACCTATAATTTCCACTTGAATGATTGTACATTACTGCAACAAATTCTCTGATTACCTAACTATCAATTGACTGATTTCTGACACATGCAAACTTGCTCCAAGTTTTCATAGGGGAATAGAGAAATAAATAGAGACAAAAACTATGACCACATTTATTATCAAAAGCATTTATTGAGCATTTGTCTCTGTAAGACACTAAGTAGTTGCTATGATTCTTGTGTTCAATAAAACTACAATGTCCTGAATTAGGAGTAAATATAACATTGGTGGTTTATTATACATCTTTGGAATTTGTATGAAAACTAATTACCCAGTTTAATAACATGTTTCCCTATTTACTCAGGAACATTAACATTCCTTTTAAAACAACAATAGCGTCCTTATCCAGACAATGATCATTAGTCATGACTCTGACCTTGGGTATTTGGCCAACTAGAGACATTCTTACCTGGTACAATTAGCTAAATGAATACAAGGAAGGACAGGGGAGGTCAAATCAGGCATTTTTTCATTAACTCCTTCTGGTTTAGTCCATGTTATATGTGTAAGCTTTTTATGGTACCTGAAATGTGCAGATTATGCAGCTCAAAGTGTGAAATTGCCATGTGTACTTAAAATGAAAACCTAATTTTTCTACAACCGGCATTTGTATCTCTAGCATTTACCAGGATTGACTGTAAATTAAGGAAAGCTATTTATAGACTCTTTACTGATTTTCCTAGATTCTTTATAATCTCCCTCTAAAACCTGACATTCCATGGTATGAATTGAAAACATTTACTCTCAGTAAAACTGACTGTCAGTTTTTAAGAGTGATAGAATAAAATTGTATATAAGTTATATAACTTTAAGAAAAATGTCGTAAAGACATAGTTTTGTTTGGCCTCCAGACCTACATATATCATACATTTCCCCTAACATTAGAAATAAAATAAAAGTTATTTTATTCACAAAGCAACTCAATTTTAGCCAACCAGGGCAGAGCTAAATCTAAGTCACAGGGTCTCATCTGCCACACAGTATTCTGTTTAACATTTATTCTTTTAACATTTAACTATAGAAATGCTGAATTTCATTTCATTGGAAAGAATAAATCACAGTTTCTGAGCGAAGAACAGGAATGAGGAATAGAGGAAATTTGGCAAGAGAGGGAAATTTCCCTCTTTTTTCACCCCTCTCATTCAACATATTTTCTCTTACCCCCCAGGCATTAATTGTACTTTATCCTCTTCTGTGCTCTTTCATTGAGTTCTTGATTTTCCTTTTTGCTGCCTTTTATACCTTGACCAGAATATAAGCACAATAAAATTCAAATCACCTAAATTCATGGTTTACTAAGAGCTGTATTTCATAATTTAATGGAACATTCAGGAACATTTGGGTAAAATAATATTAGCTAAGTGTCATAGTGTAAAGTAGAGATTAGTGTTGGGATTACGAACAAAGGACTGAGGAATCACTGACCTGAATCTGGAACTTGACTCTATAGCTCCCTGAATTATGTGAATTTGGGAGTTTGCTTATCTTCCCCACACCTGCTTCTTCTTTCAGACAGTGAGAGCATTTCCTAACATGTGTCGTCATTGTGGGGCTCTCAAAAGAGAGTCCTTATTTGGTGACCAAATAAAAATCCAATGGTTCTTTGCAACTTTTACAATTTAAATTATTGATAATTTTATATGATGTCATAGAATGAGTTGAAGTTATTCACATAAACACACGGTATATGCACGTGTTTAAGATTTTTAAGATTTTCTCCATGAATACAACACTTTCAATTTAAGCTATGATCATTAGCTATAAGGACCAAGAGTCCTGCCTCACTCTGAAAAGTTGAGCATACCTACGCATACAAAGTTCTCAACAGAAAGAAAAAAACTAAATATTTTAGAATGTTACCCTTAGCAATGGACCCAGACGTCCTAATTCCCTTTCTCTGACACTCATTGGTCTCTATTTGCTTCTGATCCTGTTTACTCCCTGAGAATTAAAACTAATTTTATTTTCTGTGTTCATTTTCATTTTACATTATGTCTACAGAGTTGTTCTTTTTCTGTCTGATTTGATCAGAAACCCTGGACCCTGCCTTAGATTCCCCTCCCAAGTATGTTCACAGTCCCTTTGTCTACACAGAAATGCTAATGAATTTGTGGTCCTACTATTAGTCCCATCTGTGACATACCATCTAGTTAATCTGGTTTCCAGATCCATATCCTGTATTCCATCTTGCTGCAGCCCAAGAGTTAACATGAGTTTACATCAGTAGACGCACACATTCCATCTGTATCATCACAGATTAAAATGGAACTTTGTCAAATATCATGTTGTGACAATTTACTCCACTATGCTTTTTTGGTTCTAATTTTGATTTTAAAAGTAAGGCTAGCTATCTTCAATAGAGTTAATAATGAATAAAATGATTTAATAATTTCTTTATCTTTATTTTTCCCACCATCACTTATCACCCCTATGTACCCTCTTCTACACTGTCCCCATAATCACCACACTATTGTCTGTGTCTGAGTTTTTTCTCTATTTTTTTTTCTCTCTTTTGCTCAATCCCTCTGCTGTATCCTACACATTCCCATACCAGAGTTGTCAGCCTGTTCTCTATCTATGAGTCTGTCTCTATTTTGCTTGGTAGTTCAGTTTGTTCATTAAATTCCACATATGAGTGAAATCATATGGTACTTGTCTTTCTCTGACTGGCCTATTTCATTTAGCATAATATTCTCCAGAGTAAAATGTTCTTCCTTTTTACCACCAAGTCGTATTCCGTTATATAAATGTACCATAGCTATTTTGTTCACTCATCTATTAATGGATTCTTGGGCTGTTTCTGAATCTTAGCTATTGTATTTAACGCTGCAATGAACATAGGGGTGTATATATTCATTTGAATTAATGTTTTGGGTTTCTTTGGAAAAATGCCAAGAAGTAGAATTGCTGGATCATAGGCAGTTTCATTTTTAATTTTTGAGGTAACTCCATACTATTTTTCACAGTGGCTGCACCAGCCTGCATTCCCACCAACAGTGCACGAGGATTCCCTTTTCTACATATCCTCACCAACACTCATTTGTTGATTTATTGATGATAGCCATTCTGATAGATATGAGGTGATATCTCATTGTGGTTTTAATTTGCATTTATTGATTAATGACATTGAGCATCTTTTCATATGTCTATTGGCCATCTATATGTCCCCTTTGGAGAATTATCTATTCAGGTCCTTTGCCCATTTTTTAATAGGATTGTTTAGGTTTTGTGGTATTGAGTTTTTTAGGTTCTTTATACATTTTGAATATTAACTCTTTACCAGATGTAATGGGGAACATGTCCTCCCATTCATTAGGTTGTTCTTATATTTTGTTGATGGTTTTTCCTTTGCTGTGCAAAATCTTTTTTGGTTTGATGTAGTCCCATTTGTTTATTTTTTTCTTTTTTCCCCTTGCTTGAGGATGGATACATACATATATATATATATATATATATATATATATATATATATATATTGCTATAAGAAGTTCTGAGATTTTATTGCCAATATTTTCTTCTAGGATTTTTAAGGCTTTGAATCTAACACTTAAGTCTTTAATTTTTAAATAACTATATAACAACCAGTATAGCATATTGGTATAAATTATTACTATCTAGGAAATGGGATCATCTGATATTTGTTTTTACATTTTCTTTTTTTTTTTTAATTGGTTTCAGAAAAGAAGGGAGAGAAAGAGAGATAGGAACATCAATGATGAGAGAGAATCATTGATCAGCTGCCTTCTGCGTGTCTTACACTGGGGACCAATCCTGCAACCTGAATATGTGCTCTGACCAAGAACTGAACCATAACCTCCTTGTTCTCAGGTCGATATTAAACCATTGACTCACACCAGCTAGACTATTTTTACATTTATACCTTGGAAATTAACCATAATTCTAGAGCACAAATAATATACAAATTGTCATATACAGCTATAGTTTAGTTTTCACAAAGTACTCTTAATTTTATATCATAAAATCTTAGGCAGGAAGTCAGTTAGAGGTATTAATTTGTAGAGAAAGAATCAGAGGCTACCAGTGATTAGCTAATTTTATCATACTCAAACACATAATAAATATTAAACCGTTCTCTTAAACTCAGGTTTGCTCAATCTTAGTCTGGAGTGTTCATCTCTCATGAACTTGCTAGAATGAAACTGATAAATAATGTATCTTGTTTCCTGTGATTCTGATAATAAAAGGGAAGCAGCATATTTTTATAGGGTACAAAAAGACTACATTTACCAAAAAAAAAGCTTTTTTTTTTTGTATGTTTGATTTGGTCTGTGGCATAATGCTCCTATTTTGCTTCTAAGTGTTGATTGTATACATACTGCAGACTATGCATAAAATAAATGCTTGTGAAGTAATTTGAGCCTAATTTAAAATAAAATTGTGATTGTAACTGAAGGATCTTTTACTAAAACAAATTATGGGGGGAGGGCATTAAAATATTGCTTATCAGATAGACACTCTATCAAATAGTCATTTAGTAACTATTTCAACAAAGTAATACCAACTCATTTGAAAACATCCAAGGAGACTGTGCCTGGAAATAAATGGATTACTCAGGCTTGTCTAGGCCCCTGATTGAACCTTCAAGAAATCCATGCAATGAGTGGCTTCCCCCAAAGTGTCCAGATGCCTAATAATAACTAGAAAAGTAAACCACCTTTGGCATAGGGTCTCCCACATCTGTCACTTTGCAACATTCCAGCTGGAATTCATTACTGGCAGGATCCCCATTTTGCTGTCCCTTACTTCCTCCTGGAACCTTACCCAACTTGTTGGCATTTACTCTCAAGCTGCAATTTCTTTCCCAAGTCTACTTCCCTTGACTCTGGGTTTTGTTTAGGTCTGATTCCCCAGTCTGTACACAATGACAGTCTTCCCTTCCTCATGTAGTCATGTAACCAGATGGGATCCATTTTCCAGACATTCTCATTGACCTGGAATTTCAAAGCACAGACATTCCCCGCTATGAGCAAAAAATAAAAAATAAAAAATAAATGCCCCCTGAGCCCTCACCACCTTCCCTATGTTTTCAGAGTCAGCCACATTGGCTGATATTTCTGGGACCAGCCCCAATAAACAGAACCTATCCAGGGGCTCAGAATCTGGTCAACAGATGGGGGTCTGCTTCCATCTCAAATGAGAACTACTTAGGACATGTTTTCCTTCTGTTCCTCCTAGGTCTTCTTTCTATTTTCAGATTAACTATACCTTCTTTTTTGCACATTTGTTAGGGTAGAATCCATGATATTCATAGATGCAGGGAGAAGCACAGAAACATTTTTTTATTGATATGAGAAAGAGAGAGAGAGAGAAAGAGAGAGAGAGAGAGAGAGAGAGAGGTAAATAGTGCTTTTTGTTTCACTTATTTATGCATTCATTGGTTGCTACTTATATGTTCCCTGAACAGGGATTGAACCTGCAACCTTGACATGTAAGAACAATGCTCTAACTTACTGCACTACCCACTTAGGGCTAGGAACATTAATTTAAATAGAAGGCACTATTCTTTGTCCAAAATCCCACTCTAAGCACTTGAGAAAGGAAAAAGCACAGAACAATACAAGCATAATGGAAGACTTAAAATGTGCTAGATACTGTTTAGTATTATACATACATTGTACCTACATAATCTTCATACTGGCTAAAGGTAAGAGACATTTTATTCATTCTTCTATTACATAGAGTTAACTGAGTTTGGACAGTTTAAAATGATTTACCAATTCTCTTTTAATACAAATATGTTGGATGAATATAATTTTGAATTCTGTTGCATTTCATGCCTGTCATATCTTCATTACAGAAAAACTTTTCAATTATCACAGTGTTCTCCCTCTATAAAAACAATCACAGATAAGTTAGCCCAAATATAAATTTAATAAAAGGTGGCTCATCATCTGTACATTTCTAGCTATTCTTATGTTTCCCGCTGCTAAAGTACATGCTTCTTCCAATTTATTCTGGGCCTTAATATTTGGGAACAGTAAAATAAGATGTCTATTTTCAACTAAGCATTTATTTTTGTAGGTTCTCTTTTTAAAAATGCTAAAAAATAATGTGTAAGATTGCACACAACAATTCAGACATTTGAAACTGTTCCAAATCCAGGTGAACGTCATTCATTTTCTACATAATCCAAAACAGATGATTACATTGGAGCATATAAATTATAAAGTATAGTTTAGTGCAAAAGAGGCAAATGGGCTAACCAAAACATTGAGATTTAATGCGTGAAATTTTAACAGTATTTTATGTATCATTTCCAATTTAAATATTAATAATTGGTGCCATACATTATGTAAAAAATAAAGATTACAAGAACATAAACAGTGAAACAAGTAAATAATAAATCCATCCATCTTGAATCTATTAACCTGACAGTTAAAGAAACACTCACCAGTAAAAAATTCTTTAAATACAATGGGACAGGAGGTCACAATACCCCCATTCAAACATATTTGATTATACATCCCAGATAACTTAATTCTAACTTCAAAAGATACTTATTTTTAAATAATTCTTTATATTTAGCCAAAAGCTACTATTTTATATTTTTAAACTATGGTTTTCTAGGTTACAGTGCTCAAATTGTTCAATTTTTCACCTGGATTCCTCACTCTGGAATATTCACCAGTATGTTCTCCCCCTCTTAATGTGTGGTGCCCAGAACACAGCATAGTATTTGAATGTGTTTTTATTTTTTTGTCCTATTTTTTTTAATTTTTATTAATTTTTTATATATATCTCCCCATTTCCCCCCCTTCCTCCCAGGCATACCCCAACCCCCCAGTGTCTGTGTTCATTGGTTATGATTATATGCATAGATACAAGTCCTTTGATTGATCTCTTATCTACCTCACCTAACTTTAATCTTCCTGCTGTAATTTCACAGTCTGTTTGAAGCTTTACTGTCTCGGTATCTATCCTTTTGTTCATCAGTTTATAATGTTCTTTATTATCCCCCAATGAGTGTGATCATGTGATGCTTCTCCTTCATTAACTGGCTTATTTCGCTAAGCATAAGGCTCTCCAGTTCCAACCAGGTTGCTGCAAATGGTAAGAATTCCTTCTTTTTAATGGCAGCATAGAATTCCATTGTGTAGATGTACCAGTTTTCTGATCCACTCATCTGCTGACGGGCACCTAGGCTGTTTCCAAATTGTGGCTATTGTAAATTGTGCTGCTATGAACATAGGGGTGCATAAATCCTTTCTGATTGGTGTTTGTAATTTCTTAGCATAAATTCCTAAAAGTGGTATTAGAGGGTCAAATGGGAGATCCATTTTTAGTTTTTTGAGGAAACTCCATACTGTTCTCCACAGTGGCTGCACCAGTCTGCATTCCCACCAACAGTGCACAAGGGTTCCTTTTTCTCCGCATCCTCGCCAACACTTGTCGTTTGTTGATTTGTTGATGATTGCCATTCTGACAGGTGTAAGATGGTATCACATTGTCGTTTTGATTTGCATCTCTCGGATGATTAATGACTTTGAACATGTTTTCATGTGTCTCTTGGCTTTCCTTCTGTCGTCTTTTGAAAAGGTTCTATTTAGGTCCGTTGCCCATTTTTTTATTGGATCCTTCATCTTCCTTTTATTAAGTTGCATAAGTTGGTTGTAGATTTTGGAGATTAAACCTTTATCAGTGATAGCATTTGCAAATATGTTCTCCCATGCATTGATCTTTCTTGTTGTTTTGTTGATGGTTTCTTTTGCTGTGGAAAAGCTTTTTATTTTGATGTAGTCCCATTTGTTTATTTTTTCTTTAGCTTCCATTGCATTTGGAGCAGTATCAGTGAAGAAGTTCTTTCGGCATATATCTGAGATTGTGCTGCCTGTGGATTCCTCTAGTATTTTTATGTTTTCCCTTCTAATATTTAAGTCCTGTATCCATTTTGAGTTTATTTTTGTATTTGGTGTAAGTTGGTGGTCCAGTTTCAATTTTTTGCATGTATCTGTCCAATTTTCCCAACACCATTTATTGAAGAGGCTATCTTGGATCCATTGAATGTTCATGCCTCCTTTGTCAAATATTAATTGAGCATAGTGGTTTGGGTGGATATCTGGGTTCTCTATTCTATTCCATTGATCTATATGTCTGTTCTTGTGCCAGTACCAGGCTGTTTTGAGAACAGTTGCTTTGTAGTATAGCTTGAAGTCTGGTATTGAGATCCCACCTACTTTATTCTTTTTTCTCAGAATTGCTGTAGCTATCCGTAGTCTTTTTTTGTTCCAGATGAATCTATAAAGAATTCTTTGTAGGTCTGTGAAATATGTCGTTGGTATTTTAATGGGTAGTGTGTTGAATCTGTAGATTGCTTTGGGTAGTATGGACATTTTAATGATGTTGATTCTCCCAATCCATGAGCATGGTATGCTCTTCCATCTGTTAACATCTTCCTCTATCTCTTTTTTCAGTGTCCTGTAGTTTTCTGCATAAAGGTCTTTTACCCCTTTAATTAGGTTTATTCCTAGGTATCTTAATTTTTTTGGTGCGATGGTAACTGGGATTGCTTTTTTAGTTTCTCTTTCTATAATTTCACTGTTAGTGTATAGAAATGCCACAGACTTCTTAGCATTAATTTTGTATCCTGCTACATTGCCAAATTCATTAATTAAGTCAATTAGTTTTGGAATGGAGTCCTTTGGGTTTTTTATGTATAATATCATATCATCTGCAAATAAGGACAGCTTTACTTCTTCTTTTCCAATTTGGATGCCTTTTATTTCTTCTTGTTGTCTAATTGCAATGGCTAATACTTCCAGTACTATGTCGAACAGGAGAGGTGAGAGTGGGCATCCCTGTCTTGTTCCTGTTCTTAGGGGAAATGGTTTTAGTTTTTGCCCATTGAGTATGATATTAGCTGTGGGTTTATTATATGTGGCTTTTATGATGTTGAGGTATGATCCTTCTATTCCCACTTTGCTGAGAGTTTTTATCAAGAAAGGATATGGATTTTGTCAAATGCTTTTTCTGCATCAATTGATATGACTATGTGATTTTTATCTCTCAATTTGTTTATGTGATGTATCACATTTATTGATTTGCGGATATTGAACCATCCCTGCATTCCTGGGATGAATCCTGCTTGGTCATGGTGTATGATCTTTCTGATGTACTGCTGGATCTGGTTTGCTAGAATTTTGTTGAGGATTTTGGCATCTATGTTCATGAGAGATATTGGCCTATAATTCTCTTTCATTGTGTTGTCTTTATCTGGTTTTGGTATTAGGGTGATGCTGGCTTCATAGAAGGTGTTTGGTAGTATTCCTTCTTCTTGAATGTTTCTGAATAGTCTGAGGAGGATAGGTTTTAATTCTTCCTTGAATGTTTGGTAAAACTCTCCTGTGTAGCCATCTGAACCCGGGCTTTTATTAGCTGGAAGCTTTTTGATTACTGCTTCAATTTCTTCCATAGTTATTGGACTATTGAGATGTTTGGCTTCCTCCTCATTGAGTTTTGGGAGGTTATATTTTTCTAGGAAAATGTCCATTTCTTGCAGGTTGTCCAATTTGTTGGAATAGAGTTGTTCATAGTATTTTTTAACAATCCTTTGTATTTCCACAGGGTCTGTTGTTATTTCTCCTCTTTCATTTCTGATTTTGTTTATTTGGGTCTTCTCTCTTTGCTTCTTGGTGAGCCTGGCTAGGGGTCCATCAATCTTGTTTATCCTTTCAAAGAACCAGCTCTTTGTTTTGTTGATCTTTTGAATTGTTTCTTTGGTCTCCAAGTTGTTTATCTCCGCTCTGATCTTCACTATTTCCTTCCTTCTGAGTACACTGGGCTTTTCTTGTTGCTCACGTTCTAGCTCTTTGAGTTGAAGGTTTAGGTGATTTATTACCATTATTTCCTGTTTTTTTGCAGTAGGCTTGTAGGGCTATGAACTTCCCTCTCAAGACTGCTTTCACTGTGTCCCATAAATTTTGTATTGTTGTGTTGTCATTGTCATTTGTTGCCATGATGTTTTTTATTTCTTCCTTGATCTCTCTGGTTACCCAGTCGTTGTTTAAAAGCATGCTGTTTAGTCTCCATGTGTTTGATTTCTTTCTATTGTTTTTATTATAGTTGATTTCCAGTTTTATGCCACTGTGGTCTGAGAAAATGCTTGAGATGATTTCTATCTTCTTGAATTTGAAGAGACTTTTCTTATGACCCAACATATGATCTATCTTTGAAAATGACCCATGTGAACTGGAGGAGAATGTATATTCTGTGGCTTTGGGGTGAAATGTTCTGAAGATGTCAATTAATTCCATCTGGTCTAGTGAGTCATTTAGGATTGATGTTTCTTTACTGATTTTTTGTTTAGAGGATTTGTCCAATGGTGACAGTGGGGTATTAAAGTCTCCTACTATGATTGTATTGCTGTCAATCTCTCCCTTAATATCCTCCAAGAGTTTTTTTATGTATTTAGGTGCTCCTATATTGGGTGCATGTATGTTTACCAGAGTTATTTCTTCTTGTTGGATTGTTCCTTTTAGTATTATGAAGTGGCCTTCTTTATCTCTTGTTATGTCCTTCACTTTGAGATCTAATTTGTCAGATATAAGTATTGCAACCCCAGCTTTTTTTTCATTTCCATTTGTCTGAAATACCATGTTCCATCCCTTTACCCTCAATCTGTGTGCGTCTCTTTTCCTAAGGTGGGTTTCTTGCAGACAGCAGATATATGGATCATGTTTTCTTATCCAATCGGTTACCCTATGTCTTTTGATTGGAGCATTTAATCCATTTACATTTAAAGTTATTATTGATAAGTACTTATTTGTTGCCATTTTTAGTCCTAACCCCTGAGTTCCTTCTTCGCTTCCTCTTTCTTTTTATTACAGCAGACCTTTTAACATTTCTTGCATTGCTGGTTTGGTGGTAATATATTCCCTTAGTCCTTTTTTGTCTGTGAAGCTTTTGATTTCACCTTCAATTTTGATTGAGAGTCTTGCAGGGTACAGTATTCTTGGATTCAGACCCTTCCTTTGCATGACTTTGTATATTTCATTCCATTCTCTTCTGGCCTGACGAGTTTCTGTTGAGAAGTCAGTAGCTAGTCTTATGGGGGTTCCTTTGTAGGTAACTTTCTGTTTCTCTCTGGCTGCTTTTAAGATTCTTACTTTGTCGTCGGTGTTTGCCAATTTAATTATAATGTGCCTCGGTGTGCATTTGTTGGGGTTCATTTTGCTTGGGACTCTATGAGCTTTTTGGATTTGTGTGGGTTTTTTCTTTCCTATATTGGGGAAATTTTCTGTCATTATTTCTTCAAACATATTCTCTAATCCTTGTTCAGTTTCCACTCTTTCTGGAACCCAATTATGCGGATGTTATTTTGTTTCATGTTATCCCAAAGTTCCCTTAGACTCTCCTCTTGCTTTTTAACTTTTTTTTCTAGAAGCTGCTGTACTTGGGTATTTTTTCCTACCGTGTCTTCTAGCTCACTGATGCGGTCCTCTGCTTCTAGTCTACTTTTGATGCTTTCTATTGAGTTCTTTATAGCAGTGATGTCATTATTCATTTCTTCTTGTTTATTCTGCACCTCCTCTAGTTTCTTCTGCATTTCTTCTTGTTTATTCTGCACCTCCTCTAGTTTCTTCTGCATTTCTTCTTCATGCTTCTTCACCTCCTCTAGGTTCTTCTTCATTTCCTCTTGGCTCTTACTCATATTGTCAAATTTGTCTTCCATTCTTTTCAACCACATTATGATAATTTCTCTGAACTCTTTCTCTGGTAGGCTTATTTGTGGTTCTATCTCGTTTACTTCCTTTTCTGGTGAAACCTGCCTTTCTGTCTTTTGTGGGCTGCTTCTTTTTCTGCCCATGGTCTTTCTTCTCTGGGTGTCTGGTTATGTAGTGCTCTCTCCTACGTTGATTGAAAGGCACAAACTACAACACGACCAGGTACAGCACACAAGGTACTGAGTAGAAATGTATTCAAAATGTTAATAATCACAAATAAGGTGACCACTAATGAAGGACAAATTAGGGGTAAATAGAGAAAGAAGAAGAGGAAAATGAGGAAGAAAGAAAAGAAAGAAGTGCCAAAATCAAATTGGGAGAGTGAGAAAAAAAAAGATAAATAAATGAACAATAAAATAAAATAAAATAAGAAAATAAAAAGGAGAAAAAGGAGAAGGAAAGAGGAAGAGAAAAAAGTCAGAGAGAAAAGAAAGTGTATAAGAGAGAAAAGAGGAACAAAATATAGATGTCAGGAGACAACTTCAATAGAACAGTCACTTAATCCCAATAAAGGCCAGCAACCAGTACCTAGAAATTGATGCAAATTGCAAATAGCAACTGGTATCGAGGGAGATGAGGGAAAAGAGAGGTAGAAAACAAAGCAAGCAAAAAGCAAAATAAAACAAGTAGAATAAACTAAAACAATCTCTCAAAAAAATTTTTAAAAAAATCGATATAATCACTTTTCAGGCAAATAGCAACAAAAGGACATAGAGAAAAAACAACTTTTTGGCTAGTGAAGACAAGAGGGGAGAGGTTTGTGTGGACTTGTAGTAGGGGATTTGAAATTAGATATATAAATGCGGTGAAATTTTAACCAGGTAAAGAGAAAAATAGGGAGAATCTAAAGTTGGAAAAGGGAAAGAGAAACAAGACAGCAAAATGGGGAAAGTTAGGAGGAAAGTGTTGGCACAAAAGTGGAGTTGAGTTGGAGTAAAATTATGCTAAAGGGAAGATGAAAATAGAATGTAGAACTCTAATCCTGAAATAAAATGAAGAGAAAACAAAATGACACTTTTTTCCCCCAAAACTGTAAAGTACTAGTAGTAAATTAATAATACTAGTTTAAAACAAAAATGTAATAATTATAAAGGTAAAATCAATTGAGGCAGAAAGAAAAAAAATATTCTTTTAATTAAAATATGTGAAAATGAAAAATAAAGAATTAAAAATTAAGAAAAAGAAAAAAGAAAAAAGGAAAAATAAAAAATAAAAATAAAAATAAAATAAAAAAAAAGAAGAAAAATAGAATGGTCCTTCACTTCCACTATTATTCTGCTTGGCACTCCTGTTTCCCAGTAGGGGAGGTATTGCAGTTCCCTGTGTTCCCCTCTTGGTGTTTTAATCTCTTTATTCTCTTGTGGTTATGCGAGAGTCAATTTGTGTGTCATCCATTGGGTGGCAGTGTTTCGGAATTGATCTCTGAGATAAAGCACAGGACCTCTCTAGGCTGTGCTCAGATCCTGCTACTCTGTGGTTCCCAAAACCAGTTTGTGGGGGTTTTGCAGCCTGGACACTGCAATAACTCCCAGGTTGTCCCTCTGCCCCAGAGAAAAAGAAAAAAAAAAGAGTCGTTTTCCGGAGCTCTCCTCTGTCAACAGCTCAGAGGGTTTGCCTTCACACTCAGGGATCACGCCCTGACCACCTCTGCGGACCTCTCCAGAGGCAGCTTTCCTGCAGCCCGGCTCCCACAGTGTGCGCGTCTCTGCCCTGTGGGGGTAGGAGACCGCACCCTGGCCCAGGCGAAATCTGACCCTTCCGTGCGTGCGCCCGTGTGGATCTCTGAATCCTCCGCCTGCGTGTCTGTGCCGCCTGGGAAACCGCGCTCGGGTCCTGGCTGCTCTGTGGGTGCCTCCGTCAGCCGCAGCTTTCAGACCTCAGCAGACATCCACCTCCCCCTTAAGTCAGGCGCAATCTGACCTTTCCGTGTGCTCTGTGGATCTCTGATTCCGCCGCGTGTCTGCGCCGATTGGAGAGCGGAGTTCTGGGTCCCCGGGTTCCTGGCTGCTCGATGGGTGCCCAGCCAAAGGCTTCAGAGCGCCGCAGACATCCACCTCCCACTGCAAGATGGCTCGGGCTCCGCGTTCGCGCTGGTGGCTCCGGCAGACAAAAACCCCGTGGCAGTGGGGCTGCCTGGCCGGGAGAGCCCCCTCCAGCAGTTCCCCACCTTCCCCTGGAGGACAACTGACTCCCCTAGCTTGCCAACAAACACTCCCAATGCGACTCTCAGCCGCTCTCTCTCCCTCTGCCCAGCGACAAAGCTCCAGACGCGTCTGTCTACTCCGCCGCCATTTTCTCCTTCCTTGAATGTGTTTTAACAAACCAAATGTAAGACTAGCATATCCTCTTTCTTCACCTCTACATAATAATCACTATCTCATACAGCTTATTCACCTTAAGTTTATTGTAAACTAAAATCCCAATGTGTTTATTAAATCACTATCTGCTAATATGTCTATCCTTTCCTCCTTAAGAAGACTTGGGGGTTTTTGAACCAAAATTCACTTTTATCCTGTAATGTTTCCCCCATTACTCCAGGCTATCTAGCATTTTGAGATGCATACTATTCCTTTATTAAGCCCACCCACAATATTATTATCAAAACCTAAGTAAATACCTTAAAGAAGTCCAGATATACCGTCAGCTCTGATTTTCATTACATTTAAGTCTACCCATAGGGAGGGATGATTCTTACTACTAATCATTCCATCCTATGGGATTCAGAAGAATGAGTCTTTAGTTGACTATTGGTAAGGTAAACATCAAATTGTGTGGAAAGCACTATCTCAATAATTTTCAAGGTCTACTTGTCCATTCCTCTCCTTTAACTTTAAAGTCTCTTCCAGGTTTTTAAAAACTAATAATTGCGAAGTTGTTCTTAAAAAAAAAATGACTGTCTTAAAACATTTTTCTCTTAAATAAAACAGAGTTTCAAAAGGTAAGCATAGTAAGAAACAATGCAATCATTTTGAAAGCACAATGAAATTATATTTAAAGAAAATATATTTATACACATATTTTAGGTCTATTTTTAATTATATAAATGTGTACCTTCATTCCTTCTTATTTAACTTGAAAGGAAAATTATTATTCTTGTATTAGTAGAAAAACTACAGTTTTTTCATGAACCTATAAATCTGCTGTTGGAAACAAAATTTGTGATTTCCTAACACAGCTTGGTCTTTGATCTCATACATTCTTTTCCCTGAAAATACTTGTAGAAAACATTACCAGAGGAACTAAATAACTCTATCTTCTTATGTTCCCCTGCCCTGAAATCATTTTTTTTTCTCCACATTTCTTTTCATGCAGGATTAATGGGGGAAAAAACACACACACACACACAGAAAATAACATGTCAACTTCTGTGATTGTGTTTTCAAACACAATCTATTTTCTATTTTTCATATAAAGATGATATACTTTTCTCCTCTCAGTTGTTTTCTTCTGATAGGAATTCTCTAGCACTTTAAGTTAAACTACACTCTTTTTCACATATCTAAAAACCAGTAAAGTTTACATATATTTGCTTCCGATATAACTGCTTTCTCAAGGAAGTTTACTTTTTCCATAGAGACTCCCACTGACTACTTCATATTATACTTTTTTTTTTTACCAGAGAACACACTCAATTATGGTTTAAGTCTTCTCCATTCTATATCATTTAACAAAAGAGCTAAGGGGAATATTTAGAGATTCACTTGATTTGAAAGCCAAATATTCATTTATTTATGATATACATATTACTCAGTTCACCAATATCCTGTCTAGGCAATTAAGGGATATTAAGTGCAATAGCTCTATATCTACAGAGGTTCAGTCTTCCTCCCCGGTATACAGCTTTACAGGTTTTGTTTTCTTTGGGTGTCTCTGTGGACATCTAACCTAGTATAATACCCCAAAATGGCTTACTTGCCAGGTCCCACACATATCTTGTCATCTTCCTCCCAAAACAGAAAACAGAATCTATCTGAATCTTTACTGTTAACTGCTTTAGCAATTTCCAAGCCCCTTTACAGTAACTTCATTCTTGTTTTGATATCCACTTCACTT
The DNA here is from genome assembly GCA_011751065.1 of Lasiurus cinereus. Classification (NCBI taxonomy): domain Eukaryota; kingdom Metazoa; phylum Chordata; class Mammalia; order Chiroptera; family Vespertilionidae; genus Lasiurus; species Lasiurus cinereus. Next base: position 13,751,026 of record JAAGEH010000293.1, read on the forward strand.
TCTAACAGTATTCAAGTATATTTTCCAATACTATTGCTAATTGTTTACTCTCCACAAAACACCAAAGGGGTGGGGAGAAGCTATTGCTAAGGCAAAAACAAGTTTATTACATTTGCTAAAGTAAGAAAGACCCTTCCTTACCTTGACTGATATTTATAATGTTTCAAAATGGGAAATTGGTACAGAATATATATAAGGATTTGGTTTTTAGGACCCATTTTGGAATATTTTTAAGGTAAGTCTTGTTAAGTGAGGAACTGATTGTGATTGAGGAGAATTTGTAACACCTTAGTTTCAAATAGTGGTCACAATGTGGCAAGGGTTTGGGGTGAGTATGAGCAAGTTTAGAGTATTGAAAATAAGTTATATAATTTTCAATCTCACCTTCAGAAACTAATATGTTGAAGCAAGGGCTAAAATAAATTATTTTCACTTGGTGCCAGCATTGTTAAACTATGGACAGAAATTGTGTTCAGTCTCATAATTATTTAATATACTAGGTTGGTTTGAGTTCTCAGTGTGTATACTCCCAAAGTCATTCTAATATCTATTCATTTTTTTGTGTTCTCATCTGTACATATACTAAATAAATGCTAATCCTTATCTTTAGGTTCTATGAACACTGTTATATTGTTCACAGTTTAATATGCAGAACCCAAGGTTTTTGCTGGTACATGGCATGTGCTCAATTTAATATTCTGTTGAATAGATGAACCAATCATAATGTCTGACAGAAATATTTTACTTACTAGTTGTAGGGTAAATGTATAAGCATCAAATAAAATACGTGTGTTAGAAATAACTTAAACCTTTGTTCAGATCAACTCAGATTTAGATTTCAGTTCAACATGTATATTTTACTTCCTAAGTAAGTCAATGAGATAAGAACCCTAGTTTAATATGTAAATGTAACAAAGGAAAACCTGGAGTACATTTGATTGGGAGAGGGGGATATTCAAGGATTATTTCCCAGAGGAATTGAAATACCAGAGCTGCAACTTGAAATATGAGAGGAAATTACCTAAGCAATGAGAGAATGTATTATAGGCAAAAACAAAACAAAACAAAACACACCCACACACACACAAAATATAATGTTGTAAAATTTTATATTATCATGTTCAACAAATCAAAGAAGCCCATTGTTTCTAAAGATAGAAAGCAAGTGGCTTAAAATGATGCAAAAAAAGTTGGTAGTTGGCCACGCCATGAAAGGTTTTGTAGGTCGTGTTAAAGAATCATCAGACTTTATCCTAAATCCAATGTGAAGCATTGATGTGTTATGAGCAGGGGAATGATGACCAGATTTGGGTTTTGAGAAATTACTCTGGCTGCTTCCTATAGAATCGGTTAGTCAGGAGCAACTGTCAATATAGGGAGAACATTTGGAACCTGCAGAGGTGATTAAGGTCAGATGATGGCAATGAACTTGGGTGATGACAACAGTAATGGAGAGAAGCACAGAAACTTGAGAAATATTTAAGGGGTAAAGTAGGAATTGAGTGATTGGTGGCGTCATTATCCATGTGTGAGGACACTACTGCTCAGTATCGGTGTTGGGGTGATTATCCCAAGTTTAGTCTTCTACATGTTACATCTGGAGAGATTTTAGAAATGTGAAAGTAGAAATAACAAAGTAATATATATAAATGTTTGGATTTTTCACTAAAGAATGGTGAGGGACTATATATTTTTCAGTAATGACCTTTTATAACAAGCTATAAATGTGAGTAAAATCACCTAGGTAAAATAAATATTAGAAAAGCCTTAAAGAAACTTCAACCTTAAGGGTTAGAGAAGCTTGAGCCATCAAAACAAAGAAGGAAGCCCATAAATATAAAGATAAAACCAAGAGAACATTATGTCCTGGAAGCCAGTAAAAAAATAAAATAAAAAATTCAAGAAGTGCATACTATGAAAGGCTGCTGAAAATCAGATAAGGTGAGTTAGAATTGAAAATGTCATTAGATATAAAATTACAGAAGTCATTGGTGACATCTCTTTTTTAATAAACTGGCCTTAAATTTGATTATCACTGAAAAAGTAAAATGAAATATAGAGTCTGAGGAAGTTTCCTTTAGGTTTCATCTAATAATGATATCATACTGAAGAAAATTAAATCAGGAAATATTTATATAAACAGAGGTGCTGTTATTAGAGACAGGTTGGGGTTCGACCATATGAGGGAATATTTATAGTTTTAGACATCTGGCTCTTAAATATGCATCTCAAATAAATCACTTTTGGACTCCTTTAATGTGTTAAAAATATGTTTCTATCTGTTGGTGAATAAATAGCTCAAAAATAACATAGGCTTGGTTTTCTATACTTGGAATAACTTTAAATATACAAAAAATCAGAACTTTCACGTTTATAAAAAAGACAATGGAGCTCAGCGATGGCCTTCTGAGGCAAGTCTTAGGAGGAAGGTTACTCCATTGAGAGTTTTAAGGTAAGAGATTTAAGGGGGAGAAAAATAAAATCTACCTTCCTCCAATAAATTTCTCTCTAAGCAAACAAATAAACTGCAATCACAAGAAATTTGGGAAAACATAACAGTTCTGAGAGTTATTTGATTTTGTTGCTTTTTATTTTGTTTTCTCTGCTTTTATGGTAGTACCTACATTGGCTAAGTAATGCACCCTTCAACCTCACTACTCCTTTAAAAACCATAGTGTTAAGACAAAAAAAAAAAAAAAGACATTCTCTAGTTCTAAAGAAAGAAAAAAAACCAGTATTTACTCCTTCCTTTATAGGTAGCAGATTTTCATGATTTTTAGTTTATAAGTTAATTGTTATAGCTTCTGATAATGTGGCATAAGATTGATAATTGATATAATATCAAGCCTTATTACTTAAGTATCAAGTACTAAATGTTTACTAGTAAATCCACTGTTTACCACAGTAGCCAGAGAAATGTAGTATAGATTACTGGTTTCTATTATATAGGAATTATTTAAATGTTCTAACCATTAATTGATAGGAATATTATTATTTTTACTTGGAGTGGAGATTACTTCTAAATAAGCAAATATATGGGAAGTGGGCTAATATAATTTTAAAGTAGAAATTTGAGGGAAATTTATAGCATTAAATGTATATACTATTAGGACAGAAGAAATAAATATTATAAGTTTCTCCCCTAGGAAAGTAAATAAAGAAGAACAAATTAGATCCAAAGGAAGCAAAAGAAATGAAATAATAACAATTAGAGCAGAAATAAATGAAAGTAAAAATAGGAAGTCACTAGAGATAGTGAATGAAACCAAAAGCTTGTTCTTTGAAAAGATTCATAAAATTGAGGACTCCAACCAGAGTAACTAAGAACAAAACGGAGAAAACAAAAATTGGAAGTAAAAAAATAAATATCACAACATATCCCATGGACATGAAAGAAACAATAAAAAAACATGGTGAATAGCTCTATTTTCACATGTTAAATAACTTAAATGAGAAAGGACCAATTCCTTGAAAGAGATAATCTGTCAAAATATATACAAGAAGAATGGACTATATAAATAGGACTATTAAATAAATTAAATCAATAATTAATAAAGTAACTTTCTAAAATAGAAAACACCAGGCCCAGAAAGTTACTGGAGAACATTAACAGATATTTAGGAAAGCAATTACACTGAATCTCTCTAATCACTTTCAGAAGCTAGAAACAGGGGGGATATGCTCTAATTCATTCTAAATCCAGCGTGACACTTATATCAAGTCCTCACATTGGTGAGGGTAACCATTTTGAAATGCATTGGAGCATTTTAACCTTAATAAAACTATTTTACAACACAAAAACCTACACATGGATATTTATAGAACTTTTATTCTTAAGTGCCAAAGCTTAGAAGCAACTAAAGTGTCCTTCCATAGGTGAATGGATTAATAAACTGTGGCACATCCAGACAATGACATATTATTCAGTGTTAAAAGCAAAGGAGCTATTATGCCAGGAAAAGACATGGAACGGATGCTTATTTCTGAATGAAAGAAGCCAATCTGAAAAAGCTGTATTTGTATGATTCCAACTATTAGACATTCTGGAAGAGACAAAACTATGACAGCAGTAAAAAGATCAGTGATTGCCAGAGATGAGGTGTAGGAAAGTATGAATAGATTGAGCTCAGAAAAAATTTCGGGGCATTGAAACTAATCTGTCTGATACTATAATGGTGGATACCTGACATCATATATTTGTCAAAACCCATAGAATGTACAATAGACTATAGTGGGATGTGTTGATAGGACTATTTGTACATAGGGGTGGAGTACTCTCTGTTCTTCCCACTTGATTTTGCTGTAAGCCTAAAACTGCTCTAAACATGAAGTCTATTTTTAACAAAATCATTACTTAAAGATACACATTTATAATATACACATTTATCTTATGACTCCTACATTTGAAGCCTAATTGACAATATACTTGGTTTAGCTCAACATTCCCCAAATGCATTTTACTGCTGGACTCATTTTATATAACATTTCTTATATCCCTTGGGGCTTGAGTTTTATATAATGTTTTCTAAACCGGTGAAATACTGGGTTTAGATATACCAGTAGTAAATTAAAAAAATATGGAAATCTTCTGCTATATTTTTACTCTCTATATAGCTTACATTTTACATTTTTTGTGATTAAATAGTGATATGAAATACTTTTTAAATAGGAGTAAAATAAGAAAATGATATATATAAAGTAACAGCAATAAACTAAAGGTAGCATGCACTCCTATTTCCTGACTCACAGTGTCAAGTGTATTTTAGAAGCGTCTGTAGTTTTCCCACGGAGCTGAGAGTATTTGTGCTTTTCACTAATCCACCCAGACACACACACACACACACACACACACACACACACACACAAACACACACCCCACAGGCCCCAGTTTCCATTTTGAATGTGAGGGGCGGGCAGATAATCTCTATCTCAGATCTTTGTTAGAACCCTATTGTGCTTCTCTGGTCTTATAGAAACTTGCTTCCTCTCTGCAACTGTGCGCTGACATTTGCCTACTTCTTTTGACTTGACCTCTTGCCACTCACTTTCAACTCGGTTTGAATCCCGGGCTCTCTGGCTATTTGGTCTTTGTTTTCAGTTTCTTCCCACTCTATCTGGAAATTTCGTTGATGACCTCAGGCTGTACACTTGGATTATATGCCTTGTTTGTTTCTTTCCTGTAGCAGCAGAGTCATTAGACTTGGAGCACGTCATCTCTCTCCGGACTTACAATATCTGTGCTTTCTAACCTCCCGGGTTTGGGTCTGTGCCTGCCAGACATTCACTGTCTTCAAGGTCTTTCCAGTTGGGCTTCTGATCTTGACTTTCATGGGTCTGTCCCAGCTGGCTCCCTGACAGTTTCCAATACTTAGCAGACATAAGAGAAGTCCTTCTTTTCCTGTCACTGCTTTTGGTAAGTCAAACATAACACTTCCTGCAAACTCACAGGGCTATCTCCAATGGGCACTTGCCAAATACCTATTTAAAATGCAAACTTTGGCTCCTTATCACACTCCCTATTCCCTTTCCTTGCTTTATTTTTCTCTCTATAATATATATAAACTTTTATCATACTATCTAATTTATGAAGTAATTTATTTCCCATATTGTCCACCTCCTGCCACTAGGACAGAAATTCCGTGAGTCAGTGCTTTATCATTTTTTTTTCTCAGTGAAATACCCTCCAATCCAGAACAGTGTCTGGCCCAAAGTAGGTACTCAATAAACACATGATATGTAAATGAAAGGAATGAGTGAATTTGAGGTGAACTGGGAAAAAGAATGCTGCAATTGGCAATTTCCATTCTGGAAAACCACAGAATTTTTAGCCAAGACTGGCCCATTGTGATACTCACTAAATACTCTGAGGGAATTTGCAGTCTGGACATCCATGACCATTATGATCAAGATGTAAACTTTGTAGCAGGGAAATCAAAGTTAAGTTTATCTTACTGACATACTCTTCAAAGAAAAGTGAATATTCAAGGAAGTTTTGACAATTAAAGCTGTATGGCTTACTGTTTTCATTATTTATTTCATAAGAAAACCACACCACCAAGTTATTCCCAACTCCAAATTTCTTAAAAAGAGAAATTAATTTTCCATGATTCTTTTATTTTTATGCCTTTTGTAACTGAAAGTGTGCTTTATTCTCAGTGAAATTTTTAAGTCTGGAATCTCCTAGTTGAGAGGAGTGGTCATTCCTCCTCCCAATTGCATGACTTCTAGAGTGCCTACACTTTTTGGCTATTACAAGTAAAACTACTATAAACATGCATGTTCAAGTTATTGTGTGAACCTAAGTTTGCAATTTTTCAGGATACAGGTGAAATTGCTGAATCACATGGTAACTGCATTTAGTTTTGCAATGGCTGTGGGGTTTTTTACAAGCTGCCAGCAATGTTTGAGCAATCCTATTTCTCTACTGTCACCAGTATCTGATGTCACTACTTTTTCTCTTAGTCTCTGTGTAGACATATCTCCTTTAGGAAGACATCACTCTGATTTAACCTATTTGGAACCCTAATTTTTGTTACGTACTTCATCTCATTCCTTCCTATTTTCCCAAAGTGACAAAAATCACCAATAGGAAGAATGTAACAGGGACTATCAGTACAAATTTTGCAATCATTAAAATAATTGTAAGGGGATACTCTGGACAATTAGATGCTCATAAATTCGACAACTTCCAAAAATAACACAAACTTACCAAAAGTCAACCAAGATAATATAAATAATATAAGTTGCCTTGTCATCTTTCAAAGTTTAAAAAGTATAAAATACCAGACTCAGTTGGTTTCACTATAGAATTTACTATGCATTAAATAATTGTCAATTTTATACAATCTCTTCTAGAGGAGAAGGGAACACTTCTTAACTAATTTTTCTTGGACTAGTGTTATATTGATAGCAAAACCAGAGAAAGACAGTACAAATAAAGAAACTATGACCAAAACCTCTTATGAACTTAGGAAAAAAACCCTGAAAAATATTAGGAAATCAAACCCCACAATGTATAAAAATAGTTATACCCAATGACCAGGTAGGTTAGATTTACTTCTGTAATGGAAGGTTGGTTCAAAATTTGATAATTAAATAATATAATCCACCATTTCAACAGGATAAAGAAGACAAAAAATAACTGATACTAAAAAGACATTTAACAAAATTTACTATTTATTTATGAAAAAAAAAAACAACAACTCTCGTCAAGTTTAAGAACTGAGAGGAACTACCTCAATTTTATAAACACCCTGCAGCTAATATCAGACTTAAATGTAAAAGTTTAAATGATTTCACAAAGATCAGGAACAATGCCATAGAGTTGGTTCTTACCAACTTATTTAGCATGTGCTAGAAGTTCTAATCACTGCAGTAAGGCAAGAAAAATAAATAAACATCACACAGATAAAAAAGAAAGAAAAAATATTTCCTATTTTCAGATAATATGACTATCTATACAGAAAATTCCCAAGATGTACAATACAACAAAACTACTAACTCTAACAAGTGAATTAAACAATGTTACAAATACAAGATTAATGCAAAGGAAAAAAGTTACATTTTTTGCATACTAACAATGCATATGTAGAAACCAAAATTTAAAACACACCATTTAAAATTGCTATAAAGAAAAGGACAGTTAGAAATAACATTAACAAAATATGTACAGGATCTTTATGCTAGAAAAATGCATAATGCTGATGAAGAAAATCAGATATCTAAGTAAATAGACAGACATCCTGTGCTGTTTGTAAATATTTTCATTTAATTTACTTTAAATATTATAAATCAAAATACAAATTAATAATATATTTGACACTACAATGCCATAGACAAATGAAGACCTATCAATTTTTATCTCTCTCTTAGGAATTATAATTCTTTGTATGCCAATATTTTCTAATGTAGTTCCAAATGTTTATATATATAATGATTTATTACAATCTGTTCTTAAGCATATCTATATACATTGATATATTTCAGACCAAATTTATTAAGGGAAAACAAAACAAAGCAAAACAAAAACAAGCCACATTTTTGTTTTGATTCAACATGTTTATGGTTTTTATTAAATCTCATGTTTCTATAAAATTGGGTTATTGGTTATATTTTATAAAGTAAGCAGAATATGTTTATTGTACTTCATCATTAGTCCAAATCACAATGTTTATATTGTGTGGATAATAGAACAATTATTTAGTGTGCTATACTAGTGACTTTATTTACTCTCAATAGCCTATGGCTTTTAGGAATCTAAAAACATTTTCTACAGTAAGGAACAGTAAGAAATATTCATGAAAAAGAGATAAAAATATATTTTTAAATTATCCAAAATACTTATAATGAATTACCATGAAATAATTATATTTCAATTTCACCTTTGAAGATTCAAGACATATTTACTCTCTTCTATTTTTTCCAATGTTTTCCATTAAAAAATGTCTACTATAACAGTATGCTTACTTAAAGGATCTTAAATGAAATGTATACATAAAGATTGGAAATCAACAAGACAGTGTTGAACATGAAAATCAAGAAACAAAAGTTAATTCTGTCTGAACTGCATATAATAGAATTAGAAAGACAGCCATAATTGGTTTGGCTCAGTAGATAGAGCGTCAACCTGAGGACTGAAAGGTCCCAGGTCTGATTCTGGTCAAGGGCATGTACCTTGGTTGTGGACACATCCCCAGTAGGGGGTGTGCAGGAGGCAGATGATTCATGTTACTCACAGATGTTTCTAACTCTCTATTCCTCTCCCTTCCTCTTTGTAAAAATCAATAAAATATATTTAAAAACATGAATTATAAAGACAGTTCCCTGTTTTGAAATAATGATACAAAATGAGAAAAATATTAAGTTCAGACAAGTTCTGTTTTTATTACCTCTTAAATATGTTAATTACTTTTATTTATTGATATTTAAATTATATATATTGAGGAAAATAAAAATCAAGTGAATAATTTTGAGAGGTATATCATTTCAAAATATAGGGGTAGAAGTAATTTAGTCTCATGTATATATTTTATTTATGAATAAATTCTTATTTGGGGGAATAAGGCAACCATCAACTATACATATATCAAAGCTAGACAGAAGTCACTTTCACAGAAAATAATAACTATACATGACTTCAAATACTAAAAAGGTATGATAATCTTGCAATTTTCTCTCTAAGTTGGATTTTATCTAATTCATTAAAGAGAAATATGTTTGAATATGTTTTATTGATACTACACATAACATTATATCTCATCTTCTGAGTTGGACTGAATGCATGTATTACATAGATTGGAAAAATTAATTAAAATAATTAATTAGAATATGTTTATTTTGAAATACTAATCAGACATTTTAGAATAGTTTAATATAAGGTCAGTAGAGCAAAATACATAGGTAAAAAGTACAAAGAGTAAGTTTTTAAAATCTTCCAGGTCAAATATTAGGCATCTTTTTTGGGTTATATCATTGTCTTTTCTATAAATTAAAAATAAATCTTTATAAATTTTGATGTATTTGAACATTGACTCTACTTGGAAGTTTACACTCTTCTTTTAATTTATTCATTTTAGTAAATCTGCTTTAAATTCAGGGCAAAATATAACTCTACTTAAGGCACCATTCAGTAAAGAAGTATAAAATACTCTCAGAACATAAAATGCAGTTTATTTTTCTCACTCTTTCCAACTTTATATTGCAAATTTAATTTCCCCCTGAAACCAAGAACACATACCGTTCCATGGAACTATAAGGTTTGAATCATTATTTCTTCTCCGTCTCATGTTATGTTTTGAGGTGGGGATCCATCATAAATATTAGTATTATCATCTGGATCTGATTAAATGTAATGGATATGCAGTTTTGGAAAATAACCCACTTTTTGCCTATTAGTAAATAATATTGATTCTTCTTTATACAAATCACTAAAATTCTGTAACACCCAGTAAAACAATGGTCTTTAAAAGCTTGCCCAGTCTTGTGTTTAAAGTCTTATTTTCAGACTTTAATTCAGTCTGATTATTTTCATTGTTGTTGTTTTTTTACCATAATAGCTCTGAGATTACCTACTGACATAAAATATTTTAAGCATCCATAATTAAAACCTAGGGGGAAAAAGACAATAAAACTTCAAAACTAGTTTAAAGCTTTGCAGTAATATTTTATTGCCAAAGAAAGCAGATAAGACTTTCACACTGGGCTGAAAAGGGCAGGTAATTAATTCCCATGGCAGAGAAGTGAAGGAAAAGCACATTCCAAATTCTCAGGGTAAAGTACAGCAGGAATTTGCAGCGGGTCCTGTTAGGTTTCCACATTAACCTATGAGAGATACTCACAGCACACAGGGTGGGTTGGGGGTGGGAGTGCGGGGGGTGAAGACTGTGAAAAGTACAAATTACATAATAGAAATGCTTCCAGCTACCAACCATCCACAAGTAAAAAAAAGCTCTAATACAACAAAAGGGCTTAGGAAGTGTTTGAGTTCTTTCCTAATTATGCCTTCAGCCTGGGCTTTACTCTCCCTGCCCTGCTTTCCTAACTCAGCCACCAGCAACTTCAGACTGAAGAGTGGCCCTGGCTTTCCCTCACTCTCCGTTCTGTGGTTTAAGGACCAGAGTTTCCTTCTTTTAGGATTTGTCATTCTGATAAGTTCTCCCCCACCGTCCTTTTAATCATTGATTTCAAAGGGTGATCTGTAATTCATCACTAATTCGGGGAAATATGTGTGATCTCATGAGTCCTGGAAGTTGTAAAGTGGAGCTGGAGTGAGGAGGAGAAGACAGGGGCCTGTGCACCATTAATGAGGGCTTGTCATTTTCCTGGATTTGGCCACAACTTGACTGTTTTCAACTGTCTGCAGTGTGTTTGCTACATCAAGAGGGAATTTAGTAAACAGTCCACGGGGTAAGCCAGAGATGGTCCTAACCTCACACACTTACAGAATACACACTTTATTTAAATTCTTCCCAAGTAGCATTCAGGTGGACAAAGCCTGAGTATCATCATTATGATCATGTACAGAACAAAGAAAAAGTATTTTTTTGCTAGTGAATATCTAAATTTTAAGTCACAGCCCTCAAATACACCTTGACCAAAACCTTGTCTCACACATTTAGAGTTAATAAAGGCAGTGGATGCATACAGAACATAACAATATTTGATCCTTCTCAAGGGTGAAATTCACACAATGGTTTAAAGGCATCTATGCAAAAAGTTCTGAGAATGATACTGTAGGAAATGACCTAGATGCTTTCCCATAGTTTATTCCTATTTTTTCCCCGCACTTGATAAAATGTTTAGTGTTCCAGGATTTTAAAGCCCATGTAAAATAGCATAAACTTCCAGGAGCTGCAGGTGTCTCCTCTACACATCTGATACCTTAAAATTACTGAAAGATTTGCTCATGTTTGTCAATAGGTTCTTCTGCCGGACCCAGGCCTTAGAAAAGATGAAGTGAGAAAGAAAGGCCTGCTATTTTTCTAGGTACTATATCTGAAATGCTGCTCTACATACCATGGGGTTCTAGAGATACCCGACCCCAGTGAAAGTGGTGAGGGAGGGTGACGAGGCCCAGGTCGGCAATGGTCTGGGTCCCCCAAATGTGCTTTCATCAGAGCAAGCTCGCTGTTACCTGCTTTATATTCTGGAAAACTTCTGCCACTTAAACAACCATTTCACTACAAAGGCTGTTCTGGTAAAAGTTAAAAGGTCCAGACCGCCAATGTACATATGTAAAACGGAGAATAACTTTCATGTGTTCTATTTGTTTTGACTGCTACACTGTTTGAGCACATGTAAGGAATTTGCTTGCTGTGTTTTTTTTGGGTGTGTGTTGAACACAGATTGCAGGTAAAAATTATAATTAACAAAGGCTTTGCCACTTCATTTTGTTAATTTCAATCCATCCTTTTCACTCCACCAAAAAACTCTTAAGAACATAGTAGTCATTTCTTAATTTTCAGAAGGATAGTCATTAGTTTTCAGAGTTGTGACTCTGTTTCTCCCATTCAATCTATATTGATCCCTACAGTATGCACAACACATTACACTTTATGACAGTAAAATATAAATTAGTTTGTAGAATTGAAATGCTCTGAAGTCTGGATGCATGTCTTTCCCTGAAAAGCTATTATCAAACCAATGACCTCATAATAATCTTTAAAATTAATGAATGACTGTAATGGTTATCATTAGGTACATATATCTCAAGTAGAGTCCTTCCATCTTAAAGGACTTTAGTCACACACATATTAATATTATGTTAGACATAACAATGTTGTTGTTTTTTTTCACAGATGAGGGACAGAGAGAGATTACTTAATTCAGCTTGATGACTAACTTCTGAGAGTAGAAACCCAAGTGTTCTGTTACTTCTTAAATATATTCAAGCTGCCTTTGCAGTCAGATTTTTAACTGTATTGGTAGACAACCACTGGCTGATTGTCCAATTCTCTCTATCCTATACACAGAAAAGGAGTACTATACACATTTTTGTTCACTATGTTTGCTGTGCCCCAGGGGCTTGAAGTCACACTTGGGCTGGTTCTTCTACCAGCCTGGATTGTCAAGAGGGTGCATTTCATATACTGGCTAATGTTTTAGCTAGCATATTATCCTGCTATTCTCCATAGTATGTCACATAAAACTGTATTTGATAGAACTTTGAATGCCTCACATAACCTAGTACAGTCTCCAGAACATTATAGGCTATGTCTCTATCTGCCATATGTATGTATATGAACATAAACACATGAGAGATACTTTTGAAAGATCTGAGTTTTAAAAAGAAGACAAATGCTACTTATTTTAGTTTGTACTTAGAAAAGAAGGTATTTGTGTTACCTACCCACACCTGACTCAATTTCTTACTAATTGGTAAAGTGCACCTGAAACTCAGGTTTATAACATGTCATCTTTCTAGAAGATTAAAAACAAAACCAAAGTCTGTAACATTTCCCCCACTGTAAAATTATTATCCTATATAACAAAAGCCTAATATGCAAAGTGTCCAGTCGGCCATTCAATCAATCAAAGTATAACATGTTAATGATATGCGAAGGCCACTCAACTGCTTACTATGATGTGCACTGATCACCAGGGATCAGATGCTCCAACCAGTAGGTTAGATTGCTGGTGGGGTCTGGCTGATTGGGACTGAACAAGATGGGCCAGACATGCCCTGGAGCCCTCCCATGGACCCTCCCATGGCCAAACTCACACATCCTTCCCTAGCCCTGATAGTGCACTGGTGAGGTCCCTCAGCCTGGCCCACATAGGGGTCTCAGTCTGAAAATCTGGTACCCCTCGGGGGATGTCAGAGAGCCAGTTTCAGCCCGATCCTGCAGGCCAGTCTGTGGGACCCCTCTGGTGCACAAATTCATACACTGAGCCTCTAGTCAATGATAAAATCTTAAAAGCAAAGAAGCACCACTAGTTTGATACTCACAAAGTGTTTTTGAAAACATAGAACTAAAATTATGTCTACTTGAACTTATGAGTAGTAGTTCTTACTAAATGAGCTGACTTGCTTTCTCCTCATTACCTTCCCCCAATCTTCTTATTTAATTCAGATTCCTTTAGTTTATTGGCTTGGTCATTAAAGCATGGCCAGAAAAATAGTTTCTTGCTTTCCAAAAGTATTTGAGAGTGTTGGGTTCACTTTTGGTTTCACAGTAATTTAGGATAATCACATAAGTTGTTGACAAATAAACATTCAGGAAATTTTTATGAAGGATAATCTTGGCAAACCACAATAGCCTTTAAACTTTGCTTTAAATTAAAATTCTAGCAGTTTATGATCTTACTTTTTGCCAGGATAAGGCTATAAATTGCTCTCATATTCAAAAGAATGTTTCCATTTAAAATTTACATTTACAAGTCCAATAAGATGCTGGATCTCATTCTATTCACAGAAAATCTATTGAGTTGCACAACTTAACATTATTAGAAAACCAACTCATTGTTCCTTGAATCAATTTATGGTAGTTAATAGTTCTTTAACGATGGAATTTTATAGTAATTAAAGATAATAATAAAATCTTAAAATGAAGAGGCTAAATTGATAATTCCAAATAGATAGGTCATTTAAGTTATAAGAGTGTCTAATGTTTATTTTTTAAATCTGTTTTGAACTTATCAGTACTTTATGATCAGTTTACGTAGGTTGTTTGGAATATTCTCTTATGTCCAATTTATGTTTAGAACAGAATTTATAGAAAGTATTTAGAGAACTATATAAAGTACATTAAAGACATATGGCATGTGGTTTCATCCATAAGAGATGCCTCATCAACTATAAGAAATATTTCAGCCAATAAGCTTATGATTTATTATGCATAGAGAGTGCACTAAAGTATAGGCCAGTTCTTTGTGAATATGAATTGTGATCTTTAAAATTCAGGCAGAGTTTCAAATTCTAATTTATGTGACATAATTGCTTTTCAAAAAATTTAAATATTTGGAAATAGTTTTTGAAATTAGACTTCTTCATTAGTATCTAATATGACAAATTTATACTTTGTATATTTGTACTAAAAATGAAATTCAGAAGACATATTTAGTAGCACACATAAGCATATGTCAGAAATAAAAAGATAAAACTTTGATAACCAAATTGGCTTTAGTGGGGAAACTTGCATTGATTTCTGTGGAACCATAAAGACCTGGATTTAATTTATGACAAGTCATATAGGTGATTCTTAAAAAACAAAAGGTGTGACTGAGAGGTGGAGGTTGAACTACTGCAGAAGATCCCAACCATCTACATGAAAGTCTTTATAGTAGTTATTATCTATTGGATAACATAGGGAAGGGCAAGTGTTTACAAACCATTTCTAATTTATTGTATCTTTCTTTAAAGCACAACTGAATGTGTTTCTGGCTATCCAGTGGTTAGCAAATTGTGGCTCATGAGCCACATGTGTCTCTTTGGCCCCTTGAGTGTGGCTCTTCCACAAAATAACATATCGGGCATGCACATACAGTGCGATTGAAACTTAGTGGCCCATGCGCAGAAGTCAGTTTTTAGCTCTCAAAAGAAATTTCAAACGTTGTACTGTTGATATTTGGTTCTGTTGACTAATGAGTTTGCCGACCATTGGGCTCTGCAGATACAGTTTTATGAACTAAAAAAAAAATACATACACACATACACAGCCAGACACACACACACACACACACACATACACACACACCTACACACACACACACAGAGGTATTCACAATGGGAAGATCTCCCAAGATTGGAAAGTGGCAGAAATATGCTACTGAAACTGAAATGAAACAAAGAACATTTGGTCTATTTGTAGTGAGTAAACTACTATATATTATTTTAAATTAAGTAGGTGGGAAAATATGTTTAAAATTGGCACAAATTGTAACTATGTATGGTGACTGATGTTAACTGGAGTACTGTGGTGATCATTCTGCAATATATATAAATGTAGAATTTTCAGCTGTATACCTGAAACTAATATAATGTTGTATGTCTATTATAAAGAAAAATAGGAAGGAAGTTGATAAAGGAGAAAGACAACTAATTGACCCTAGGCAGTTTTACTCAGTGGACAGAGCATCAGACTTTGGACTTCAGGGTCTTGGGTTCTATTCTGGTCAAGGGCATGTACCTTGATGGAAGGTTCCTACCTGGCCCTGGTCGGCACTCATACAGGAGGCAACCGATAGATGTGTTTCTCTCACATTGATATTTCTCTCTATCTTTCCTTCCCTCTTCTACTCTAAAAAAAAAAAATCAATGGGAAAATATCCTCGGGTGAGGATTAAAAAAAGAAAACAGAAAAAAAAATAACTGGTACATATATAAGCAATGGAGAAATATAGACTGATATCTACTGCTTCCTGGCTGTTTATATGTACAAATATAATAAAGCTACCATCAATTATTAATGTATGATTAAGAGATAGAGGGGAACAATATTTGCTCTATTTTAACAGATAAGAAAACTGATACTTACAGATAGTATCTAACTTGCTTATGATCCAAATCTAATTTCAAGATCATATCTCCACTACCTCATGGTCTGGTGGTGTGAATACATGAAGTAGCACTTATAAAATACCAAGTATAGTGCCTGACATATAGGAGATATTGAACATGAGCTATATTTATTAGGCTTTGTTAACAATTAGTGCTTACTCTTTGGGTGGTTCTGGGCAGTTTACCAGGAAATGATTTTACTTATCCCCTATAGTCCACTTCAACTCCATATAAAATGATTATAATTCCATAAAAGACACACGAATATAATATAAAAAGGTAAAGAGTATAATATATAAGCTATATCTCTGTAGCATGCATTACAGTCCTCCGTTTTTCATAGCGACAATAGTCATAGTAGCATTTAGTTCTCAGTTTCCCACTACCAACTTCAACAAACAGACAGTTACTTATGGTAATAATTCCAAGTCCATTATTTATTACTATTTTCATGATTTATCAATGCATTTGAATTACTCCAGAATCCTTGTCAAAGTCTTATCATCATTTCTAGGGTGAGAGTGTGGTTAAAAGGAGGGAAGTTTCTTGGAGATCAAATCCTTCCTAACCATACTGTACAATTCACCCTAACTCTCACCCAACTTTTTTTTCCCTAAAATGTGTACTCCAGTCTCATTTTGTCTCAATGTTGTGTAAAACACTGGAGATACATTAGTGCACAAAGAACTCACTGTGTCATGCAGGAATGCCACATCTTAGAGCCTTTACTAAAATTCAGACAACAGAAGCTCCAAGTACAATACTGTGTGATAAGTTCTTTGATCAAGAAAGAATTGAGCACCATTTGATCAAATACAAGGAAGTCTTGCCCAAGATATTCAGAGAGATTTCCCCAGAGAAATTAAAGGTTCAAGCTGAAAACTCTACAAATTATAAACGTTCCCTGGTTTCAATTTTTCTCAATCATAATGGAAAGTTTTCTACTCTCAAGTCATCCCAGGGGTATATTTTATACAGGCAGCTCTGTATTCTAAATAAGTGTTTCTGCTCATCTTAGCCATAAATACAGAAGGTGCCTATGATTACTTCTTGATAAGTGATATATTTATACCAGGGCAACATAATAAAACCTCTCTCATCACTGACAGATAACCAATTCAATAGCATGTGCCTCCAGGTTCCTCTCACCACTGCATCTCCCCATGTTTACCACTGGCCTAGCTTTTCTGGTTTCATTCCTAAAGAAGTCATGTCTATTAAGGCCACTCCCCTTGCTTCTGAAGGAATTAAAATGTAGCTGGGATTGATAATCTGAAAGTCAGCTGTGAAGGAAAACGAACAAAGTCACCTGACTAGTAACTATGCTGGGAGAACAGTCACTTAGAAAGCCAACTGCAAAGTTAATAAGAGACAATGTTTCTTCACAGATCATGGAACAGCTTTAAAATGCCAGAACAGGTGCCTCTGAGTAACTACTGCTTTCTAAACTATGATACTTCCCAACCCACTTTGCTACACCCATCTATCCCTGGAGATACCTAGTGGCTGAATGGCCCTCATCTCATGGAGCAACCATTTTCTACTTAACCCCTGCCACAGAAACCACTACTAACCCCAGCCCTCACCTTAACCCTAACCCTAACCCTAACCCTAATGCTAACCCTAGTTTCCTCCTCAGAATTCCTCAGAGGGAACCTTATGAAAGATGTCCCCTGCCTTCCTCTTGTGGGGTGGTGTCCTCTGGCTCCTCTGGAACACCCTCCTCCATTGCACAGTCAATACATTTGATTTTGTCAGGCTACAGGTGTGTGCCTGGTGGTTTCTATCTATCCAAACCTAATTTTTTAAAAAAATATTAAGAATTTTCTAATATTTATATATCATTCTATAAACATTTGTAAATACATTTTTTAGATAAATAACATTTTGCTCTCAAATATTTCATGTTATTTAATTTTATTTGAGCAAGCTGTTCATAAATGTATAAATGAAATATCTAATATTGGGTCAGATTTTAGTGTATTAATTAGTCAAACGTCTATCAACTTGCATAAAAATTAGATTGCTAATAGACTCCGCACTGAGATGTGAAGTACACAGGGATGCTATACCTAGTTGTACTAGCCATGCATTGTGCAAACATTAAGTGATCCACTCTCATCATAGTCCATGTGAATGGTAGCCACTTTAGTTACTCATTGCAACATTCTAAATATTCCAAAATACTTTGTACTCAAAGTGCTTCCCATCAAAGTCTACATAATTAACAAAATTATTCAAGCATGCTCCATTAACATTAAGCTCTAATGTTTCTTCACATTTAAAATGACTTGTCATTTAAAAACACTTTATCATCTAAATGAATAGTTTAGGAGTTTTAGAGTTTCAGTTCTTACAAATAATTTTCATATTATTATAACCAAAACATAAAACTACAACCCTCATACTGGTTTCCTAAACAGATTGCAATGAGAATGTGGACCTAATATGAACTCAATTATACTAAATTGTAAGTCTTTCATTAACAAAATAAAAACAAAGGTAATTATAGTTGCTTTAAGTTCAACTAAAACTAGATAATTACAGAGAACTAATGTAGTATATCATTATAGTACTAGATGAGTTTAACAGTTCCATGTACTTTCATTCAATAATTATTTTGACAATTAGTATAAGTTTTAAGAAATTCTGAGGAACACTGATCATGTGCCATGAGATATTCTATGTTATTTGAGAGCCAGTCATCTATAAATTAGTGAATAAACTGTATCACACTTCAAAGGAGAATAATGCATGCAACAAGGTAAGGGAAGCTCTGTTAGGGAGTAGATATAGGCTGGAGTTTGAAAGGGGAGATTATGATTACTGGAAGAAAATAGATATGAAAATTACATTCCCAGGGGTGCAAGGTGTACTTGGACAACAGTGTGGATATTAGTGTGAAGAAATAAAAAAATAAGTATGATCAGAAAATAAATATATAGCCAGAATGTACCTGATTCTCTCAGATTTCTCTCCAGTACACATAATAGAACTAATGCTTATAAAATTCAAGGAAAATAAATAAAAGCTAAGATAAATACAGAAAATAGATGTGGAAATATCTAGAATAAGGTTGAATTGTTAGCAATTAACTAAGGACTGAAATTTTGTTTTATATCATACTTGTTTCTATATCATGCTAGATATTATATCAGTGGCATTTGCATTCAAGACAACAATATATGATAGTGATTTCCACCCCAAAAATAGTATTTTCTGTTCTTATAAAACTTCAGGCCATCACATTAACCTTTTATTTAATTTTTAAACTAAACATAATAACTATATTATATTTCCCCATTGGGACTTTTATTTATCAAGTTTACTCAAGAAAACTCTACAGAAAACCATATTTTCAAAGTGATTTCTCAAGCTTTATTTGCAACTTTATGACATTTGATACTGTTCACTCTATTTGTGGGAGCTCAATATAAAGTGTGTTGTTTCATCTAAATATAAATTTTCTTTCCAAATTATTATTAACAAGGAAAATAGTAATGGGTGCAATTTCATGCTGAGTAGTATATTGCCTTGAAAGTTTAGGAAGGAAACAGGCAGGGCAAAGGAGTGGAAGAAAGAGAGACAAAAGATGTACATATATGAATTGTGAATTTATATAAATGAAGTAAATCATATTCAGCAATAAACTCAGCAACATGGGCCTAATGGAGAAAAGAGGAAGAATATTAAAAGTATGTATTTATAAAATCATATTAAAAGCCCAAAATGACATGGAAGAAGTCAGCACTTTCTGAATTACTTAAGGTACATGTATAAAGCATATATTTTTGGAATGACATAAAATAGACTTAAGTAAATGTAACTTAAACTATGACACGATTTTATTTTTTTAATATTTTTATTGATTTCAGCAAGGAAGGAAAAGGGAGAGGAAGATAGAAATATCAATGATGAGAGAGAATCATTGATGGGCTGCCTTCTGCACATCCCCTACTGGGGATTGAGCCCGCAACCCAGGCATGTACCCTTGACCTTAATCAAACTTAGTACCCTTCTGTCTGCAGGCCAACGCTCTATCTACTGAGCCAGACCAACTAGGGCTATAACACTATTTTAGATGGAAAAAAATATGTTTTAAAAGTTCAAGAAGTCTTAGTAAGTACTAAGACTTAAGGGGGGAGAAATATTAAAAGTGTTATAAGTTTAAAATTGAGGGTTCAAGCCAACATACAAAGAGTGTCTTTCCTTTGATACCTGTTTGTGGGAGCTTTTTTTTTCTTCTATTGTACACTTGGTCTCCAACAGTATTGACTTTTCCCTGAACAACCCAATACAGGTTTGATTAGGAAGCAAAAAATCAACCATTTTTAGATATTTCCCCTCACTTTAATATGCTATTTCTTGACATGGGTATTACAGTGAGCCTTGAGGAGAATGAAACAAAAGAGTAAATATCTCATTTGCATGGAGAAGAGAAGAAGAGCATTAACTAGAGGCTATTTGCTGCCTAGTTATTTGAGTGTATCAATGAATAGTGATCTGAAAATCCAAGTCAGAGTGTCCCAGTTTACCAGCAGTTAGTCTGAGGAAATGAATGTAAGCGAGTCCTCACAAAAGAAGGTGTGCAGAATTAGTGCACATCTACCTATTAAATCTATGACCTGCATAGACATCCCACATCTATGTCTTGAAGGGGGGGTCACAGAATCCTCCTTCAAATGGCTAGTGACCCTTAGCTACCAGTTCACATTGGAGAGAGAGAAGGAGATGATAACTCAGAGATCTGCTGTGTGTAGACGTCTCATGCAGGAGATGCTTCCTCTGTGGCCTATCCTTGAAATTCTCACACTTTCACTATACCGTCTTAATAGATATAATTTGGCAATTACAACAACTTTTCTAATAGCTCTTAGTATACATGGGGTTTTTTATTTAATTGTTAAATTATTATTATTATTATTATTATTATTATTATTATTATTATTATTATTTTGGTGGAGATGTGTTGAGGCACTTCTTTTGAAACACAGAATTACATAAAAGTAGGCTACAGCAGCTTAGAGCTGAAATATCCACTATTAGTAGGTGAACAGGGCGTGGCAATCTGGTACCAAGTAGGGTCAGTAGCTGCAATTTATTTTCAGTGCATAGATGTTATTGTTGCCATTTTAGCTGTGAATAGCAGATTATCAGAGTCTGAGAAAAACAAAAAGCTTAACACCACAGGCAACCATGTCTGAAACTTTGTCAGGACATTCAGAAGATTGTAGAGAGCTAGGGGTCATTGAATAGAGTCAAAGCCAAAGAAATATTTCAATTATCTGATTCCAAATTCCACAGAAACTGTCCCTCTATGCGTAATAAAAGGTCACAGCAAGCAGGTGCTATTAATTTACTATGTTTAATAGAATATAAATTGAATCATAGTTACTTTGTCACAGAAAATTAAGTGGCAAATGTGTTTTTCTTCCTTATTGAATTATTTCAAACTAAGAGAATATACTTATATTAAAATATTTAGTATCATATGTCTTAATATGATGGAACAGCTTTTAAAATATGTTACAGGTGATGGTTGTTTGGAATGCAGAGAGCTCCAAATCATATACTATAAAAGATCTTAGAAGTGTATATAATGTCATATATTTTTTATATATTTATGGCTGTCTAGATTTTCCATGTGACGGAAAGCAGTCAAACCAGCACTACCACCTCACACCTACTTTATCTGTCCATCACTACCAACATATTATAGCATATAACATGATTCCGAAATCTTTTCTAAAACGTAATTTTTGGGAAATTTGTCTGAAATACTTTGTCCCCAAGGATTGAAACGTCAGAGGTGAAAATTCATCACCTATATCATCAGGCATACACACACACACACACACACACACACACACACACACACTTCTCATATGAACCAATGTCTATTATGGACATGTATTCAACATTTTCTTTCTTCTTGGCACATGTGTTAGGCACATTACTTGAAACTTCTAAGGATGTGCTGGTGACACCTATGTTTTTGATCCTTTGGAAACTATATCTTCTTTGGGGGGGTAGGTAAACAAATTATGATGCCTAGGAGATTTGTGACATTATTTTTTTCTCAAATTCAAAGTAAGCTGTTACAAATATAATATTTAGAAGTGAGTTTTGAGTAAAACTTTGGTTTTAATACTCAAATGGAATTTTCTCAATGTGTGACCAAGAACCTCAAACATGGAAACTTTAAGCCCTGGTACCTGTGGAAATGTCCTGAGATAATTATACCAGCCTCACAAGGACCTTGTGAGGACTTAATGAAGTAATGTCTAGAAGGAGATTAACACAATGCCCAACTAATAGTGAGTGCTCAATAAATTATTACAGCATTGCAATTACAAATTATGAAAAAAAACAAGTTTTAACATCAAAATAGCTTTACTTTAACATGGAGAATAACATTTTTGAGCTCAGATTGTGTTTTTTTTAAGACTATATCAGTAAAAAATGTTTTCCTAATGACTCACATTCTTTTCTTGCCTCTCCTCTTTTTCTTTCTCTTTCTCATCTCACTGTTACTCAGACTTGAGATTTGTCTTTAGCTTTATCATAACTTCAGTGTTTCCAACAAATTATTTTAGCATTTAAGCCAACTTGCTCCTCTTAGAGTTTACTGAATACTTTTCCATATAAAAACATGTTACCTGACATTGATTATTGTTTGCTTGCTTTGGCTGATCTAATTGAGTATACATTTTATAATGTTTACCTCTCCATAAAATGTTACCTTTTATAATGTCACATGATGATTAGATATATAGCAAAAATTTATGACAAAGAAATTTAAATGAATAGTTTAAGGATTTCCATAAGCCTCTATTTCAAGATTCTGATGTGTTTCCATTTTCAGATTAATTCAACTATTGCTATTGAAACATGAACCTATCTATTTTACGACAAATTGTATTAAGTGCATGCATTCCATAATTCTCCCATATAGATGATGAAAACAAGAAATCACCCAGCATATAATAAGCAGAAATAGGTTTAAAATTTATATATCATTGGCTTCCTGTCTCATGTTAATCTGGGGGACAATATAAGCATAGTACTATCAGTGTTTGATTCTCATACAAGAGGTCTGGAACTAAAACAAATTTGAACCTCACTTGGTAAACTGAGTTTGCTTTGGGCCTGTTCCATCCAGTCTTAACAAGCTTCAACCTTATGTAAATCTTGAAATGTGTCCTATACAAAGTCTGTTAAATAGACAGCTAGGCTTGTGTTCCCACTTCTACTTACAGTGGACTGATTCTTAGCGTCCTTCTCCTCCTCCACATGCTTCCTTAACTCTCTTATTCTCTGGCTGCCCAAGTCTTTTATTAAATTAATTAATTTTATTTCATTTGGATCAATTCCCTAAAAGAAAAGCGGAAATCTCTTGGTCACTGTATTTCTTGACCTTAACACTACTCATGTTCTCTCCTAAAGTATTAGTCAGGTACAGCTGGGATAAGGGACATCAGGGACAGCAAAGTAGTGATAAATTGAAATACAGAACATCAGAGATAGTGTAAGAATTTTGAATCTTCATGACAATTAGTTTCTCTTTTATATTACTAGTGATCAGAAGTTTGTGTGTTTTTTTAAAAAAAATCTGTCAAAACCCATAAGACTGACAACATAAAGGGCAAAATTTCCTGCAAATTAAAAAAAATCATTTAGGAAGTCAGATAGACATATCTACTCTTGGAATGAACAATTAAGTAAATGTATGACAAATTACAAGCTTCACATTTCTCACTGTTGAAGTGGAAGGTTATATTTAAGCAAAGGCAGGATTCCTGAATGATTCATATGGTACTGGATTAGAAATGTAGACATCAGTATGAACTCATGTTCTTCTTAATATAAATATTTTAGAGATGTATATACTAGTATGCATGGGAGAGTATATACACATACAATATCTTGCCTTTTCTGCTGAGAGAAACAAAAAGCAAGAACCCACAACAGCAAAAAGTGCACCAAGCACTCAAATCTTGGCTATTGATATGTTCTCCAATAAACAAAAACAAAAACCAGGACTCCTTAGAGAAATGGTGGATTCCAGGTCCAGAGCAGGAAATATAGGAGGTGAGCTGGGAGCCTCTTACTGTGCCAGAAAAAGTGTTAAAAGCAAACAAACAAGCCAACCCTACAATGATGGAGTTATGTCAAAGGGACACGATGCACTGAACAAAATTCCAAATGGCCAAAGTTGGAACAACTACAATAAAGGATTATTGGCTTATAGCTCAAATTATAAAATAAATATTTAGATTTCATAAAAGTATGACTTCAATTTCTAGGGAGCTTTGTGATTTACTGATTTCATATCATCTTTCACTTTATTTTAAGAGGGTAGGAAAGAGATAACTATTCCTAACTTTAAATGAGAAACCTAAAACTTAGCATGTTACCTAACCTGTGGAGTGCCATAACAAAGCACTTGGGAGAATCAGAACACAGAAATGAGCTACTCCAACTCAGTGACTTATTTTCAATTTTTCCTGAAAAGCCATCTTATTAGGTTGTTTAGCCATTTGTAAGACAAAATGTGTTACAGTGCTGGAATTTACTTCAATTACCTTTAATGAGAGCAAAGTTAAATTATATTATTCTTACATCTTACTGTAAATATAAAAATATAGCAATTTTGTTTGTGGTCACTCAAAAAAGCATTATATTCTGCTTTTAGGGAAAAAAAAACTAATTAGAGTTTCATTTTTGCAAATACCAAACCTCAGGAAGAATGAATGTCTATGGTTTCAACTAGAGGCTTCATTGCTATAATGCATGAACATTTCCTTATCCATAACTTCATTTGTATAACAAACATTTACTGAATTATTGATAGTGTCAGGCACTGTGCTAGATACTGTAGATAAATGGCCAATAAAGCCAACTCCATTTTTACTTACCCAATACATATAGTCTAAGAGGAATTACAGATATTTGAATACAAATATAAGAGTGTTACACTAAAGAAATAAAGTGTCTGGAGATGACACCAGCTTATAACATAGTCTAGAAGAATTAATAAAGACTTCACTAAAAAATAATACTTAACACCTTAATAAGAAATAGGAATTGTTTATGTGACAAAAGGTCAGGATTTTAAAGTGGGAATATTAGAAATAGAATTACAGAGGTGTTAAAAAATAAGTTCAATGATTGTAGGAACTTAAGTGAGAATGTGATTTCTTGAGTAAGGAGCATAAAGGGAAGAAGAGCATACGAGAAGATGGCAGCCTGACTAAGGCACATTTAGGAGATTTGGTTTTATTCTAAGAGAATTGGGGAAATTAAACTTATAGTGTTTTACATAAGGGATTTATTTGAGCAGTTTGTTTATTTAAAAGTACACTCTAGTTAGTGTTGAGCATTGACTGAAGAAAAACACAGCTTGAGGTGAGAATACCAGTATAAAGCCTGATTTGTTATTCAAGGATACCAAATATGTATTAGCATAGACTAATGATAAAATACAACAATTCAGTTTATAAGGGGATGGGGAGGAGTAAAGACAGAAACAAGTAAATAGATTTGAAAGAAATTTGGGGTGAATAATTTTAAGGCCTCCATGGTGAATTCTTTATAGACAGGTTGAAGAAGAAAGAAAATCCATAGAGGTATTGAAAATTCTGGTTGGAATTCAGGGCATTTGGTTGTGTCATACCCTACATGACCATGAAAGAACCAGCATATTGATAATCTGTCTTATATGTTATAAAAGTATTCTACAGGTAAACATAAAATATCTGGACCTGAAGTGTGAGTTCCAGGTGGAGAATATTGTGGAGTTTCAGCACATAGTTATATCTGGGGATTTAGCAGTCATCAATCTCACCCAGATAGGTGACTTAGAGTAATAATGGAAAAGGTTCTTGAACAGAATCATGAAGGTATCCAAACTTGGGAATGGAATTTTCAAAGTCAAGTTTCTTCTGGAGCCAGTCAGATGGTATAAACTAATAAAAGTATAGCCCAGATGTATCAATAATAATAACAATAATGATGATGATGATAGAATAAATTCATGAAAAATGGCCATTGACACTGTGACTTGAAGTCAAGGTTCAAAGAAAGTTATGGAAACAGTGGTGGCCTCAGAAAAAAAATTCTGTCAAGGGAGTGAGTACTGTGAGTCAATAATCTATTTTTATTATAAAATTTGTCAAGGAAGGTTCAAATTCTGGTTGTTGATGTAATTTTTTAATATTGACAACTAATTTTTTTTAAATCCTTGTGAGTATCAAGCAAAACACAATAGGCCAGATTCTGCAAAAGGCCATCCCATCCCATTTTAATGGAATGAGAAAAAAAGAGTACCAACAGAGGATACTAGGAATGTATGAACAAAGATGTACAAATACAGTGATCCTAAAGAGTTAACAGACTTCCTGATCCATAACCAAGTGGTGATAAGCTATGGGATAATAGATCCATGTGCTTGGAAAGGACTTCAAATACCAAACAGCCTGTATTGATATAATTTACAACTGCCTCCATCTCCTACTGTTCATCTTCATCGTGGAGGATTTATTATACTCCCATGTGCATACATTTCAGTGCTAGTTGTTCTACCAATAAATGGACTAGATAGTTCATCATTTTCAAAAATATTTATCATTTGTGGTTTATCATTTATTGTACTTCCAACATATTTCAAAATGTACTCATCCTAACTCTTTTCACATTCAGGTTATTTTCTTCTACTGGTCTTGCCTTAAATAGCCCAGTAATGTATCCTTATTGTTTTCTTGATAAGATTTTGCAAATGCTCCAACTAGAACAGAATGTGATTGCCAGGTTTTGTGTAGCTGAAATGACAGAAGCACATTTATGTTTTCGAGGGCTTTATTGGCTAGAATTCAAACACTATATTGACTTGGCTCTAACAAGGTTTCTCTTATGCACCCTATGAGGTATTATATTTTCTTGGCAAATATAATGCACTAACCCCTCTCTCTTGGGGTTGAAGTATAGCCTGCCTAAGTAAAAGGATGAACTCGATAACCTAACAGGTATTTTTCTATTCATGATTATTATCATCTGAGTCCAATAGACAGCTAAAACTTTTTAAACATTTCATTCAAAAATAACTGCACTTAAATTATATTAAAATATATCCTATGAAAAACATATTTGCTTTAACCTACACTGCAATGTTCTGAGCAATTTCTTAAACTATATTTTGCTTCATCCGAAAGTTTTCAAAGAGAAACTTGAAAAAACGAATGTAGTATATATTTTTAGTAAAATGTCAAAGCTGAATTGAATTGGTGAAGAATAATATTTTCTCAGGAATTATATCAATGTATTAGAGCCTTAATTTTCATGTTTTCTTATGACTTAATTCCAAAATTTACAAATATCTCTCTAATCTTTAACTTTGCCTGTCACATTTAATAAAGTGTTTTGAAAAGGCTAAGTATGCAAATGGCTCACATTTTTTAATAAATTTCTACCATATATATTATTTGAGTCACTGAAATAAATCTCAGTATTTGAAGCAAGTTTCTTTTGAACTATGTGTCCAAGTAAAGTACATAATTTTATGCAAATTTTAATATATATGTATATTATACTTTTATTAAAAATTAACATAGTTGGGTTACTATCTATATTCACCTAAAAGCTAAGTCGCCTATTCCTTCACACTTAGGCATATAAAACTCATGTTTTTCCTACAGCAAAATTAATGTTTACTATGCATTAGGGATTCTTTGGTATCCTATAAAGGAAAAAATCTGGAGATATTGAAATCCTAAATAGCAACGTATAAAAAATAAATCTTGAAATACTCAAGGAAGAAATAGTGGAAAAGACCACACAAGTAATTCAATTCTCTTCTCTCTTTTTATGGATAAATTCTGTGGTTACCACAAGATCATCTATCTTTAGCCACTCTCTGTATTCAAGTGACTCCTCCTTTACTCCCATTTATTTATTAATTAATTTATTTAGCTACTTGAACAACTTAAAATCTAGTGATCTCTACACAAAGCCTTCATATTTTATTTTATTATTAAAAAAATCTTTATTGATTAAAGTATTACATATGTGTCCTCATTCCTCCATAACCCCCCAACTCTCCCACCCCACTCATACCCTCACCTCCCTGGTGTTTATGTCCATTGGTTAGTCTTATATCCATGCATACAAGTACTTTAGTTGATCTCTCCTCCTTTTCCCCACCCTCCCCTATCTTCCCTCTGAGGTTTGGCAGTCTGATTGATGCTTCTCTGTCTCTGGATCTATTTTTTTTTCATTAATTTATGTTGTTCAATATATTCCATAAATGAGTGAAATTATATGGTATTTATCTTTCTCTGGCTTATTTCACTTAGCATAATGCTCTCCAGTTCCATCCATGCTGTTGCAAATAGTAAGAACTCCTTTTTTACTGCAGCATAGTATTCCATTGTGTAGATATACCACTGTTGTTGTTTTTTTTATCCACTCACCTGCTGATGGGCACTTGGGCTGTTTCCAAATCTTAGCTATGGTGAATTGTGCTGCTATGAACTTAAGTAGTGCATATATCCTTTCTGATTGATGTTTCTAGCTTCTTGGGATCACTGGGTCAAATGGGAGTTCCATTTTTAATTTTCTGAGGAAACTCCATACTGTTCTCCACTGTAGCTGCACTAATCTGCCTTCCCATCAACAGTGCAAAAGAGTTCCTTTTCTCCACATCCTCGCCAACACTTGTCGTTTGTTGGTTTGTTGATGATAGCCATTCTGGCAGGTGTGAGATAATACTGCATTCTTGTCTTCATTTGCATCTCTCAAATAATTAGTGACTTTGAGCATATTTTCATATGTCTCTTAGCCTTCCCTCTGTCATCCTTCAAAAACTAAGCCTTCATATTTTAAATGTGCTTTGCACCTGCCTGTCCTTCCAAATCTTCTAACACAGTCACCAGAATTAATCAGTTTCTCAAATATTCTGAAATCCTTTCGCTTGTAAGACATTTTCATGTGCCCTTCCACATTTATGGAGTGCTCTTCACCTCCTCCTTACAAAATGGTACCTCCACAACCCCATTTAAATTGTCTTTAAGTTCTTTCTTTTTCTATGGCAAGCTTTCCACCTAGATGCCATTAAGACATCCTGCCTATCCTGTGAATTAACTCAATATTTCTTACAGAAAAAATTTTAAATGTATATATAATTATTTTATATGCATCCCTAGTGTTAACAGTGTTTGACGTATATTCGAGAACTAAAAAAATACTTGATAATGAATAAATGAACTAAAATTGCTATATTTGAATCATTTGATTCATATTTTAGGGTATGAGTTCCTAAATGACTTCTCTACTTTTGACTTCAAATGTAGCTAGGATTAAAAGCAACACACAGGGAGAAACCAAGATGGCAGCATAAGTAATCACCTAAACTGCTGCTTCACACAACAATTTCAAACTACAACTAAAAGACAGAACAGACATCATCCAGAACCACAGGAAAGTTGGCTGAGTGAAAATTCTACAATTAGAAGGAAAGAGAGGGGCCTACAGAGACTCAGAGAAGCTGCAAAAGCTGAGGTATGGAGACATGCACATGGAGACAGCAAGTGGCGGTGTGCCTGGCTGGCTTCCTCTGGCAGGAGAGAGACAGAAACTCCCAACTGCACAGAATCCCTTATCCTATGGCATTGAATCCCAGTTCTGGACAAAACTCATACAGGGGAATATGGACTGTGAAAAGGGAAGAGTGCACAGAAATTTAGGGGATCCGCGAAAACACAGAAGTCTGGGGCACGCAAACCAATGCGCGCAGAGAGGACAGACTGCTGATTATGCCGCTGGCTCTCTCTGGTGAGCGGGAGACAGAGCCTCCCAACTGTGCCACTTCTAATTGCATTGAACCCCAGTTTCAGGTGAGACTCTGGGGACACAGACTCATACGGGTCCTGGGGCACAAGGGAACTGGAACAGCAGAGGACCACAGAAAGGTCCATAGTGATTACCAATTACCGAGAGACACTTGAGACCCAGGAGCCACGTAGGGTGGGGCTGACTGGAAGCCAAGGCTGTCTCTGCTCAGCCCTGAGACTCCACGCCACCTAATATGAACAGAGAGGCTTTTGCAATTTTGCAAGTCTTGCATCATAAGGCTGATTCCAGCACAGAAGTTCTCCCAGTATAGTGAAAATACAGAAACAAAGGAACAGACCACAAACAAAAGAAATGGAGGGGAAAAAAAGACTGGATATAAAGTTCAAAACCATGCTTATAAGGTTTTTCAAGAATTTCCTAGAAAAGATGGATAAATTTAGTGAGACCCAAGAGAAGATGAAAAAGGACCAACTAGAAATTAAACATATACTGACTGAAATAAAAAATATTATACAGATACCTAACAGAAGACTAGAGGAAGGTAAGAGTCAAGTCAAAAATTTAAAATATAAAGAAGCAGAAAACATTCAACTGGAAAAGCAAAAAAAAGAATCCAAAATGTGAAGATAGGGTAAGGAGACTCTGGGACAACTTCAAGAGAACCAACATCAGAATTGTGGGGGTGCCAGAAGAAGAGAGAGAGTAAGATACTGAAAACCTATTTGAAGAAATAATGACTGAAAACTTCCCACATCTGGTGAAAGAAATAGACTTACAAGTGCAGGAAGCACACAGAACCCCAAATAAAAGGAATTCAAAGAGGACCACACCAAGACACATCATAATTAAAATGCCAAGATCAAAAGACAAAGAGAGAATATTAAAAGCAGCAAGAGAAAAACAGTTCATTACCTACAAGGGAGCACCCATACGACTATCAGCTGATTTCTCAACAGAAATATGCAAGCCAGACAGGAGTGGCAAGAAATATTCAACTTGATGAATAGCAAGAACCTACAACCAAGAATACTCTACCCAGCAAAGCTATCATTCAGAATTAAAGGGCAGATAAAGAGCTTCAAAGTTAAGAAAAAGCTAAAGGAGTTCATCAACACCAAACCAGTATTACATGAAATGCTGAAAGGTACTCTTTAAGAAGAGGAAGAAAACGGTTAAAATAAAAATCATGAACAACAAATACATATCTATCAACAAGTGAATCTAAAAAGTGAATTAAAAATATGATGAACAAAATAAACTGGTGAATATAATAGAATCGGGAAAGGGGTGAGGGTGGTACAGGGAGAGACTGGACAATAATCATACACCTATGGATGAGGACAATGTGGGGGAGGTAAGGTAGAGGGAGGGGTGGGAGTGAGTGGAAGGGAGCTATGGGGGAAAAAGAGAAACAAATGTAATAATCTGAACAATAAATATTTATTAAATAAATAAATAACTAGAAGGAATATGGCAAAAAAATAAAAATAAAAAATAAAAGCAACACACAGAAACTGTTTGAGCCGTGCTTAGTGCTAATGTGTTCCTCCTTAAATAATACCATTGTGTTGACATTGACTTATGAGACAAGCTATGAGTCATTTTGGAAAATTGTTGTTGCAAAAAAAAAGAAAATTGTTGTTGCATTATCAATTGATAAAGCCAAGTAGTTAGTTAAATAAAGCAAAACTAACCTTTTTATTTTATTTATTTATTATCTAAACATTAACCAAAATTTCTGAGGGAGAATATCCTATGATCTGATGTTACCTCAATAGTTTGAAGAATATCTCTTAAAATATCATTATGACAACCTAAGGCTCATTTCTCTCATTTCCTTAAACATAGATAACTGCATACACACACACAAACACACACACACACACACACACACACACTCATGCACACACATAATAGAAAATTATGTGCTACGACAATATGTTTAGTTATTTTGAGTAACTTTTAGCATTATTTAATTTATATAATTTCCCCTTAATGTAGGTAAATGTTATGTAACTTTTAAATTGAATCTTAAATTGTGATGTGCCTGCAGGTTTATAAATTTTCAGAACAAACCTATTATTGATTGATTGATAAAATGCTTCATTTTACAAATGAAGAACCTAAATTACTACAACTCTGATCCTCTGTTTGTTAAAAGTGTTATTCAAGCCTAAAACTTAATTCTCTCAAACATTAGCATTTTATTGAGTATTGTAAACTCATGATACAAATTATAAATTTTTCATTTAAAGAACTCATTCTGAGAATTTATGACTGTACGCACTTGAAATATAGAGTATTAAAATATATTGATCAATTTCTTGGATAAATAATCATTTTGATAAAATGTAGGAGACAAGAATATAGGTTAGTGGTTTATCTATATTAAAGATAGGTTCCATTCAGACCCCAAACTTTGAGTAAAAATGAATGTTCATAAATAAATTATTGAAGAGTTTAAAGCAAGCTAACAAACTATCAAACAAAATTAGTTCTACATTTTATCAGTAAATACGCCTTCACAACCACCTAAAAGACCAGGATAAATTTAAAAGTCTTAGACTCCTCAGGGGAATGTGATTGAATGTGTTGGAGACCCCAACTCCATGTCTTCATCTATAGCTTGCCTCACCTGTCTTCCAATCCCTACCTTTTCTCATTCCTGGAGTTACTCAAACTCACTGAATATCCCAGCTCTTACTTTTAAGCACCATCTAAATGACCTCTGTAAAGAACCCCCCTTTGGCTCTTCCATGAGTCTAAAAATGTGTACATGCCATTATGATCTGCTCTAAGTAAGACAGACTCAGAGAAGAGGCCCATAAGGCATTAGGAACATGTTTCTGAGAAATTAATTCTTCCTCAGGAATACTAACTCACATGTATTGGAGAATTCTTTATCCTCCATTTTAATGGTCATATAGTGGGGCTGTGCTTTTTGCCACAAGTCTAAAGAGGCACACATAATCCATTCTGCCATAGAATTATCTGTGCTCAAGCAGGTAAAGAGACCAGGTCTCTTGGTAATACAGATACTTTGAGGTCTGAAATGGAGCTATCTGGGAAGCTATTATTTTCAACCATCTGGACAAAAATCTAAGAAAATGATGCCAGTAGGTGGAAGAAAACAGGGAAGAAAGGTTGTGAGACTCAAACAATATGCCTGATCTGATTAGAACTGGTCCAATCTCATCATGGTGCTTTCCTTCAAGGCCCAGCCAGGGTCCTTACAATACAGTCTTTTTCAGTTCTTCATGATCCTAAATTATATAAACATTATCAAGACAGCATGAGAACTGCCCAAATAGCCATCAACTTATTGGTGAAAGTGTTTTCTTTCACTTTATTTGAGAATATCATTTATTTTGTACTAGTTTGAGGGCAGCTTGCATCCTAATACTGTGACAAATTTTCAGTGTCTAACCTGTGAGTGTGTGTGTGGGGGGGAAGGGGGCAGGGGGGGTGATAGGATCCTTGTGAGTGCAGAGGCCATATGGTGCTTCCCTGCAGTCATATGGAAAACCAGCTGGGCCGCCTAAAGATTTATGGTCAATTATCTGTGCTCAAAGGCCATAAACCCATTAAACAATGGCTCTTTCTGGGTTGCTATGCAAGGGAAATACCAACTATTGCAAAGTTCCTTTGTCAACAGAAGAAGTTATTAACTCAAATTACAAAAGTTTATACTTCAAATACACCCTTTAGTTGATAACAAAAAAAAAGTATTTTGAAAGAAGTTTTAGTCTTCTAATAAACATATCCACAGACACAAACATACATAATAACACACACTCTCACCCACATACATAAACACTATCAAACTTTCTGGTATGATTTAAGTAGCACTACCCTGGGACTTATGTTTGAAAATTGTGATTTTTAAATTGTTTTCCTCTTAATTTCATTATTATTTTATTCTAAGTGGGGCAAGCTTGGAAAATATTTTATAAAACTAATTCTCATTTGTAGGTCTTGTTATTATTCAATTATCTACTGCCCTAATTAGGTAATTCACTGCTTTTGAGAAAAGATTGCACTGTCTTTAGATACTCCTCAACATAAATAATACTCATTCATTGATAATTTTTTGCATGCATATCATGCTATTGGCACATGTATGTTTTATATCTGAATTATTCCAGAAGGAATTTAAGAAAGAATATCTACAAAGTACTTTTACTAGTTTGAATAAAAGTCTTATTTATTAGTACTTCATTTTCAATGCTGGTATTCTAGAAAGGAGTTGTCCCTTTATAAGAAGAATGGAATACAGTCACTTCCAACTCTGTGGCCAAGAGGATGCACAGAGATTGAGGAAAAGACTTAAAATGAGATTGAGCCTGAATCATAAAAAGGCCATTCATTTTCCAATCTTCTAATTACTTTAGGATAAAAATCTGGGATTAAAACATAAACAGTCTTGATCTGTTACAGTGCATCAAATGTCACATTTGAATTATTTACCTCCAATGGCATAATACATTGCAATAAAGTCTGTACCATACACCACATTCTAGTGTCTGACATTTTTCTCATTATGAGTTTATGATATACAACCATTTAAGTTTAACATACTTAACTGCATAAATCCCAGTTGATAATTTTTGTATTATAAATACAATTTTACTTCCTTTATTTTTATAATGAATCTCTACAAAGGTCCTTAATTATGATTAATTATAAAAGCTCAAATGAATTATAAAATCAATGGATTTTTTTTTTTTTACAAAATCTTAAAAAACCACGAAGTATTTATGCCTGGCTAACTTCAACAAAAAGAAGACTCAGCCTAACACTCCCATAGTATTGATTTGGTTTATATATGCATCTCTCAATACCACTGCAGAGAAAATGAAAATCTATTTTATAAGTAATTTACTGTCAAAACAAGAATTAATAAACTATGAATTTGATAATTTACTTTTCTTTCAATGAATGGAAGGTCTTGATAATAAATCATCAATTAACAATAAGCTTATAAAATTATATTCTATCTGTATTTAC
This sequence comes from Lasiurus cinereus, assembly GCA_011751065.1. Lineage (NCBI taxonomy): Eukaryota > Metazoa > Chordata > Mammalia > Chiroptera > Vespertilionidae > Lasiurus > Lasiurus cinereus. The sequence continues at coordinate 13,785,878 of JAAGEH010000293.1, forward strand.
AGTGCCATAACTTTTTTCTAGAATATTAAAAATCATTAAATATAGCCAAAACAAATATTTCTAATATTTATAAACTATTTTGTAATAGTTTATAAAATTATTAAATTCTATATGACAGTAGCAATTCATTTTATATAAGTGGCAAAAAGAGAGAAGAAAAAATTTAAAATATGTGCCCAAATATTAAATGTTATCACTAATATTACATATTATTAAATTTAAATATAGAAAATTTAATGAGGTTTTTCTATAGATACTTAGTCTTAAAAAGTCTTTCAGTATCTTTCATCTTTACATAAGGAAGACATTTGTGTCTAAGTTTACATTGGGCATGAATTTGACTCAGAATAAAAAAGAAATTGACACAAGATTGCAAAGGTCCCTCCACTGCAGGATGATTGACTTGTTTCTTTACTTTTTGAAGACTGTTGTATGGGGAGACTGCAAAATCAGGAGGAGAAAAAATATAAATGAGTGATTTTCAGAAAATTATTAATAGAACTATTAATATATAAGGATCAAATCTCTAACTTACCTAAATATATCTGCTATTACCAAAAAACTCCTAAGCTGTGCAAAGTCTGTACTATGTGGAATCATTATGGCAGATTCTTCTCTCAGAAAACATATGGACAGACAGTATGACAACATATATTTAGTGAGTAAATAGTAAAGGTGTCTTGTAGAAATAACGTACCACAACATACCTACATCTACAAAATGATATCAAACAGAAGTGGGAAGCGTGGACATTGATCAAGTTCTATAAAATATTTTGAGGTCTCCACTTTATGAAATTAATCTTTATGCCTTATAAATTTGAACATGTAATTCATGTTTTCTCTTAGGTTTTCAGAGCACTAAAGCTATGTTATATACGGTTGTCAGCTTTAACTTGGAAAGACTTTAGTGTTTATTCTAATTGCTATTTAGCCCTTTGACTTTATTGTCATTGCTAAATCAATAAAACAAGTTAAAAATTTAATTGAGAATCTGGGACACAGCAATGTTATAAAAGTAATGCCTAAAATTATAATGATTAAGGATGCATGTTTTTAAAACTCTAAAATATATCTGAGGCTCATACCTATTTGCACTCCTTCAGTAAAATCAGACATAATGAGCTCCCTGTAGTCATTAAAAAATATGAGAGGTGATTTAATTGTTTTGAGGCTCTCAACCTGATGCTTATCCCAGAACTACATCTTAGACAAAGCATATTTATTATGTACCAAGCAAGTGAACCTATGAAATCTATGGAGCGAAATTATATAAATCATCAGGCAGTAAACAATCACTGGGCCTTTGGACTTGCAGAATTCCCACTTCTTCAATGAAGCAATATGGGCTTTATAAGAATAGTAGAAGAGAAATTTAATGATCTAGAATAGAGATGACAAACTGGTGGATTAAGGGAGTAAATATTCACTGGACTTATGGGATTTAAAAATTCTCATTTCTTTATAAAGCAAATAAATTCTTTATGTGGCTGACAAATATATAAGGATAAACTATCAAAGAGATTGCACACCAGTGGCTTGGGGAATTTAGCTTAAGAATGTGCTGCATTTGCAGAGTCAGTGTAGACTACAAATTTAACTTAGTTGTCAACATTTAAAAATCTTCAGTTTTCCTATAAAATCCACTTTTTAGTTGATATTAAAATTGAGAGAATCTGAAAACATGGCATATCATGAATACATGGTAACATTTAATTAAAACAGCTGCTTCTTAGACAGGATGCCTGTTTTCTCTTTCTCTGAGTCATAAATATAACATTTCACAGGGGATTCCTGAAAGCCCTTCTGATCATCCATCCACTCAGTTTAATCTCTATCGTGTTTCTCTGCACTATATCGACAGCAATTATTACTACTGAAAATGTCTTCTTTGTTGATTTGTTCATAGCCAAAATTTTTGGAATATAAAATACCCAAGTGTAAGACTGTTGGCTTTCTAACCCATGAGCATGTTCCCCAGGGCCTGGCATAAAGCCTGACATACAAAGGAGTTTACATAAGTATAGAACTAAAATACTTGAGTCTCAAAGAATGGAAAATTAAGGAATTAATATTTGGTAAGCCTCTATAATACATTGGGCACTGTCCTAGGAATTTTATAGATAATTTCATTTTAGTCTTATAGAAATTCTATGAAGTAGTATTTTTATGCACATTTTACACTCATGCAAGTGAGGTGATTGTCCAGAGGAAGCCAAAGGAACATAATTTGGTCCTAGATCTATGATGCTCATCTCATTCCTTGTCAAAGATGAGATTCAAATAGGTGAAGAGAAAGAAATACCCTAGAAAAAAGAGAGAAGATTTGCAAAAAGGTAATGTAGATATATTTATAAGATCAATAAGAAGATCAGTTAAGTTTGAAGTAAAATGAAAGCAGAATTAACTTCCCAAAGCATGTATGTATCCATTCATTTATGCACCAATTATTTACTGATTATTGGTCCTGTACCAGGCACATGAGAGCCGTCTGGAGACATTATTTTAAAAGTCAGGCAACAACAAACAACAAGCGATGGTGGTTATGTGGAGGAAAGGGTGCCTTTGTGCACTGTTGGTGGGAATGCAGATTTGTGCAGTCAATATAGAAAACAGTATGGAGTTACTTCAGAAAATGAAAACTGGTACTGCCTGATGATCCAGCAATTCTACTTCTGGAATATATTCAAATAAATCCAAAACACTGATTCAAAAGAATATATGCACTCCTATGAAATCTTAAAATTCTCAGAAAAAAATAAATTGCCACTGTCAAATGTCGACCCCAAAAAAGGAATAAACCTAGCTAATGGACCTAAGACTATGCCACATGGAATATCATTATCCAAGTTATCTGGAAAGCAACTAATGCCTTGAAGCATGAGAACTGACAGGAATTTTCATTTTTATCCTTGCCAGTGTAGTTCTTTAGAACATTTTATAACTTCTAAATCAGACATGTCAATGTCTCCATCAGAATACAAAATGGTAGCCATGATTAAGACTCCAGAACCTGATATACTCAGGTTACACATTTATATTGTCTATGTTATGATTTATGTCAAGAGCAAAACAAACAACATGAAACAAATTCAAGTATATATTTATAGATTATTCCCAACTCTTCTATATATAAAATGTTGTGTATGTCATACAGCGAATAGATTCCTTAGAGCAGAAAACTCACTCAAACTGTGTAATAGATATGCAGGAATATGCTGAGCCATTAAATAGAATTCAAAGATAAATTGATACAAACAAGACATTGATAACCAAAAGTCTTTGGCATTTAAGTTGTTTTATTTGTTATCCTGCAAATATGCACCTTTACAAGGCAGATATCTCCTCTATGATAATCAGTGCAACATATTGTCAATGCATGACAAAAGGATGAATAAAAAATGCTATAAAATGAACATGAACCTTCTTAGAATATTAGTACCAGTCACTATTTAGATAAAATAAACTTTGAATGTCACAAGTCTTAAAAATTTAGGGCCAAAGCATATACAAGCAATTTAGAGAGAAGAATAGTAGTGAGTACTAACAAAGGTTAGAAATTGCATTTTGGTGTTAATAATAGTATTAAACCCAGGAATAGGAATGTTCTTCTCCTAAGAGTTCCTTCATAAGGAGGCACTAAACAAAATGAAAAAGTCATAATAACAAGAGACCTCAGCCTTATTAATATAATTGAAAATAAGAGCTGTTTATTTTCATCTCCTTGGATCTGAAATGTTCAGCTCTGAAGAAAGACAAAGATACAGACTGAAAACCCTGACTATACCCATGAACTTATGGAAGAAGGAGGCAGAAAGAGAAAAGGCTGACCAGTCCTGAGTGAAAACTTAGTCCCTTCTTATATGGGCTTCACACATGGCCCATACAAGAACAACAAGGGCCCTGCCAGGGCAGCCCACCCTTAAGGTCATGCCCAATAACTGTGCCTACTTGCAGAAAGTAGACTAAACATGTCCTTACCTTGACCATGCAAAATAGCAATTTCTTTCTTGGAGGGTCTGTTGATGGCAGGTACTGTGGACACATAGAAGAGCATCATAGTCCGCTATCTCACTAAAGCCATGCTTGATCTTATCTTCAATTAAATGAGAGAATTAGAGGATGAGTTTTTTTTCATGAAAAATAGTTTAAAGTTTCATATTAAAACAAATAGTGATACATATATATGTATGTAAAATATATTTTTATTTATTCCAGAGAGAAAGAGAAAGGCAGAGGGAGAGAGTGATAGAAACTTCAAAGATGAGAATCATTGATTGTTTGCCTCCTACATGCCTCCCACTGGGGATTGAGTCTATATCTAGGAATGTGCTCTGACAGACAATCAAATTATAACCTCCAGAGTCAAGGTTGATGCTCAACCACCGAGCCACACTGTTTGGGCAAAATAAGGATATCATTTTAACAAATATAATATTTCACTAAATTTTTAAATAAAGCACAGAAGTTCCAAGAGAGTTTGCTTTATACTGGGTTTCTGCACATCTCATTCCCAGAATCCTCCTTACAGTAAACTCAAGCTCTCTTACCATTAGGACTATCTTGATAAAAATATTTTTTTAATTCATAGGCTAAGGAACAAGTACTGGGATTAGACCTGGCCTTATGAGTCCACATAGCACTTATCAGATATGAGACCCTAGCCAATGTTCAATATTTCTATGATTCACTTTCCCTATTCTACAACAAAAATGACTAATACCTAATTAGAAAAAAATGCATGTAAATAGTGAGGTTCCTCCCAAGCTTTCAAAGTGCATTCATTACCCCTACATAAATAGTATTGCAATAACAGTATTACTATTGGCTATACCATCATTCCTACCAATAATACTACTATTGCTATTCCTACTACCAATTTGAATTCTATGACTACCAGTACTCCTACTTTCCAAAAAGAGTGGTCTCAATACTATCTATAACCAAACCTGTGTTGTTAGATGGCCCAAAGGTTTTGAAATTTTTTTCTTATTATTAAACTAAAAGCCACCTTCCTTATATTTGTTTATTTTTTTTAAAAAATAGTATCCTTATGAAAACACCTTTCTCTTATAATAACCCTTATTCAGATATATAATAAGAATGTCATATCCCAAGTTTATTTACTCAGTTTTCTCAATAATCTGTCACCCCGAGTGGTTTCTGCTGCTGTGGTCAGGTTAAACTCTCTCATTCACATAAGATTTGGATCATAAGTGTCCTTTATAAATGTGTAGCTCTTAATCAAATCAGGTGTTATTCATGCAGTAAACCCACACAAGAAATATAACCACTTAAAAAAAAGAGAGAGATAGAGGAAGACATAAAGAGATGGAAGAACATACCATGTTCATGTATTGGGAGAATCAACATAATTAAAATGTCCATACTACCCGAAGCAATCTATAGATTCAATGCACTACCCATTAAAATACCAACAGCATATTTTATAGACCTAGAAAGAACTCTCCAAAGATTCATCTGGAACAAAACAAAACAAAAAAAGACCCCAAATAACCACAGCAATCCAGAGAAAGAAGAACAAAGTAGGTGGAATCTCAATACCAGATTTCAAGCTGTATTACAAAGCAACTGTTCTCAAAACAGCCTGGTACTGGCACAAGAACAGACAGATAGACCAATGGAATAGAATAGAGAACCCAGATATCCACCCAAACCACTATGCTCAACTAATATTTGACAAAGGAGACATGAACATACAATGGAGCCAAGACAGCCTCTTCAGTAAATGGTGTTGGGAAAATTGGACAGATACATGCAAAAAAATGAAACTGGACCACCAACTTACACCAAATACAAAAATAAATTCAAAATGGATACAGGACTTAAACATTAAATGGGAAACCATAAAAATACTAGAGGAATCCACAGGCAGTAAAATCTCAGACATATGCCGAAAGAACTTCTTCATTGATACTGCTCTAAGGGCAATGGAAGTTACAGAGAAAATAAACAAATGGGACTACATCAAAATAAAAAGCTTTTGCACAGCAAAAGAAACCATCAACAAAACAAGAAAGCCCACTGTATGGGAGAACATATTTGCAAATGTTATCACTGATAAAGGTTTAATCTCCAACATCTACAGCCAACTTATACAACTTAATAAAAGGAAGATAAATGATCCAATAAAAAAAGGGCAATAGACCTAAATAGAACCTTTTCAAAAGAAGACAGAAGGAAGGCCTAGAGACACATGAAAACATGTTCAAAGTCACTAATTACCCAAGAGATGTGAATCAAAACGACAATGCGATACCATCTCACACCAGTCAGAATGGCAATCATCAACAAATCAACAAAGGACAAGTGTTGGCGAGGATGCAGAGAAAAAGGAACCCTGTGCACTTTTGGTGGGAATGCAGACTGGTGCAACCACTGTGGAGAACAGTATGGAGTTTCCTCAAAAAACTAAAAATGGATCTCCCATTTGACCCAGCAATCCCACTTTTAGGAATACATCCTAAGAAAGTAGAAATACCAATCAGAAAGGATTTATGCACCTCTATGTTCATAGCAGCACAATTTACAATAGCTAAGATTTGGAAACGCCTAGGTGCCTGTCAGCAGATGAGTGGGATCAGAAAACTATGGTACCTCTATACAATGGAATACTATGATGCCATAAAAAAGAAGGCATTCTTACCATTTGTAGCAACCTGGATAGAACTGGAGAGCATTATGCTAAGTGAAATAATCCAGGCAATGAAAGAAAAATGCCACATGATCTCGCTCATTTATGGATAATAAAGAACATTATAAACTGATGAACAAAAAGATAGATACAGAGACAGTAAAGCATCAAACAGACTGTCAAATTACAGCAGGAAGGTTAGGAAGAGGTGGGATAGATAAGAGATCAACTGAAGGACTTGTATGCATGCATATAAGCATAACCAATGGATGCAAGATACTAGAGGGTGAGGGCATGTAAAGGAGTGGGGTTTGGGGGGGCAATGGGAAGATATGTACACATGTAATAAATTAATTAAAAAATGGGAAAAAAAGAATTTTACTAATAACTTTATTTAGAATTTTAGTGTCTTGTTTCTATAAACGTTCTAGCATTTGCATGATTTCCCCTCTATAGCCTCTTTATAAAATTAATCATGTAATTCTCATGCTTAATTATTCTTTTTTTAAAGAGTGCACATTCCTTTTCATACCTTCAATATTTTAAATTATCTGTTTGTTTAGCCGTCTCTCTTATGGGATTTTGAGTCTTTGTGTTCAGGGAATACCACATTCATCTTGATGTCTCCGGTGTTTATTGAATAAACATATCAGCAAATGACTGGATTGGGAATTTTAATCTTAAAAGTCCAAGACCTGGCATTTCACTTTTAAATTCATATATTTTGTAGTAATACTTCAAGTCATAAAACTCTTTCCAAAAACTTATTTTAAATGTGGAATCAAGAGATAAAATGTATCTACAACTTATTTCTGTAATGAACATTCAATATAAGCATTTTGTTCTTTTAATATGAAACACAAAATAATTTTAAACTATCATTGAGTTAATGCCATAATGCAATAAGCATTACCACAAATAATATGCCAAATATATTAAAAACAGACTTCAATATATCCTATACAGTGCTACATTAAAAAAAAATAATACATTTTTGTAATCAAGAATAGGTTTCCTTGGTTCAAAGTATTAAGAGTTTCTTTAACAAAGTAACTTTTTAAACAAATATATTTGTCTTAATTTCATGTCAAAAACATAGATTACTAATACAGATACCTTCCCCTCTGGAAATGTCTGTAAAAAATATGATTTTCTTAATAACCTAGAAGTCTGAGTTTTTTAAAAATTGCATCATAGCATTTACAGATGGAAAATAATTTAGACTTTTAAGAGCCATCTGTTGATGAAACCTTTAATTTGCTATTTGTTGGCACTTGTTTCAAGATTAATCATTCCAATTTTGTATCTATTTTAAGCAAATAAATTTCATAAAATTCAACCCCATTTAAGATGCTGTTATCAAGTGTTAATAGAACAAAAATGAGAATATTATCTTCAGTAGTTTTAAAGCTAGAAAATGTTCTAAATACAGAGTCATATTTTAATTTTTTTCATTCTAATTAGGAAAGCAAACATTTTAATTCTTCCCATGCTGAAGCTATGGCTACATAATGCTCAGTAGCTATCTAATATTTAACATTATCTTAAAACAACAACAGAAAATACCAAGAACAAAACAAAAAATTTAAGTTCTCTATAGCCAAAGCTTGAAAAATTCTTGCATATCTAACATTAGTTTCTCCAAGGTTCAAGGGTTCTTTGCTTTGAATTTGAATTTTGTTTTATAATTTTTAAATCTCTTAGTAATCATAAGAATATAAGCTCAAAATAAAATAATTGAGTTCTAGCGTCAAAAGATATTTATAATATTTTTCTTTATTTTGATTCTCATGGATTTTTTGTCTTTTTTGGTAAAGTGAAAAATCAAATGAAACCAAGCAAATAAGTTCACTGAAAGGCATGTCCAAACACTGTCTCTAAATGCTGAATTTTAGCATGGAAGGTGTTTTGGACTTTTGAAATATCTTCTTTGATCTTTTTAAGGCAACATTGGCTTAGAGATGAGTCAGTTTTAATAAATATTCCTATTCTTTTTCCTCCAATATGTCCTCAAACTCACATTTTTTAAAAAATATTTTTTTATTGATTTCAGAGAAGAAGGGAGAGGGAGAGAGAGATAGAAATATCAATGATGAAAGAGAATCATTGATGGGCTCCCTCCTGCACACCCCACACTGTGGATCGAGCCCGCAACCCAGGCATGGACCCGACCTGGAATTGAACTGTAACCTTCTAGTTCACAGGTCGAAGCACAACCACTGAGCCACGATGGCTAGGCTCAAACTCACAATTTAAATAAAGCAAAGATTTAAAGATTATTAGGATTATTCTGAACCATGAGATGTACAACTAGATAAACTTTTATAAGATGTAACTTCAAATATTAATCATGTTAAATACTAGGTAATTCCTTATTTTTAAGAAATTAGAAGTAATAAAATAATATTATCACTGTCATATAGTTAATGTCTTCATAATAGAGAATTATTTTCTAATTTAACAAAACACATTTTATTAAGAAGATATTTTCCCCCTACATTATTTCAACCAATTTTACTCCTCCTACTGAAGCTCGAGTTAAACACATCTGATATTTTAACCATAATTGTATAGCTAACTCAACTCATTTCACAATAATAGTCTGCATGTCTTTTGAATCAGTGATCTCCTGATCTTATTTCATAACTATTGTGCAAAAATGGTATGTCTTTGTCACTGCCTTTCCCTTCCACCACAAAGCTGGAAGCTTCTCAAGGCCATAGGCCATGTGGTAATTTTTTTCCTGTTTTGTCACAACACCAGCATAGAACAATGCATAGAACAAGTGATTAAAAAATACTTTCTGAATTAACTTATGTTTTTGATGATTGTTTATTAAAACTATTTTCAGAAGAATAAACGTGTGGGGCAAACAGCATTTAGTCTCTAATAGGGATTGGCATAAGTGATTGTAACTTCTGGCAAACATCACGCTGCCAGTCTAAAAGAAAACAGCTGGCCAAAAACCAATAAATTGTAATTCTCAGTATTTTTTTCAAGGGCAAACCTAGGGTGAATTAAAGCTCTGAAGTCTACTAAAACAAGAATAACTAAAACATGTAAATTATACTTTTTCCCCCTGTCAACTAAAGAGGTATGGTTTTATAAGCATGATTTAATCCAAAAAGCAGATGTATTTTTTTCCTTACGACACTAAATAGAGCCAACTGGCTTGCATACCACTTTTTCCCCCACTCCATGGTTATTGGAAGTGGCAGGTTGAAAGATTAAGGATTATAATTTCAGGACTTGGTAGAAGAAGCAAAAAACTGAGTTCCAATCATTTAGAAGAAATTGAAAACAAACTAACAACAACAACAACAAACAGACCAAGAATAGAAGAGGACAGTTAAGGGAAGAGTATGGGCATTAAAAAAAGATGTAACCAGAAACCACATTCTGAAATAAGCAATGATAATACTAAGAAGTAAGTATTATAAGTCCCTCAATAGCTCTTCAAGATATATGTAAAGGGCTCTCTGTGTTAAATAGATCAATTCCCATTCAACAAATTTGTTAGATGCTTGCTAAGATTGCTAACATTTGAGTCACTCACTACTAATATCTAAATCTCTTCCTACCCCCACCAAAAAAAAAAAGAAAAAAGTCTATGAAGGTATATTTGTTGAATCTATAAAATTTTCTGGACAGGCCTATGGATTTCAGCTCCTTCACGGGTCAGATGGCTTCTTATTTATTTCTAAATTTGCACCACATATCTTACCTAGTGCCTGTTACTCCATAACTATTTGTTTGGAATTTCATGTACAGGAATGTAATATTCAGAAGGGTTGAGTATTTAGTTTTGTAGTCAGAAAAATTTTATTCTGGGTCCATCACTGACATATTTGATCTGTATGATGTAGTAACAGTGGAATAAACTTCTTTAGACCTTTGACCTTTTAATTAGTGCAAAGACCACATTATAAAGTTTTCCATCTTTCCTTCCCATACCATAGTAGATAAAGAGGGAAAAAAAAGATTAGAGTATAAGACAGAGAAATCACTGAGGAAAGTGTGGAGATATCTGAAAATGCAGTGAGAAAATTTATAAGGACACTTACTATGAAGCTAAAACTAAAGGACTTCTCACTTCCATGAGCCCATTTCAAAACCCTGAAAGGGGAATCCACAAATGTGTTTACCTGGTCATCTGTTTTTGTAAAATTTACAGAAATATTATATTTTAACCACAATTGTATAGACCATTGTCTTTTGTACTCAGACTTCCTTGAGTTACATACTCTTTCCTTTGAGGCACCATTGCAGTGGTCAGAGACATTTTTGGAGATCTGATAAAAGAAAGTTGAGTTATAAATACATTTAGGTCTGGTTTAGTGGAATCTATTTCTGTGGTTCAGAGTTATTTCAGTGTATCATTCTATTCTGGTTGGCCATCATGTGGCAGTAATGACAGCAAATAATGTACTTCCCATTCCCTGTACCACGTCACCCTCTGATATCAAAGGCTGGATAAAGATGTTATCACATATGTATTGAAATTTAGCAAATTAATTTGAGTGAAACTATATAAAATTTTCCCCAAATTTGGTATGAAGCATAAAAATTTATATGCCATTACCAATAAAAATTGTGAAGTATGGAACTTTTTAAAATGCCAGTAGTAATATTTTTTTAAAGAAATTCTTAAATACTTTTCTATTTATATAGAAGTTTGTATTATAAGGTTGTTGTCACATGAAGAAATAAACATTTTTTTAAAAAAGTACCATAGACTTCTGACAGTTAATATAATTATTTTGTTATTTTTATGGATGTTGTAAAATAGTATTTGAAAGCCTTTACAATCTGAGTTTCCATTACATTTATGAAAGATAAAATTGTTTCTCTGAGGTCTCTGGTTTTGAAAATTTATTTAAATTTCCTCCTATATGACCACTGTAGGAACTTCCAAAGTCAGCCTCTATGGAATCAGATATGAGAATTAAACTTAAAAATTACTGTAATAGATAAAATAATTTTCTCTAGAAAAATTCTTCTAAATTTTAAACTCATATGATAAGAAAGTTAATGTGTCTTATAATTCTCAGATCCTGATTAAGTAGGGCCAAAGTTTCTAATGCTGAAAGAATTTAGGATTGAATGAGTTGAGTGAATGCAAATTAAGAGGAAAAAAAGAGTATATTCAATGCTGCCAGTTTTACTTGGAAAGTAATGTAAATGACAAATACAGGTTCCTGTGGATTTTCTTGTTACATTTTCTGTCAATTGTCTTAATAAGAGCCTCTCCCATGATGTTAATTTTGCCTTTGAAGAAGTGTTCAATATTATTTGGCTTCTAATTTGTTGCTATGGTGAAGACCACTTTTGCTTCTGCTCTTTGAAGGTAGTTAAGCTCAAAGGGTTGTGTAGCCTTCTGGTTATTCTTGATTTCATCTTCAAGTCTGCAGCTTGGAAGAAAATCTTCCTAAAGGAAGTATGATATACGACTTGGTCAGGAATCAAAACACTTTGAAGTGGCTCCTGAGCCAGTGAAAGAAACCATCTGTCTGTGAAATATCTGTGAATGAAGTCTGACAGTAAATATCAGGGAAGTGAGTGTTACATGGCAACAGACTACCACACACAGTTACTATACGCACTCAAATTTCCTTTCTAATGCACGTTCATATGGACATCTAATCTGACCGATGAGTAGCAGTGATTGTTTGGCAGATCTAACCCATCATCAAATCTTTTTTGGCATCTGGGTTAGGATGTCTGTTATTTAACCTCTTTAGGATGATCTAATAGAAATGGACTAGAGAAAATGTGGAGAAATTGAGCCTGCTGGACCAGATTATTGAAGGAACTGTCCAGGTCAATAGCATCTCAAGAGGTCCACTTTGATCAATAGAATCTGTTACTTAATTCAAACACCACTTGAAGGGATCTGGAGTACTGTATTTCTGCTTTCCTTTAATTAGACTGGAATTCCTTAGCACTACCTTTGGGAAAAAAAAACATTATGCTTCTTTCAGGAATAAACCCTATTAATATGTTTGCAAAATATTTTCTAGTTTTTAATCCATATAATTATATATGTTTATATAATACTAGAGGCCATGAAATTTGTGCATCCAGGGGTATCCCTCAGCCCAGACTGCACCTTCTCCAATCTGGCACCCACAGAGGGATGTCCAACTGCTCGGGCAGTTGGATATTCCTCTCACAATCCAGGATTGCTGGTTCCCAACTGCTCGCCTGCCTGCCAGCCTGATCACCCCTAACCACTCCCCTGCCAGCCTGTTTTCCCCTAACCGCCCTCCCCTGCAGGCTTAGTCATCCCTAACTGCCCTCCCTTGCAGGCTTGGTCCCCCCCAACTGCTATCCCCTGCAGGCCTGCCCCCCAACTGTCCTTCCCTGAAGGCCTAGTCACCCCCAACTTCCCCCCTCTGCTGGCCTGGTCACCCTAACTGCCCTCCCTTGCAGACCTGGTCCCTTCCAACTGCCCTCTCCTGCTGGCCATCTTGCGGTAGCCATCTTGTGTCCACATGGGGGCAGGATCTTTGACTACATAGGGGCAGCCATCTTGTGTGTTGGAGTGATGGTCAATCTGTATATTATTCTTTTATTAGATAGGATGCTTTCTATAGGTATATTATACTGTAGGTGTATTTGTAGGTACTGTAGGTCCTCGGGTTACTTTGGAGATCCATTCCTATGGCGCAACATAAAGCAATTTTTGCTGTAAGTTGGAACCCACCTACAAAAGCACCTACATCACTCACATGGAGCACAGACACAGCAGTAATGAAGTAAAGCAGTCACCAAAATTTAAAAGAAAGATAACAATTCCTGACCTTTACTTGTGGTAAGTAAATAATAAAAAACATAAAGCACATATGTTCTATGTGCTTTGACAGAACTTTTTTTTTTAACAAATAAATGGGAGAAGGCTACGTAACCCGAGGACTACCTGTATATTCTACCAACATATGAATGGGACAAATATGTTTTTACTTTTTCATATAAGACTTAATACAATGTGGTATGTATTATACAATCATTTCAGAATATTATTTTAAAATATAACTAATGCCTATAAACCATATATACAATATTCGTTGGACCATTTCATATTTTCCAGTTATTCAATATTAAAAATAATATTTTATCAGATAGACAACTGCATAATGCCCATGATATTCACAATTTTCTCTGTTGAAGCATTTTTATAATGGATATTTTAAAATTTTTATAGAATAATACTAACATTTCTGTCATCTTCTTTCTTGACATCTGTTGCTTGTGTATTTTCATTCATTCTCTATAAATGCTTCTTGAATAGATGTAAAATTTCATGCTCTAGGTCATCTTTGTCCCCTAAACAGATTGTAGTAATAGTCTCTCACTAGTCCCCTGGCTTTTACCTTTGCTGTCTTCAGTATTTTCTCAATATGACAAGTTGATATATCTTTGGAAATTTTAAACTGATCATGTCACTTCTCTTCACATGTCATTAAGAATAAAACACATGCAGAAACCGGTTTGGCTCAGTGGATAGAGCGTTGGCCTGCGGACTGAAAGGTTCCAGGTTCGATTCTGGTCAAGGGCATGTACATTGGTTGCGGGCACATCCCCAGTAGGGGGCATGCAAAAGGCGGCTGGTCAATGTCTCTCTCTCATCGATGTTTCTAACTTTCTATTCCTCTCCCTTCCTCTCTGTGAAAAATCAATAAAATATATATTTTTAAAAAAGAATAAAATACAAAGTCCTTGTCAGAATTAAAGGTACTAGAAGATTTTAAAACATCATGGATTTGAGAAATAAATACATATGATATCACTTTCTAGAAATGTATTTTGCCTGCTTTCTACATAATTAGAACCAATGAATGCGGGTCTCTCATCTAGGACTTGGGTATCACACTTCAATACTCTTCCTTTCTATTTATCTTCAGTTGCTCATTCTGCAAATAGCAGTGGACTTTCTGAAAAAAAAATGTGTAATGTCTAAAATACAGTCACTTTGCTTTCTATTTTAGTGGAAAAAAATTTTGACATAGTCCAAAATATGTCTGGGATTACAGTAAACATTATTATATTGAAACCATGATCTGTTGTTTAAAGAGAAAGAGAGAGTAAGGAAGACCCATCAATATATATATAATCAGCAATGTTGTTCACACAGTGTATAAATGGTAATGTGGGATTTTAATTCAATTAGAATCATAAAAAAGAACATGATTATCATGCATGCCTATTCCCTTTTACATTACTACTCTGGCAGATAGTGCTGCTTTCTGTAAAAAAAGTCTCTTCCATTTTATTATGTCAAAAACTAAGCCAATAAGACAATAAACTAACAATGTTATAATTTTATGCCACACTTTGAACCAAACATTTGAATTTCATGCAAATCTCTGGAACAATGTATGGTTTAGAAACTTTGTTATCCAATGATGGTACGTAGTTGTCTAACTGAGGAACTAGATTCCAGAATATCTGTGGATTACTTGAATGTTAGGTAAAATCTATGGCAGCAAGAATTTGGCACATGATGCATAAACAATTATTTCTATCTCAGTATTACACTCTCTATAACCTTATGACCTTGTTTTATAGAGGACTGGAGCAGCCTACAGAACACACACCAATAAAAATAGACACAAGGGTAAA
The DNA here is from genome assembly GCA_011751065.1 of Lasiurus cinereus. Classification (NCBI taxonomy): domain Eukaryota; kingdom Metazoa; phylum Chordata; class Mammalia; order Chiroptera; family Vespertilionidae; genus Lasiurus; species Lasiurus cinereus. The sequence goes on from JAAGEH010000293.1 coordinate 13,801,154, forward strand.
GTAACAAACAAAATAGAACCAGACTCATAGATATAGAGAACAGACTGAGAGCTGTTACTCAGGGGGGATAGAGGTGTGGTTGAGGGGCTGGGTGAAGTAGATGAAGAAATTTAGCAAAGTAAAGATAATTGCTAGGCACAAACATCGGTATGGTGATTACCAGAGGGAAAAGTGGGTGGGGGAGGTAGAAGAGGATATAGGGAGCTAAATGATGACGGAAGACTAAACTTGGAATGGAAAACACACAATACAATATACAAATGATGAATTAAACCTATATAATTTTATTAACCAATATAACCCCAATAAATTCAGTAAAAATATTTTTAAAGGAACAATAGAAATCAGCACAAATTCCAAATAAAAACAAAGTACAGATCCTGAAATAAAATCGGCTCATTTTCGAAAAAGGTACATGAAAAGCCCCAATAATTACCATAGCTCAGCTTTACACAGTCAATTTTGAGTTTCTTGGCAACCAAAAGGAAAAGCAGCTTATTATATGGAGCTCCATGTCAGAGAGCTCTCAGGGAACAGCAGTTATCATTCGACTACTGGAAAATGGACTAGACATCACTACTGGTTATTTTAGAGATCATTGATGTCTAACATTCAGTGACACCAGCAACACTCAGCACAGTACAGAGATTATTCAGCAGTTATCAAGAAATGAAGAAAGTTATTCCCATGGAAGAAATTCTCCCTGAGGTGTTTTAAATGTGTGGTTGTGAGGGAGGCATCCTTAGTTTTGTGGAGAAAGATACTCAGGATGGCAGACATGCTCCAATGTGTACAACAGTCTACACAATAAAGAGTTATCTCAAAACCTACCTGGGTTACAAATGCCCTACCAGACCTTTATCTACATGGGAATGTATTTATAAGTATTTGATCTTAAAAAGTATTTTACATAAAAAGTAAAAAGTACTTCTTTCATAATTTATTATGTACAGAATATAAATTAAATATATATATTTGGATTTGGCCCTGATTTCTGGTATAGTATTTGCAAGTCATGTCTTCTTTATTATACCTTGCAGTCATGCTATCTACTAATTTCTTTTTAGTAAAGTAGTTATTATAAAACACTTGATGTAAAAAGGTGAAAAGGAGACTTTTGTTTGGTGAACTTGAGAATGACTGGATTAAGATAATTTAGACAAACTCATTTTTAGCTGAATATAAGTTCAAAATATAAAACAGAGGTGCAAAAAAATGAGCATACATAAAATTACTTCCCCAAAGTATTACAGCTTTCAGTTGTTAATGATATTTAGATAATTAATAATTTAAACACATATTTTTCTAATAAGTCTAAAAAACGTTAACATTCTTGCTATTGAGGAAAGATTTATCTGATTCAATAACATGGGTTCAGTTCTATAGGGGATAACAATCAAAACTACTGGAAAATGATAAACTTTAATCTAGGAAAATATGATTAACAGAATTGCAATGAGCAACTTAATGGATATATTAGTCCATGAAGATGATTGAATAAAGTAAATCATATAATTTGATTTAAATTTTGTGTTCCTTCTCTAAAATTCCCTTTATCCAGAGTCAGTAGAATAGGCAAAGGATTTGGGATCAAAGCTCTGCCATCCTTTGCTGATAACTATCCTACTTTTTTAAAAAATATATTTTATTGATTTTTCACAGAGAGGAAGGGAAAGAGACAGAAAGCCAGAAACATCGATGAGAGAGAGACATCGATCAGCCGCCTCCTGCATGCCCCCCACTGGGGATGTGACTGCAACCAGTGTACATGCCCTTGACCGGAATCGAACCTGGGACCCCCCCAGTCCTCAGGCCGATGCTCTATCCACTGAGCAAAACCGAAATCCTACTTTTAAGAAACAGCTCTTGGTTGGCTACTGGGCCTCAGTAGAAAAAGAAAACTTAACCACAGGACACTAGTTTTCTTTCTGGTTCAGTTTCTTTGGAGAATCCTGTTCCATACATACAGAGACTGGCAAAAGTAGGTTTACAGTGGTGAGTGTTCAACACTGTTTATTCTTATATTATCCAATAGAGGCCCAGTGCAAGAATTTGGGCCTGCAGGGATCAGGCTAAAACTCACAGTCTAATGCCACCTGCAGCTCCTATCTGCTGTTCCCATTCATCCTGCCCACAATGTGCCTGCTGCAGGTTTGCGCTCAATCGGTCCCCATCAGGAGAGGCTTGTGCTGCAGGACAGTGCTCACCAGACATGAGCCCTGCATCTGGTACCCTCCCAAGGGGAGTGGCCTGCGGGATCAGGCTGAAAACAGCTTTCCGATATCCCCTGAGGGGTCCCAGATTGCGAGAAAGCATAGGCCAGGCTGAGAGACCACACTGGTGCATGATTGAGCTGGGAAGGGCTCCAAGGCATGTCCAGCCCATCTCACTCAGTCCCAATTGGCTCGACCCCAGCAGCAAACTAATCTACCTGTTGGATCATCTGCCCCCTGGTTGTTAGTGCACATCATAACCGGTTGACCAGTTGACTGTCTGCCCCCTGGTGGTCAGTGCACATCATTAGCATATTACACTTTGGTTGGTCTATTTGGTAGGTTGTTTGGTCTATTTGCATATTACTCTTTTATTATATAGGATTATTGTATTATTTATCATATGAGCAACCTACTTTTGTCCATTTGTATGTATCTACAATAAGATTTGTATTCCACTGTTCAAAGCAACATTATTTAATTAGGCAAAACCTGAAAGGTATCAACCAGCAAATGAATAAACAAATTAGGGTTTAATCAATACAGTGAAATACTACTCAAAAATTAAAAGTAGAAAACTGAACATATGAAGCAATCTTGATGAATCTCAAAAGTATTATAATAATAATTTAAAAAAGCCAGATAACAAAGGTTATATATTATAAGATTCTAGTTATATGACATTCTGGGAAAGATTAGATGATAGAAAGAAATAAGGTTAATAGTAGACAAGGCCTGGGCTTAGGGGAGTGGATTAACTATGGGGAATACCTTAGAACTATCTTGGAGTGATAAAAATATATCTTGACTGTGGGGATGGTTGCATTGATGAATACCTTTGTCAAAACTCTTTGACCCATATACTTAAACTAGTGGGTCCAGTGCACAAAATTCATGCATGGGATGGGTGTCCCTCAGCCCAGCCTGTACCCTCTTCAATCTGGGACCCCTCAGGGGATATCCAATTGCCAGTTTAGGCCTGATCCAATAGGGATCCAATAGGGATCAGGCCTAAACTGGCAGTTGGATATTCCTCTCACAATCCAGGACTGCTGGCTCCTAACCACTCACATGCCTGCCTGCCCGATTGCCCCTAACCACTCCACCTACCAGCCTGCTTGCCTCCAACTGCCCCCACTGCCAGCATGCTTTTTCCCAACTTTCCCCCCTGCTGGCCTGCTTGCCCCCAGTTGCCTCTCCTCCCCCATCACCCCGCTGGCCTGATCACCCCAACTGCCCTTCTCTCCTGGCCTGATCACCCCTAACCACATCTGCCTCAGCCCTGCCACCATGGCTTTGTCCAGAGGTTTCCCAGAAGGTCTCCTGGTCTAATTAGCATATTACCCTTTTATTAGTATAAATGGTAAATTTTATGTAGATTTTACCTCAGTAAAGGTGATATTTTTAAAAAAATTGAACTTTAAAGAGTCATCTTCAAATTTCACATAGAAAAGAACAAGAAAGGATTCCATTGTGAACTACCCAGTTGAAAATATTTTAAATATTTTAAAAGGCCTCAATTAAATGGTGAGGCCTTTTAAAGACCTCCTCCATAAATTTCAGCAATAGCAATTCTTCCCCTTCCCAAAATGTTCTCCATTTATGTGTAGCATTTCCATCATTTTTAAGGATATTATTTAAAAGTGAAAACAGATATCTTTTGAGTCCATGACCAAAAATGAACTAGAAAATCAGAGTAAGAACTGATTGTTGCATAAAGGAAATTGATTCTGTCTGATGCTCACTCAGTACAGGTAATGTCAGATCTTATGTATGCAAACTAAACAAAAGTCAAATTCTCAAGGTGGGTGGAGTCAGTCTAGAGGAAAAGTGATTATTTGATATGTATTTTGGCAAGACGTAGGTAGCATTCTAGAATAACATTATGTATAAATCTAGTTGGCAGTATTTATAAGAAAAAATGTCTGCCATTTTAAAGTATGCTATATATTTCTCTTTAAAATGCCTACAACAGAATGTAATACAGCTTGTCTTTCAAAAATTTCCCAACAGATGCTTTTTATTTATAATCTGTTCAAGTACAATATTTCATTCATTCTTAATTAAATGTTTATATGGCTCAAATTTAGGTTCACTTGAAATTATGTGTTTTATTTGAATTCTGAGAATAGGTAATGCCTATTCCATCAGGGTATAATGTAAAAGGCAAATGATTTCTAAATATTTTCTGGTGAAACAAACCTTTGTGTTGTGCACAGAACATTTTATTAGCACATATTGCATATTCTGCTAAGCAATTAAAAGTCTCTCTTTTTGTGGGCATAATAAAGACCGGTAATGGTTATTTTAAACTTGTCTTCCACAAAATGTTACTTCAATATGTCATTTTGGACACTTACACAATCAAAGTTCTAGAACTTTAGACAAAATATTCATACCACAAAGCAAAGTCAATGTGAATTTTCTAAAATTTTATCTCAGAGAGACTCCTTTGAAGAAATTATAAATGCTCACTTTCTAAGTTTCAATGCAATGCCATTATATAGTGCTCTTAGAATTAGCCTTTTCTGGGAATTTGAGTTGAATTGAGGTGAAATAAGTAAAAACAGTTAAAGTAGCCATGAGGGTATCCATAGTAAATTTGGTGAGGAAATTTAATTTTATAAGTGGATCCTCAAAATCTGCCCAGATATGTATATAATAGTTTCATTCTAGTAACTTTTCTTGCAAGATATTTTTGAAGATCTTGCTGAGCCCCCAGTACACATGATCACATTTCAAGGGGGATAAAGGAAAAATATGGCCAGTATTTTCATCATCTCCCTATTTAGAACTGGAGATGGGTGTTCTTTTCTCAGTCAAGAAGAAGCAAATCATGGTGAAACATAATACAAGAATGACAAAACCCAGTGCCATTAAGGGTGTGATTGTGTGTGGCCTGCTCAATCCCACAGCTCAGAAAAGTGGTGGGATTTTAAATATCTCAACCTGTTAGCGAAAGGACATTGTTTTAAAATAATAGTTACATGATATTATTATGAACTTTATTTTATGTGAATAATCTGTCTTTGCTTGGCTTCAGATAAAATGTTACTGGAATTATCTGGAAAAAAATATTTGGAAAACACTGAAGTTCTGACCCTGATGTCCTGATGGATAAAGATATTTATGACTTATTAGAAAAAAGGAAACACAACCCCTCTCCTTTCTGTAGTCCTGACTCCCTTTTCCTCCTCTTGAGTGTGTGTGTGTGTGTGTGTGTGTGTGTGTGTGTGTTCTATAGAAACATAAGAGTTAATAACTTGAATGCAAAGAGATATTCTTAACAAAATAAGAAAGGTCCTCATTTTAAAGGTTTTTATTAAAGGGCAAAACTCCCAAAATTCTGTGGAGCAAGGAGTGAGATTCCCATGTTTCTAAAAATGGTGAAGTACAATGAGACTCCCTAGGTCTGAAGAACTTGATGCTACACTCAATCTGAGTGAAGACTAATTGTAAACATCTTTGTAGAACTAAAATAACAAACCCACAAAAACAATGAAGGTACTGCTCCCTGGGTCACCAGAGTGTATCAAAATGAATTCATATTTGATTTGGCTGTTACTCTCATACAATAAAACCTTTAGAATCTTTGTAAGCAATTTAGAGTTGACCTTTCAAAGCAAACTAAAATAATAAAGCCAAATTTTATGTTGTGTGTATTGTTATTAACCTTTAAAAATAGAAACACATAAAACTCTTTCCAGCAAAATTGCTTCTTAAACTGATATTTTAGCAAAAGATTTCAGAGCAAAAGGATCATGTTTCTATTATTATTTAAAAAGAGGAAGAGAAAAAACTTTGGGAGTGATACAGAAGTAGAGGTCGACTTGAGAGGTACTAGTCTTCAAGAAATGCTAAACTTGGTTATAAGCTCCAAATGTTTCCAAAAATAATCAACCACTTTTCCCTCCACGATGATGGCAAAAAAAAAAAAAAAGTGATATTCCCTGAGCCATTTAAAAAAAATTAATATTGATCATTCTGTCACATTATTGTAGTAGTTTCTCAGTTTCTAATAAATAAATAAATAATGAGGAAATGCCCAAATTTGTTCTTCTAATAGTTATTTTCCATAAAATATATTTTTCTTGAAAATATGTTTTTTATTTAAGTTGCCAGTTTTGTTTTGTTTTTTCTTCTCGGGGCTTCTGCAAAAAGTAAGGGGAATTTAGAATAACCAAGATATTCTCTAATTAGAAATTCTTTAAGATGTATGCATTTTCTTTATAGTCTTCTTTTAATGTCAGCGTTTTCTGACTTCTTTTTTCTTAATGTGAACCTTTAATCCCCCCCCAAACTTATCCCAACTTAAAAAACACACACAGACAATAATTTATAATTATTGTAAATCGTCTAGTTAAAATTGCCTTGTACTTTCCAATTATTTTATCACTGAAAGAAAAATAAAACACATTTCAAAAAACAACTACCAGAAAAAAAAAATTAGCAGAACAATAAAACAGGTCCTAGAATTACCAGAAGGTAACATTTGGGAAAATTATGGTTTGCAGACAGATCAGTATCACTGACATTTGGAAAAGAGGAAGGAAAGGAAAAGCATTTGTAGTATATAGCATAAAAGGATCAGGAATGTCTCCTGCTGGATGCTGTCCTGCTTATTTATTGTCATGTAACATATGACTCTGAAATGAAAATGATTTTATTTTCACCCCTGGTGTGGCCAGAATGTGTGGCTCAGGGTCTCTCAAAGGGTAACTTTCAGGTAGGGGTGGTACAGTAACAGGGTTGGAGGATGTGGGGGATCTGGGTCTGCCTTGGCTGTCTTTCCATTCCTTTCTCTTCCTGTCCTCTTCTGGCTTCCCCATGCCATTTCTCTGTTGAGCTCTTCTGGACTTTTTAAACTTATAACCCACAAAGCCACTCAACTCCTCACTGGCAACTCAGGCCTCAGTGCAAGTGTGCTGGTGAAGAAGGCAACAGAGGAATCTGCCCTCAGAAGGCAATCACTCCCTCTGTATCTACCGTGCGAACAGTCACAGAAGCCTGCCTAGCTCTAATTCTGAGTGAAACCTCCTCACACTGTCAGCAGGGGGTGTGGGCTGGCAGATATCCCTGAGGTCATCTTTGGAAAACGAAACCTCATTAACATTTCATTCATTTTTTTTCCTTTTGTTAAAATGTATGTCCACTGCTAAAATAATTTATTTGAATCTAAAAGTAATCCAAGAATAAAAGAAAACTATTCCACGTAGAGGGAAAATGTCAAAGAGCCACACATGTGACATAATAGATGTTAGCCTATACTATAACAAAAGCCCAGTGACTGAATGACAGAACGACCAGAATGACTGGTTGACAAATCGCTATGATGCGCACTGACCACCAGGGGGCAGATGCTCGGTGTAGGAGCTTCCCCCTGTTGGTGAGTGTGCTCCCGCAGTGGGAGCGCTGCTCAGCTGACTGGGATGATCCCCGCAGGCCATGCCCCCCACCAGTGCACAAATCCCGTGCACTGGGCCTCTAGTATTGTTAATAATCAAGAATCTCAAGAGGCTTCCTGGATATACACTAGACAACATGCCTCAATTAACAGTTTCATTGTTTCATTTCATGTTCATCTTTAACAATCGTAATGACTGATGGTTGTGGAAGCTATACATCACAGCTGCAGAACAACTTTTAACACACACCCTCATCCAGTCTTCACTGCTTCCTTCTAAAATAAGTAATGTTTTCCATGTTCAGGAAAAAAGAAAAAGGGGATCAGGCAATTACCTCTCTAGTAAAGAAAAAGATGATGTCAGGGTAGAGCTTTTGGCAACAACAGTCATAAAAACCTTTATAGTTCTTTTCTTCTCATTATATTTGTTTTTAGCAGTATTAATCGGCAGTGACATTAGTCTTCTATTTAGTGATAAAGCATGCATTGAAAACTCAGGTCTCACACAAGTCAACTTAAAAAGGAAAATAGTCCATAAATGACAGTGAAGCCTGTGATGATAGAGCAGTCATTTGCTGAAGTCAGGACACCCAACTGCCCTACAGGCAGGTGAGGGGGAAAGGACTATAAAAAAGTCTTAAAAGTATTGCTAACCGTTCACAATTTTGCCAAAGAGCATTTTATAGTTTTATGCAACCCTCTCTCCTAGAGCTTGTACTTATTATGTGTTTCCCATTGTCTTCCCTCTTTACCAACAGCAAATGCAGCATCTGCCCTGCAGCTAGGAGACAGATGGACAAAATCTCTCAGACAGACTGCTATCATCACAGTGAATAGCGATCCCCAGAAGGAATGCCAGGAAATAGAGAAATCAAGTACCATGCTCACACTTCCCTCATTTGGCAAGTTCTTGACAGTCAGACACCATCACCAATTTAGCAATCATGGAATTGGGATTTAAAAAGGAAAGAAAAAAAAGGGAGAGAAAATAAAGGAAAAAAGGTATATTGTTCTCTCCCATGATCCTATTATATAAAACAATATTAATAATAGTAATGATACCTTTAAAAAAAACAAATAATTCTTATGGCCTTCTTGCAAAGGAAGCAGTTGGCTAATATAAAGGGTTGGTTATGATTACTTTCACTTATGCTTTCAGAAAACATTTGCTTTATATATTAATTTGAGGACTCATCAAGGATAAAATTATTATAGGTCACAAAACATCATATTTATTTCAGAATAATTGACATATAATTTAGTTTTCATTGTAAAGTGACTAACTGAAATAATCCCTGAATTCCACAAAAGCACACCAATTTGGGGGTGTTCACAAACATAAAATCTTCTAACCATTCATAAAAACCACTACTTTACAGAGCCCCTCATACTCAGCATATGGAATTAGAAATTACCTGATTTGATAGTAAAGTCAGATGGAGGATTTCTTAAGAAACCTTTCCTAATGTTAAATGTTTTCAATTCTACTTTAAAGCAACAGCAAAAATGACAAAATACATGTGTTTAGAAAAATATAAACTACCTACTTATCAGTGTGGAGAACATGTCAGGGAAATTTATGGCAACTTCTAAGTAAAAGTTCTTCACTGAGTTAACATTGAGCATATTTATACTCTATCCCATTCCACTCCCACAACAGAAAACATATGAGATGTCAAAATACCCAATGTAAAGGAAATTTAAATATTCTAAAAGTATATATGCAAGAGATACACTGTATATATTGCACATGGAGTATTTGTAGAGTAACCTCCTTCTATACATCCCCAAATATTTAAAGGTTATCACTGTAAGACAATGATATATTGAACATAGGTGGTCAATAAATTATGTTCCTAAGCCTTCTGAATGACTTTAATAAAAAGTCCACCATGAAAGACCAGATGGCTCAGCAGATTGGCAATTTATGAGCTAACTTTAATCTCTCATGGACAAAATGACTAAAGGTTATTGCCATTTGCCATCTGCCATGTGGCATCTGAATAATGAAGTGGTAGGCTTAGTCTTGTTACCATAGACAGGTGTCTACCTTAGAAGAGAGGAGTCTCATTCCAATTGGAAATAATTTATTTACATCTCCATAGAAGGAACTTTGATAAATGGTTTGAAAGCTGAGTTTCCAAACTAAAGTTGAAAACATCTTGAGGTTAAATTTAATACAGTGAGGGACTAATAAAAATAATTTCTAAACTCTCTATTTCAAAAAAAGGGTATCTATGTCACCACATATTTTCATGGAATTTAATTAATAAACTTTAGAATAAGAAGTTATTAGTCATCTTTCAAATGTCTAACTTTGTAGAACGTTTTTCAGAGTAGTTATGTATAGGCACTAGAATTATATTTGGAAAACTCTAGGATCAATAATGTGTGGCATAAAATATACTATTTAACATTTTTATCTCTAAATATACATGTATGTGAGTAAGTGAGATTTTTAACTTTATATAATTAAGAAAAGGAAAGAATATATGCTTTAGATAGAGTGAGAAAGAGGGAGAGAGATTTGGCAAAAATAAAATAAAAAATACAAAAATAATCCTGTTACTTAAAATTGAAAAACTCTAAATATTTAAATATATTTTCAGACATATTTAAAAATCAATTATTGAAAAGATTCTGACTAATGTTTAAAAAATGTTGAGTAGAAAATTTATAGTTAGGATTTTTTTTCTTGTGTTTTACTCATTTTTCCTTGAACCTAGAATGATTCAGATTTCCACATATTGAGGCATCTTTACTCCATGAATATCTTTCCAAAAGTGGTTTCTAGTGATTCTGGAGAAAATCTTAGAGGATGCAGTAATTGTAATTAAAAAACTTTGAACTAAAGAGCTATGAAATTATTCACTTCCTTCTGATTAAAAAATGGGTAAAGTCATTAGAATCCCTATAAGCAGGTGCTAATCTCCCCTTTTAACAGATAGAAGCATGTGCAAAAGTTATGATGTTGACAAGCATATCAATCTAGCTCAAATATAATAGTCTTGTATTTCTACATTATTGTTATTTATTTCCATAGTTAATTGATCATATCTCTAACAGACTTTTCACTTGTTTTATCCTATATAATAAAAGACTAATATGCAAATAGACCAAATGGTGGAACAATTGGCACAACCGAACAACCAAACAACTGGTCCCTATGACATGCACTGACCACGCCAGGGCATATGCGGAACATAGTGGGCATTGGCTGCAGTGAGATTGTGGAGCAGGTGAGCAGGGTGTCAGACCAAGGCAGGCACCAGTCAGGGTGAGCCTCTGGTGGTTACTGAAAGTCCTTTGCTTCCACGTACTGCAATCCCACCCAGTACTCACACTTGTTGCTGGCGCCAACCCCACTCACACTCACTGACAACACAGGCCCTGTTTGCACCTGCAGCCAGCGCTGGAGCTGTTGCTCACACCCACTGCTGGTGCCAGCACTGGTCCTGATCACATGGTGCCATCAGTGGGTGCAAGTGGCTGCAGCCGGCGCTGATCATCCCTAAGGGTTTTTCCAACTTCCCCTGCTCCTGAGGAGTGACCAAGCAGCAGACACCGCTCACACCCGCTGATGGCACTGGCCCGACTCACTCCCACTCCTGATGCTGGTCCCAATGGCTCTGCACCATCAGTGGGTGCGAGTGGGGCCAGTGCCATTAGTGTGTGGGAGCAGCAGTGGCGGGAGCAGGGCTGCCAGCAGACAGGGGACTGGGGCCATGGCAGGAGGATGGGCCGAGACCTGCCCCTATGCCTACTGCAGCCTCACGGCCCACAGTGCCTTTCAAGGTGCATGAATTTGTGTACTGGGCCTGTAGTATATACATAAAAACATGGAACATCATGTTAAATAAGTTTAACATCATGTTAAAACTACTTACATTTTTAAAGGAACTAAGTTTAAAGTAGTGTTTCCCAGATATGGGGAAAAAATCAATAAAGAGATAGGACAAAGTTATAAGAGCATGTAGATAGTATACTAATTTTGTTTATTGCTTGTAATATATTGTTTCATGATTCAAACAAGTATAAGAACATATTTTAATAAATATATTTAAAATTATATCATCCTTTTCCAGTTTTTCAAATCTATAGTCTTTTTTTTACCCTATTAACTCTATCACATTTTGTTTTCAGTCCATTAGGTGCTCTATACTAATTTTGAGATCTCCTTAACTCATTCCTTGTTACTTTTCCACTATTAGCCTGATAATGAAAGCTGAGAAATTAATGTTTAACTTGTTTCTGCAACTTAAATTTATTTTATTTTATTTTTTATATATTTTATTGATTTTTTACAGAGAGGAAGGGTGAGAGACAGAAAATCAGAAACATCGATGAGAGAGAAACATCAATCAGCTGCCTCCCGCACACCCCCTACTGGGGATGTGCCCGCAACCAAAGTATATGCCCTTTACCGGAATCGAACCTGGGACCTTTTAGTCCGCAGGCTGATGCTCTATCCACTGAACTAAACTGGTTTCGGCATGCAACTTAAATTTTTAACTTGACTTAGAAATAGTAATGATTTACTTATCTAATTCATTGTTATCAAGTCTATATCTGGTTTCCCTGATGAGTGCCATGGTTCTAAGCTTCTGGAAGCCCTAGCTGATAGTTCCTCTACCTGTTGACAAACATCTTAGACATACAGCAACTTCTGGTTCATGCAGTTTCAAACACTGCATTTTTATGAATGTCCTATCTCTATACTGATATTCCAACATTCTTTTCTTTTAAATATATTTTTGTTGATTTCAGAGAGGAATGGAGTGAGAGAGATAGAGAGAAACATCAATGATGAGAGAGAATTATTGATCGGCTGTGCTTGCACATCCCCAACTGAGAATTGAACATGCAACTGGGCATATACCCTGACTGGTATCAAACCGTGACCTCCTGGTTTATAGGTCGAAGATCAACCACTGAGCCATGCCAGCTAGGCCCAACATTCTTAATATGACTAGTTAGACCTCTAAATTCAGTGTGTACTTTAGATAAAAATCCTTGGGATATTCATATTCTTCTGAATGTACAAACTCTAGACCCACAGTGATTTCTTATTTCCAAAAACTTGAAGCATCAACTTGACTTAATTTCTTAGTGTTCTCAGTTCTGAAACAGGCAATAAATACTATACTTAAATGTATAAAGTGTTTCATTATTTATTATATTTATATACACTCACATTATATGAACTTTCAAATGTAGGTACAGATATCTGCTTTGAAGATTATAAACTAGAGAGGGAAATGTGATGGAGAAGGAGGGGGAAGGTAAGAAGAAACTGATTTAACTAAGGTGATCATCAAAATGATGATTTGGATAATATTTTTTTAGGAACTGAGAAACTTCACAAAAATAAGTTTCTACAAATATTTTATTAAAAGCAAGCAAAGTTAGTTGCATTTTACCAGATAAAAAGTAAATAAGATAATGATTATTCACACAAATATTTACTATCTAATAGGTGATCAAGACACATACATAAAAAAGATCAGTATCTTAAGCTAATGCTGAATTATTTTAAATATATATATTTTTTAATTTATTTCAGAACAGAAAGGAGAGAAAGACTGAAATAGAAACATCAATGATGAGAGAAAATCATTGATTGGTTGCATCCTGCATGCACCACAACAGGGTTTGAGCCCATAACAGGGAATATGTCCTGATGGGAATTAGACCTGCTAGTAGATGTTCAACCACTGAGCCATGCTGGTTGGGCTCAACTAATTATTTATGCACATATACCATTACCCTAACATGCAACTTGAGGTAAAAAGTTAGGTTAAAAGAAAGGAGGCACAGAGGCAAGGCTAGGGAAGTCCAGAGAAAGAGGCTGCATCCCTCATGAAGAACAGGAATCTCTCAAAAAAGGAAAAAAAGAACAAGAAATGCTTCATGTGTATACCAGTTATAAGTGGCAGACATGGAACATGAATAAGGCAAAGATAATGAGCACACACAGGAAGTAAGTACCAAATTTGGAGAAAAAGGAAAGCATAAATTCTGTCCACAGAATTTTATGTAAGCCATTTGTATAGAAAAAGAAAATATCAAATGGTAGAATGTGTCAACTAAGTAAAGCAATGAAGGTTTCATCATGTTAAATAGTGAGTAGGTGTTGCATGTGTACAGTACACACACATTGATTTTATATGCATGTAAAAATGTAAATACATTGATGTAATTACATAAATCAAATTATTTTGAGATAGTTTCTCAATACAGGGTGAGGCAAAAGTAGGTTTACAGTTGTATGTCAAACACAGAATTTATTCTTGTATTACTATTTATTATTGTATTCTATATGAATAACTGCAAACCTACCTTTGCTTCACCCTATATATAAAGTTTATAAACATATATATGAAATACCTAATTTTAGAAAATACACACCATACAATTTTACATAAACAGCAACACTATCTACACTAATAAAAGAGAAATATGTAAATTGACTATACCTCGACAATATCCAGCACCCAATAAGGAGGAAAGATGCAAATTAGTAGGACAAATATGGTGATGGTCCCACCTCCAAGTCGCTCCAAGCACCAAGCGGCCAAACGGGACAGGATGCTCTAAGGGGGAGGGAAGAGGGTGGAAGGAGCTACAGTAGCAGTGCTCCAGCCAGAGTGAAGCGAAGACTCCAGCTGGAACAAAGTGAAGCCTGCAGACTCCAGCTTGAGTCACCAAAGACTCCACCTGGAGTGAAGACTCTGGCTGGAGTAAAGGCGGAAGGCAGCAGCCAGAGCGAAGCCTGGGTCCCAAGTGCCTGAGGAAAACCAGTGCCAGCAGCCAAGTGAAGGAAGGCCTATTGCACGAGTCTTCATGCAATGGGCCTCTAGTCTTCAAAATAATAACTTAATGTGCTAGGAGAATGATATGCAGTTGAAAAGTTCATCATTTCTTACACAGTCCTCAAAACATGACCCTGAAAGATAATAACTAGTATTTGTTCTAAGAGTGTGTGACACATATTAAAAAGGAAGAAAAGCAACATCTTTAGTATTATTAAGATACCAGAGGCCTGGTGCACGAAATTTGTGCATGGGGGTGGTGGTGTCCTTCAGTCAACTGTGCTCCCTCTCCAATCTGGGACCCCTTGAGTGATATCCGACTGCCCACTTAGGCCCGATCCAGTAGTATTGGGCCTAAATGGTCAGGTAGACATCCCTCTCACAATCCAGAACTGCTGGCTCCCAACTGCTCACCCGCCTGCCTTCCTTATTGCTCCTAATTGCTTCTGCCTGCCTGCTTGATCACCCCATAACCACTCCCCTGCCAGCCTGATTGATGCCAAACTGCTCCCCTGCCAGCTTGATTGCCCCTAAGTGCCCTCCCCTGTAGACCTGGTAACCCTTAACAGCCCTCCCCTGCAGGCCTGGGTCCCCCACAACTGCCCTTCCTTGCAGGCCTGGTCACCCCCAATTTCCCTCCTCTGCCAGCCTGATCACCCCTAACTGCCCTCCTCTGCAGGCCTGATCTCCCACAACTGCCCTCCCCTGCTGGCCTGATCTCCCACAACTGCCCTTCCTTGAAGTCCTGGTCCCTGCCAACTGCCCTCTCCTACTGGCATCTTGTGGTGGTCATCTTGTGTCCACATGGGGACAGGATCTTTTGACCACATGGGGCATTCATCTTTTGTGTTGGAATGATGGTCAATCTGTATATTACTCTTATTTATTAGATAGGATAAAGGCCAGCTGGTTTGCCTGAAGGGTGGCCTGGATCAGGGTGGGTGTTCCCATGTGATGTGGGGTGGCCTGGGTGAGGGTCTGTGGTGATTTGCAGGCTGGTCGTGCCCCCCAGCAACTCAAAAAGAGCCCTGGTATCTGGGATTTATTTATCTTCTACAGTTGAAACTTTGTAGCCTGGAGTGGAGCCAAGCCCTCTGGTCCCACAGCCATTGAAACTTTGTTGCCTAAGTGGAGGCCTGGGATGATCAGAGTGCAGAAAGCTTGGCTTCCTCCATTGCAGGGGCAACCCAAGCCCCACCCCCCCTGCTCTCTCTGTGGCTGCAGCCATCTTGGTTGGGTTAATTTGCATACTCATTTTGATTGGCTGGTGGGTGTGGCTGGTGGGCATGGTTTGTGGGTGTAGTGGAGATGCAGTCAATTTGCATATTACTCTTTTATTAGATGGGATATGTGCAGTCACTGTCCATGACTTTAGGAGGTTGTAAGGGAAAGAAATTGTAATTTTAAGACACCATGGTTTAAACCTGTATGTATCTATGGTGAGCTATTTTACCTATTGGGGAATAGAAAGATAAAACTAACCCTATGTTTGAAATATTACAATTGAATGCAGTAGAAACAAAAATTAAGACATTTAAAGTCTCTGGGGTTTATCTAAATGGGAGTATTAATTATCCTATCTAATAAAAGAGTAATATGCAAATTGACTATCACTCTAACACCCAAGATGGCTGCCCCCATGTGGTCAAAGATGGCTTTCCCCATGTGGACACAAGATGGCCACAGCAAGATGGCCAGCAGGGGAGGGCAATTAGGAGGGACCAGATCTACAATGGAGGGCAGTTGTGGGTCATCAGGCCAGCAGGGGAGGTCAGTTGGGAGGGATCAGGCCTTCAAGGGAGGGCAGTTGGAGTGATCAAACCTGCAGGGGAGAGCAGTTAGGGAAGACCAGGCCTGCAGGTGAGGGCAGTTGGGGGATCAGGCCTGCAGGAGAGGGCAGTTAGGGATAATCAGGCTAGCAGGGGAGAAGTTAGGCATCAATCAGACTTTCAGGGGAGTGGTTAGGGGGTGATTAGCCTGGCAGGCAGAAACAGTTAGGGGCAATCAGGAAGGCAAGTAGGCAAGCAGTTGGGAGCCAAGAGTCCTGGATTTTGAGAGGAATGTCCGATTGCCCGTTTAATTGGGCAGTCTACATCCCTTCAGGGGTCCCAGATTGGAGAGAGTGCAGGTTGGGGTGAGGGATACACCCCCATGCACAAATTTCATGCACTGGGCCTCTAGTATGGTTCATATACTGTTTGTGTTATTATTTTTTAAAGTAGAAAATTAGATCACAGAATGTTGCCTCCATGATATAGCCCACTTTTCCAAGGAAAGTAAAACTGTAGTAGATTTTATTCCTTGAAAATTATATTATTTTCAAGAGTCATTTGAATAAATATTAGGATTGCCTTAATTAAAAAAATGACCTGGTAAGAAAAGGTTTTCCTGGGGGGAATGGTGAATATAACAATCACAACCACCACCATGAAATATTTTTATAAAGGACTCAGGCACAATCACTGGCATTTGCAATAGCTTTACATTTGAAAAACACACTAATATATGCATGCATTTATTCAGTAAATAGTGCATACCTAGTACTTGCCCAGAAAGATAAAGAAGACACACAGCATCTCTGCAGTGCTATTGTGGGGAGATAGATAATTAAAAAAACAAGCAAATAATTTCTGACAGTGACATAACATTTCTACAGGCAATGGAACATATAAAAGAGTGATGCTGTAGGGAGGGAGCTATATTCTGACTTAGACACGTTAGTCACAGAAAGCATTATTGAGAATGTAATGGGATAGAGCTATCAGTGAAAATATTTGAGGAAAGAAAGTTCTAGATTGAAAGTGGGAATCAGGAATGAGCATGAGCCTGAAATGTTGAGGAAATGGAAAGTATTCCTCTATGACAGGAACATGTGAGACAGAGAAGAATCTCATGAACTGCTTGTGGGAATTGAAACTGGCCCAGCCATCTGAAGAATAATGCAATAGTGCAGGTACATGCTATGACCTAGGCAAAGTCATACCTGAGATGTACATCCCAGAGTGATTCTTGAACAAGTACGAGAAAATATATATGAATGTTCATTCTGTGTTTTTACAAATATATATACTTTTTTTATTTCAGAAAGGAAAGAAGAGGGAGAAATAGAAATAGCAATGTTGAGAGAGAATTAGTGACTAGCTGCCTTCTGCATGCCCCCCATTCAGGATCCAGCCCACAAACTGGGCATGTCCCCTGACTGGGAATGGAACCATAAACTCCTAGTTCATAGGTGGCAGCTCAATCAATGAGCAACACTGGCCTGGCCAGAGAGTGAACTTTATTCAAGGGATTATGTACCCCAAATCTTAGTGCCTTTGCATTGGCCACATTCATTTTGGCCAATGACCTCTGTTCCCAGGTGTGACTGATAAGGAAGTATCTTCCTATACCATCCCAACTTTAATGGGCATGCATCTATCTTGGAATCCTGGGGAGTATAAAGTTGTAGCTTCCTGGTGAAGCTGCCCAAATGACATGCTTATAATATCTGGCATTCTCTTTGCTTCTTGCCTATTATTAATAACTAGAGGCCTGGTGTATGATATTCATATACTGGAGGGGGAAGGGGAGTCCCTTAGCCCAAACTGTGAGGAGTGGGCCTAAGCCCGTAGTTGGACATTCTCTGAGGTGTCCTTAGTGCTGCTGCAGAGGCAGGAGAGGCTCTTGCCACCACCACTGTGCTCGCCAATCATGAGTCTGGCTTCTGGCTGAGCGGTGGTCCCCATGTGGGAGTGCACTGACCATTCGGGGGACATCTCCTGCATTGAGCATCTGCTCCCTGGTGGCCAGTGTGCTTCATGGTGACCAATCATTTCGCTGTTTGGTCAATTTGCATATTAGCCTTTTATTATATAGGACTATTTAATTACTATGTTATCATTTGGATTGCACAGTGGCATGAGTAGAAGCTGGGAGATAATTCCAGTAGTTTGTGGGAGTGATCAGAGTAGCTCAAGCTATACAGAAGGCAGGCCAAGAAGAAGGGAAGTGGAAAAATTCAGCGTGTATTTTGGAAGAGGTGCCCAAAAATTTCTAGGCACCAAGACTTTATAGCAGACCATCCCATCAGCTCTGGCACGAACAGCTTCCCTTGGGAAGATATTCTAACCACCCACTCCCTATCTAATACATTTTTAGTTATATTAACATAGAAAGGAATTACACATTTACCATCTTGTTATAGATTAATTCCTGCTGATGCTGGCATCCTGGTCACATACTTTTGCCAAGGTGATTCTTGAACATGAGTTCCTTACCATACATTTAAACAGTATTAGCTAAGTTTTCTTTTTACATGATTTAGAGAAACATTTTCTTGATATTTGACTTTAGATGGTGGGCACACAATGCAATATACAAATCATGTATCATAGAAATGTATACTTGAAACTTATATGATCCTATTAACCAATGTCACCTCAATAAGTTTGATAAAAATGAAATTAGTTCATAGGTACAACATAAGCAGTAAAATAAAATTATATTGCTTTTATTCATGATCAGATGGAGAAATTTACAAATATATAAAATGCCAAAACAATTTGTTATGGTAAATGTTATAGGAACTAAGTTATTTTTGAGGAAAATTATTGCCCAGAATTTATAAAGCAGTTCTGTTTTAACAATGCTAGTCTTACAAATGCTATTTGAATAAAACACCATAATTCTAAATCTATGGAGAAAAAAACTGAGCCATCAAAAAGCTGGGAAGTAAGCTCCAGGAAGCCTCCCAATTCTACACTAAAATAACAAAATGGCGAAATTATTTTTTTTAAATAATAGTCAACATCTTTGAACAATCTTTTTCATACACTATGCAAGGCTGTTCAACATTTTATTTTTCATTTCAAGGACATGTGAGCCAACTGTTATGGATGATGTATCTTGTAGGGATTTTGAGACTAGCATAACTTATATTCATAATATTTGGGTGTTTTGTATTTTTCTTGGACTTATCTACACATTTGTGTCAGTGCCAGCAAGAAGAAGGAGAAAAAAGAATTCGATCCTGATTCTCAAGTGTTTAAAGCTCTAACTGCTCTTGTTCTTTGCTCTCTGGATGCAGGACAGAATGTCTACTCTGCTCATGGAGTGCACCGGCTATGTCTACGACTTTAACAGCCTCAGTATAGTATGAAGAGTCCAGACCTAACAACAGCCCCATGCCATGAACATACTGCTTTCTGACTGACAATGGCAAGGAGCTACCAACCATTCTTTTGTCTAGACATTTTTCTTCCCAAACTTCAGAATCAACAAATTCAAGAATTACAGCTGCATTGGCATTGCATACAGACAAGATGGGTAAACAAAACCTGACTTTCTTCCTGTTAGAATAGGCACAGACCCTGAAAAACACATTTCCTACACTGTATATACCACATTTCAGCTGCCAGAAGAGAGGCCTAGAGACCAATATGCTTATGCCTCTTGTGTGATACGTGGACTATTGCCACATATTTCTATAGGATTCATTTCTCCCCCATTCATCACAGATATATTCACTAAAAGTAAATAGTCTTAATTGCAGTAGGCAGACCTGAAGATGCCAATGGCTCCCAATCTTAAGCATGCTTTGTGGTTCCTTATTTTTCCGACTCACTGCTTTCTCTAAAGATAAAGTTCACTTAGCCTTCCAGTGGCTGCAACCCAGAAAGGCAGTGTGAGAGGTGGAGTTAATGCCTCTGAGGACAATTTTCAATTTATGAGGGATGAAGGAAGCCAGAAGACAAATGCTCTAGTCTCTATTCTTAGGATAGACAACACAGAAAAACATTTTGCACATTTTTCAGAAGTTCCTGCAGAGTCAGGCACTTGTGTGTTGCTTGTAAATGTGATCCTGAAAACAGACCATTCATTGGCTTCCCTCTTTCCCTGTCTTACTTCCCCAATTTCCTCACCTACTTTCTCTGAACACCTTTCAAATAATTCACCCCAGTCTTTTTTTACACCCTGCCTTTGTGAGTCCCAAACTAAGACAGTTACCAGTGAATGAATATGCCACACAGAAATGCACATCTCATAATTATACAGTAATTTTACATCAAAACATTGTTTGCATATTATCAATGCACATTAGCACTTTGAGGGTCATGAGTTGCTTTTAAGAATCTGATAGAAGATATAGATCTTGTATGGATAGAAATACAAGGGGTTTGTTTATCAAGAAATCCCATCTACTGGCAAAGTGAGTACTCTCTAACCATTTCCGAGCTTAATACAACATTTTCTAGGAACTGCAATGCCCATTACTGGGTAGGAAATGGAGTTAATAAAAAATGCTGTAGCTCCCTGCACATCAAAGGCACACAGTCAAAACGATTTTGTTTTTGTTTTTAATTCATTTGAAAGGTCCTAGAAAAGAATAGAGACTCGTCAACAAGGAGGGTTCTGAACTGTCAGGGTATCATTTTTAAAATTTCATTTTTATTTTTACTAAAACATGATATTTTTCATGCTAGCTGGTTTGGATAGAGTATCGACCTGCAGGCTGAAGGGTTCCAGGTTCAATTCCAGTCAATGGCACATGCCTGGGTTGTGGACTCATTCCCCAGTAAAGGGTGTGCAGGAGGCAGCCAATTAAAGATTCTCTTTCATCATTGATGTTTTTATCTCTCCCTCTACCTTCCTCTCTGAATTCAATAAAAATATATTTAAAAAATAAAAAATAAATAAAACTGGACATCTCTCCTCAATTCTAATGGTTCCCTGCTGTCAAGAATACATGCGTCATGTGACCTGTCTTCTGCCATCATATTGTAGTGAGCAGATAAGATTTATTTAAGAATTTCACTTGGTTCTGAGTAAAGACAAACACTGTTCTCTTACTGTCAAAATATAGTAGTTCTAACATAGAATGGCTCTGTAATATCCACAAATCATTTGATGTATCGTCATAAATGAAATCGCAGGAAAATAAGAGTATGTTTGTCTTCCTTTTCCATATAGATTTTCCTGTTTCTAATATTGCCTTCCCCAGGTGACTGTTATTCTAGACACAGCTGCCCAAGGTCAATGAAATGTGACAAGGAGAAGAATAGGAATCCTGCAGAGATCTGCTCCTTGTGAGCAGTATGAAAGGTTTCTAAACATGGGGGACATTTGAGAGGGGAAAAATGGCGGCAGAATAGACAGACGTGTCTGGAGTCTTGTCGCTGGGCAGATAGAGAGAGAGCAGCTGAGAGTTGCACTGGGAGTGTTTGTTGGCAAGTTAAGAGTCAGTTATCCTTCAGGAGAAGGTTGAGGACTACTGGACGGGGCTCCCCTGACCAGGCAGCCCCACTGACACGGGGTTTTTGTCTCCCGGAATCACCAGCGCGAACATGAAGACCATGCCATCTTGCAGGGGGAAATGGATGTCTATGGCGGTCTGAAAGCTATAGCTATAGCACCCACTGAACAGCCAGGGTACCCAGAACACCGCTCTGCAATCGACACAGACACTCGGACTCAGAGGAGCTGCACACGCCACAATGAAAGGTCATATTTTGCCTGGGATAAGGTGAGGTCTCCTATCCCACAGAACAGAGACACACACACTGCGGGAACTGGACTGGGGGAAAGCTGCTTCTGGAGAGGCGCATGGATGTGAGGCAGGGTGTGATCCCTAAATGTTGAAGGGGGCTCTCAGAGCTATTAACAGAAGGGAGCTCTACAAAACAACCCATTTCGATCTGAGGCAGAAGGACAGCCTGGGAGTTATTACAGTGTACCTGCTGCAAGAGCGGAGAAGGGAGAGAGCACAGACAGCACTCTTTACTCTTCAGACCCTGGCTTCTGATTGCTAAGCCCAATACATAGGATCACGCAACTGGAGACATCCTGAGAGATTGCAGGGGAAGGTTGTTTTTCTGGAACCTGGGGATCGGAGCATAGAATAACCATCAGAGAATCAGTTCTGGGGCAACCCATCCCACAAACTTGTATTGAGAACCACAGAGTAGCAGGACCTAAGCACAGGCTAGAGAGGTCCTGTGCTTAGTCTCAGAGGTCAATTCTGAAACACTGCTACCCAGTGGATGACTCAAAAGTTGGCTCTAGTATAATCACAAAAGAATAGAGATTAAGACACACCTCAGCAGTGGAACACAGGGAAATGCAATAACCTCCCAACTAGAAAATAGGAGTGCCAAACCGAACAATAGTGGAAGTGAATGACCTCCACTACTGCCCATTCTATTTTTTATTTTTATTTTTATTTTTTTATTTTTTGCATATTTTAATTAAACAGCTATTTTTTTCTTTTCTCCTCAATTGGTTTTACCTTTTTAATTATTACATTTTTGTTTTCAACTAGTACTATTACTACTACTATTTTACCTTTTTGAAAAAAAAAACAAGTGTCATTTTATTTTCTCTATATTTTACTTTGGGATTAGAGTTCTACATTCTATTTTCATCTTTCCTTTAGCATAATTTTACTCTATCTCAACTCTACCTTTATGCCAACACTCTCTTCCTAATTTTCCCCATTTTGTTGTCTTCTTTCTCTTTCCCTTTTCCAACTTTAGATTCTCCCTATTCTTTCTCTTTACCTGGTTAAAATTTCACCCCACTTATATATCTAATTTCAAATCCCCTACTCCAAGTATATACAAACTTCTCTCTTCCTGTCTTCACTATCCAAAAAAAAATTGTTTTTTCTCTATATCCTTTTGTTGTTGTTTGCCTGAACGGTGATTAGATCAATTTTTTATACTTTTTTTGTGAGATTGTTTTTTCTTATTCTACTTGTTTTATTTTGCATTTTGTTTGCTTTGTTTTTGTTTGTTTTTTACCTCTCTTTCCCTCGCCTCCCTTGATATTAGTTGTTATTTGTAGTTTGTATTGAAAAAATACCCAAGTACAACAGCTTCTAGAAAAAAAAAATTAAAAAGCAAGAGGAGAGCCTAAGGGAACATTGGGATAACACGAAACAAAACAACATCTGCATAATGGGGGTTCCAGAAACAGTGGAAACTGAGCAAGGAATAGAAAACCTGTTTGAAGAAATACTGACAGAAAACTTTCCTAATACAGGAAAGAAAAAAAAACATTAAAATCCAAGAAGCTCACAGAGTCCCAAGCAAAATGAACTCCAAAAAACTGTTACCACATTATAATTAAATTGTTAAACACCAATGACAAAGTAAGAACCTTAAAAGCAGCCAGAGAGAAACAGAAAGTTACCTACAAAGGAAACCCCATAAGACTAGCAACTGATTTCTCAACAGAAACTCACCAAGACAGAAAGGAATGGAATGAAATATAAAAAGTCATGCAAAGGCAGGGTCTGAATCCAAGACTACTGTACCCTGCAAGGCTTTCATCAAAATTGAAGGTGAAATCAGGAACTTTACAGACAAAAAAAGACTAAGGGAATATATTACCACCAAACCAGCAAGGCAAGAAATGTTAAAGGGTCTGCTGTAAAAAAAAAAAAAAAAGAAATAGGAAGCAAAGAAGGAACTTGGGGGTAAAGACTAAAAATGGTGACAGATAAGTACCTATCAATAATAACTTCAAATGTAAACAGATTAAATGCTCCAATCAAAAGACATGAGGTAACTGATTGGATAAGAAAACATGATTCATATATCTGCTGTCTACAAGAAACCCACCTCAGAAAAAGAGATGCACACAGGTTGAGGGTGAAGGGATGGAAGATGGTATTTCAGGCAAATGGAAATGAAAAAGAAGCCGGGCTTGCAGTACTTATATCTGACAAATTAGATCTCAAAATGAAGGACATAACAAGAGATAAAGAAGGCCACTTCATAATACTAAAGGGAACAATCCAACAAGAAGAAATAACTCTGGTAAACATATACGCACCCAATATAGGAGCACCCAGATACATAGAAAAACTCCTGGAGGATATTAAGGGAGAAATTGACAGCAATAGAATCATAGTAGGAGACTTTAATACCCCACTATCACCACTGGACAAATCCTCTAAACAAAAATCACCAAAGAAACATCAGTCCTAAATGACTCACTAGATCAGATGGAATTAATTGACATCTTCAGAACATTTCACCCCAAAGCCACAGAATATACATTTTTCTCAAGTGCACATGGGTCATCTTCAAAGATTGACCATATGTTGGGTCATAG
The DNA here is from genome assembly GCA_011751065.1 of Lasiurus cinereus. Lineage (NCBI taxonomy): Eukaryota > Metazoa > Chordata > Mammalia > Chiroptera > Vespertilionidae > Lasiurus > Lasiurus cinereus. The sequence continues at coordinate 13,825,681 of JAAGEH010000293.1, forward strand.
GAAAAGTCTCTTCAAATTCAAGAAGATAGAAATCATATCAAGCATTTTCTCAGACCACAGTGGCATAAAACTGGAAATCAACTATAATAAAAACAATAGAAAGAAATCAAACACATGGAGACTAAACAGCATGCTATTAAACAACACCTGGGTAACCAGAGAGATCAAGGAAGAAATAAAAAACATCATGGCAATAAATGACAATGACAACACAATGATACAAAATTTATGGGACACAGTGAAAGCAGTCTTAAGAGGGAAGTTCATAGCCCCACAAGCCTACTGCGAAAAACAGGAAGCAATGGTAATAAATTACCTAACCCAACAAATCAAAGAGCTAGAAAGAGAGCAACAAGAAAAGCCCAATGTCTGCAGAAGGAAGGAAATAATAAAGTTCAGAGCGGAGATAAACGACATGGAGACCAAAGAAACAATTCAAAAGATCAACAAAACCAAGAGCTGGTTCTTTGAAAGGATAAACAAGATTGATGGACCTCTAGCCAGGCTCACCAAGAAGCAAAGAGAGAGAACCCAAATAAACAAAATCAGAAAAGAAAGAGGTGACATAACAACAGACCCCACCAAAATATAAAGGATTGTTAAAAAATACCATGAACAATTCTATTCCAACAACCTGGACAATCTGGAGGAAATGGGCATATTCCTAGAAAAAGATAACCTTCCAAAACTCAATCAGGAAGAATCTAAACAACTCAATAGGCCAGTAACTATGGAAGAAATTGAAGCAGTCATCAAAAAGCTTCCAGCAAACAAAAGCCCGCGACCAGATGGCTTCACAGAGAAGTTTTACCAAATATTCAAGGAAGAACTAAAACCTATCCTCCTCAGACTATTCCCAGACATTTAAGAAGAAGGAACACTTCTAAGCTCCTTCTATGAAGCAAATATCACCTAATACCAAAGCCAGATAAAGACAACACAATGAAAGAGAATTACAGGCCAATATCCATCATGAACATAGATGCCAAAATCCTTAAGAAAATTCTAGCAAATCGGATCCAGCAGTACATCAGAAAGATCATACACCATGACCAAGTAGGATTCATCCCAGGAATGCAAGGATGGTACAATATCTACAAATCAATAAATGTGATACATCGCATAAACAAATTGAGAGATAAAAATCACATAGTCATATCAATTGATGCAGAAAAATAATTTGATAAAATCCAACATCCTTTCTTGATAAAAACTTTCAGCAAGGTGGGCATAGAAGGATCATACCTCAACATCATAAAAGCCATATACGATAAACCCACAGTTAACATCATACTCAATGGGAAAAAACTAAAACCATTTCCCCTAAGAACAGGAACAAGACAGGGATGCCCACTCTCACGTCTTCTGTTCAACATAGTACTGGAAGTATTAGCCATTGCAATTAGATAAGAAGAAGGAATAAAAGGCATCCAAATTGGAAAAGAAGAAGTAAAGCTGTCCTTATTTGCAGATGACATGATACTGTACATAAAGAACCCAAAGGACTCTATCCAAAAACTAATTGCTCACTAAATGAATTCGGCAATGTAGGAGGATACAAAATTCATGCCAAGAAATCTGTGGCATTTCTATACACTAATAGTGAAATTATAGAAACAGAGACTAAAAAAGCAATCCCATTTACCATTGCACCAAAAAAATTAAGATACCTAGGAATAAACCTAACTAAGGAGGTAAAAGACCTATATGCAGAAAACTATAGGACACTGAAAGAAGAGATAGAGGAAGATGTAAACAGATGGAAGAAAATACCATGCTCATGAATTGTGAGAATCAACATCATTAAAATGTCCATACTACTCAAAGCAATCTATACATTCAATGCACTACCCATTAAAATACCAATGACGGAGGAGAATCCAAGATGGCAGCATAGGTAAACACCTACACCACAGCCTCGCACAACAATTTCAAAACTACAACTAAAAGACAGAACGGACATCATCCAGAACCACAGGAAAGCTGGCTGAGTGTAAGTTCTACAGCTAGAAGGAAAGAGAGGGGCTCACAGAAACCCAGAGGAACTGCAAAAAGCTGAGGTACGGAGACACACGCGCTGAGAGAGCGGGTGCCTGAGTACCTGGCTGGCTTTCTCTGGTGGGAGGGAAACGAAGACTCCCAATGGCATTGAACCCCTTATCTTATGACACTAAACCCCAGATCCAGCCAAAACTCTTATGGGGGGAGTTTGGACTGTGAAAAGGGAGAGGTGCACGGAAATTTAGGGGAGTCACAAAAGAGGTCTGGTCCGCACAGCACTGCGGGGAGGACAGATTGCTGATTGTGCCGCTGGCTTTCTCGAGTAGGCAGGAGACAGACCCTCCCAACTGTGCCACTTCTGACTCCACTAAGCCCCTTTTTCGGGCGAAACCCTGGAGATCTAGACTCAAGTGACCCTGGTGCACAGGGGAGCTGGAAAGGCAGCGGTCTAGAGGCACTGTGGGCGCGCACAGAAGGACCACTCCAGCGATTACCCAGTCATGTGAGACTCAGGGGCCACAGAGGGTGGGGCTGACTGGAAAGCAAGGTGGTCCCTTAAGCCCTGAGACTCCACCCCTTCCAAGCTCAACAGAGGCTTCTGCAGTTTTGCAAGTCTGCTATCATAAGGCTGAATTCAACACAGAAGTTTCCCCGGCATAGTGAAAATGCTGAGACAAGGTAAGGGATCACAAACAAAAGAAATGGAGGGAAAACAAAGGACTGGATATAGAGTTCAAAACCACGCTTATAAGGTTTTTCAAGAATATGCTAGAAAAGTTGGATAAACTTAGTGAGAGCCAAGAGATGAAAAAGGACCAACTAGAGATACAAAAGAGCCAACTAGAGATAATAAAGGTCCAACTAGAAATGAAAAAGGAACAACTAGAAATTAAACATACACTGACTGAAATAAAAAATATTATACAGAGTCCTAACAGCAGACTAGAGAAAGGCAAAAATCAAGTCAAAAATTTGAAATATAAAGAAGCAGAAAACACTCAACTGGAAAAGCAAGAAGAGAAAAGAATCCAAAAATGTGAACATAATGTAAGGAGACTCTGGGACAGCTTCAAGCGTACCAACATCAGAATTGTGGGGGTGCCAGAAGAAGAGAAAGAGCAAGATACTGAAAACCTATTTAAAGAAATAATGACTGAAAACTTCCCACATCTGATAAAAGAAATAGACTTACAAGTCCAGGAAGCACACAGAACCCTATATAAAAGGAATCCAAAGAGGACCACACCAAGACACATCATAATTAAAATACCAAGAGCAAAAGACAAAGAGAGAATATTAAAAGCAGCAAGAGAAAAACAGTTCATTACCTACAAGGGAGCACCCATATGACTGTCAGCTGATTTCTCAACAGAAACGATGCAGGCCAGACGGGAGTGGCAAGAAATATTCAATGTGATGAATAGCAAGAACCTACAACCAAGAATAATCTATCCAGCAAAGCTAACATTCAGAATTGAAGGGCAGATAAAGATCTTCACAGATAAGAAAAAGCTAAAGGACTTCATCAACTCCAAACCAGCATTATATGAAATTCTGAAAGGTACTCTTTTAGAAGAGGAAGAAGTAAAAGGTAAAAACCAAAAAATTATGAACAACAAATACATATCTATCAACAAGTGAATCTAAAAATTAAGTGAATTTAAAATTTGATGAACAGAATAAACTAGTGAATATAATAGAATCAGGAGCACAGAAAGGAAGTGGACTAATAATTCTCAGGGGGAAAGGGGTGAGGGGTATACAGGGAGAGACTGGACAAAAATCATACACCTATGGATGAGATCAATGGGAGGAAGCTAAGGGCAGAGGAAAGGGTGGGAGCTGGGTGGAGGGGTGCTATGGAGGGGAAAAAAGAGAAACAAATGCAATCTGAATAATAAAGATTTAATTAAAAATAAATAAAAACACATGAAAAAAATAAAATAAAATGCCAATGACATATTTCACAGACCTAGAAAGAACTCTTCAACAAAACAGCAAGAAAGCCCACTGTATGGGAGAATGTATTTGCAAATGTTATCACTGATAAAGGTTTAATCTCCAACATCTACAGCCAACTTATACAACTTAATAAAAGGAAGATAAATGATCCAATTATAAAATGGGCAACAGACCTAAATAGAAACTTTTCGAAAGACGACAGAAGAAAGGCCAAGAGACACATGAAAACATGCTCAAAGTCAATAATTATCTGAGAGATGCAAATCAAAACGACAATGCGATACCATCTTACACCGGTCAGAATGGCAATCATCAACAAATCAACAAAGGTCAAGTGTTGGCGAGGATGCAGAGAAAAAGGAACCCTTGTGTGCTGTTGGTGGGAATGCAGACTGGTGCAGCCACTGTGGAGAACATTTTGGAGTTTCCTCAAAGACATAAAAATGGAACTCCCATTTGACCCAGCAATCCCACTCTTAGAAATATATCCTAAGAAATTAGAAACACCAATCAGAAAGGATTTATGCACCCCTATGTTCATAGCAGCACAATTTACAATAGGTAAAATTTGGAAACAGCCTAGGTGCTTGTCAGCAGATGAGTGGATTAGAAAACTATGGTACATCTACACAATGGAATTCTATGCTGCCATTAAAAAGAAGGAATTCTTACCATTTGCAGCAACCTAGATTGAACTGGAGAGCCTTATGCTAAGTGAAATAAGCCAGTCAATGAAGGAGAAACACCACATGATCTGACTCATTTGTGGATAATAAAGAACATTATAAACTGATGAACAAAAGGATAGATACAAAGGCAGTAAAGCATCAAACAGACTGTCAAATTATAGAAGGAAGATTAAGGAGAGGTGGGGTATTTAAGAGATCAACCAAAGGACTTGTATGCATGCACTTAAGCATAACCAATGAACACAAGACAGTGGGGGGTTGGGGTATGCCTGGGAGTGGGGGGCAATGGATAAATACTTATACATATAACACAATAAAAAAATAAATGAACATAAAATATAAAATAAAATAAATGATAGTTGGAAGATAAAATAAATTAAAAAAAACAAAGATGGGGGACATTAAAGTGGTAGAAACTCATTTTCAAATGAGGAAGATCTGAGGGCAAAGAAACAAGGCTAGGATCCTAGAGCTATTGGGAGTTTCATGTGAAACATATTAAAAAAATTATCTTCAAATATAATTATTTCCATTAATTACATAAAACCCTGGATTAATGTCTGATGCAGCTGCAGATCCGAATGCAAATTATCTTGATGTATAAAGAGAGTAAATCTTAGAGGGAAGAATAGTTTTAATGAGCCAAGAGATGGGATATTAGAGGGAAGAACAGACGGTGATGCATTTTCCCTTCCCCTGATTCCTCTGGGAAGAAACCTCCATCCTATAGAGGCATGTTCCCAGGAATTTTAGACATTGATAAGCATTGATGTGCTGCCTAAAAGCAACATGTTAGTTTATGTCTGAGTATTTAACTTTACTTTTAATTCTTCATTTGAAGAAAACCTGGGAGAGAAAGCAGTGACCTAAATTCAAACTAAGCATGATTTATTAAAATGTGCTCCTTAGAAACCCATCTGATTTTAAGTCAAAGATGGGAGGAGATGTCTATGGAGAAATCATGAGAAGAGCATGTTCCAAAGGCTAGCAGAGGTGGGCTGCCACAGGGAAGGTACAGAGTTGTGTTTTCCAATTTTGCTTGGGGGTCACTCTAACAATGTGATTCCTGAAATTTGAGATTGCATGGATCATTAATTAAAAGAATTTTCATCTCAGGCTTGCTAACTTTTAATATGGTCAAATCAGATGTTAAAATCAATCATTTAATCAACTGAATTAAGCAACTACTTACAACATTCCATTATTTCATTAAGAAATAATTTTTACCATTGTCACATTAGATATATGTGTGTGTGTGTGTGTTTATGCATGTGCATATGTATTTACATATATACTATGTGTAATATACATATATTTACATATACATATATATCATGTATATACAGGGTGTGTGTGTGTATGTGTCTGTGTGTGTGTATACACAATGTTTATAGATCTATTACATTTTGAAAATGAAATGTATTTTAATATATACTCTACTTATAGTCATTCAAAGTGCATATACATTTTTTGGGATACTCTGTGTATATAGGAAGAAACAACACCCAATCGAATTTTTCTTTAAAATTTGCTTAAAATGTATTTATTTAAAATTATTATTTATCATTAAAGTAATATTATCTTCTGTATTTGTTATATAAGGTTAAAAAGAATCATCCTAGATCAACAAAGTCCTCAAACTGAAATTTCTTGACTTGAAATTCAATCTCAAATTAGAAATGGAAATCACATCCTTTGGTATTTGACCTCCCAGCCCTGTCTGTTGCCCCTCTAAATGGATACTTCATAAATTGGCTCTGATACCACTTGGGACCATTCCAGGGATTACAAAAGCTTGAACTCAAGATAGGCCCCCCTCATTGAGTGGAGTGAAGACATGAACTCATGTTGCATTAAACAGTTTGAAAACTTAAGTCAAATTGTCCCATAGTTTTCAAGTCAGCGGGTGAAAAATAACTTAGATAAGTTTGGAATAAGAAATACCTTACTTTAAAAGTGTTTAGGATATAGGAATGAATACAAATGAGGTGGGGGAAGTACAGGTAGATGCATACCAAGAGCTATTGCCATTTTGAATAGTAGCCAAAACTATTTTCCTTACAGATGTTTCTGCAAGAATTTTTTCTAAGCACTCTGTAATTTTAAGAAATACTTTAATAAATGTCTTTTTATCTCTGAAGAGCTCATTTATCCATGTATCTTAACACATTTCTCTGATGCTTTCCTCTGTTTTCATGCCCTATCATTTCTTAAAAAAAAAAATCACCTAGCAATGAGCCCCATTGCATACATCTTTACCTAAACTCTATTCTCTGAATAACAAATGGACCTTCTTGCAGAAAATTTTGAACATAAGGAATATATTGTTATGATAGGTTTCTCGTGGTTGTTTTATACTCTGTACTACATCCATATCATTTTTAAAGGATTCAAATTCCTTTGAATAATAGAGGTATTGGCTGTTCATAAAGAAATCAAATACACTAGGCTGCTATTTTCAAGTTTATTTTATTATTTTACAGCTCATATTTCTTTCTATCCAGAGTAACTCAAGCCAAAAATTTCAAAAGCACTTTTGGCAGATATGTAAATAAATTGGATAGCAAATATCCAATTAATAAATTTTGGCAGATAGACTTTTGGATCCACTTGAGAAGAGAAGACTATTTTAATATCCTTGACCAGTTCATAATGAACAACATAGTCCTGCCCACACATGTCAAACACTGCGGGTTTTACTCAAGGGGAGTACAACCAGGGAAATCAGTCAGTGACCAAAGCCCAAAAGCTCAGATAACATGAGAGTGGTGTTCTTGCTTTCAATCATGCTGCTTCCTCCTAAAAACAAATGAAATGAACTTCTTCTCACTTGCTTTTCTGAGTACTTTTTTTATTGTTAATTGCATATTACAGTAAAAGATGAAAAACCTGTCTTAATTGCTATGATCTCACACCAGAGCGGCAGCTGAGGACAGGAGCACTGTTCTCAGAGCACTTTCTCTCTTCACTAAACAGCTTCTGGGTCCTATGAATCTGTTCAAAGCAGTGACTATTAGCAGAGTCTGAGGGACGCAGGGAGAAAGCGATGTCAAATATTCCTAACTCCATCCAATTGTTTCCTCTGGTAGAGGAAGTATTTGAGACCTGGAACAGTTTCTAAAATAGAAAAGCCAAGACTTAACCTTTCCCATGAAAGGATTTGATGCCAAAGCTTCACTTGCAAAGCAAGCTTCCATCACTGAAAACAACTTTTAAAACCCAACTTCTATTTGAAAAGTCACACAGAACTTCTTTCATCAATGCCCACTTTAGAGAAAGCATCTATCGTAACTACAAAGTTTGCTGTCTTTAGCCTTTCTGCTGCACAGATAGCTTCAGAATGCACTAGGCAGATGTTGTTTTCCATTATTATCAGAAATAATTACTTTGATGGTTCCTGGCTACCTTTAAGATGAGGAATGCATCAATGCTGTGACATGCAATAGTGAGACTTTGCAGAAGCCTCAGGTCCTCATGTATTCAGCAGACCATCAAGTCTAAACAGTCTGATGGTCATTCACCTCCTTCACTCAGACTCCAGAAGCCCCTCTTCATTAAACCTGCATCCTTCAAACCACAGTGACAGTCCCTGGGGACAGTGCATGCGCAAAACTCTTCTCTAGAATCCACCGTGATGAAATGGAATCCTGATTTATTTATCCCTAATTTATAACCACATCGGAACATCACTTCTACATTTTAGGTTCCAATTCTTCTTACATTGTATGAAATTTTCTGAGATTGTGGAAAAAGATAACACACAACACACAGGCACACTCACACACATACATACTTATATATACACACACATTATGGATAGAAAGTACAGTTTTATTTGTAAAAAAAAGTGTTTGTATAAGGATATTTTGTAGGTCACATAACTGCATGTTTTCCTTCTTTTAGGTTGTGATCATTATTGAGTATGTACCATAGTTAACTACTGGTATTCTTTCATTCAACAAATATTGAAGTCCTACTTTTATGAATCCTTTTTTAACAACTTTATTGAAATCTGCTTTACATGTCTTAAAATTCTGCTGTTTTAAGTATAAAATTAATTCATTTTTAGTGATATCACAGATATACAAAAAACATCAGATTTCAGCTTTCACAGATTTCCACCCCACAAAAGATATCTTCTGCCCATTGGCAGTCATTTCGCTCTCTTCACCTTTCTGACTCATTTTTAAAAAAAAAAATTATATAAATTTAAATGTACATAAGGGATCTTTTACACCTGACTTCTTTAACCTAGCATAATTTTCTAAGATTCCTCCATTTGGAAGTGTTTATTAGCAGTATACTATTTTCTATTACTTAATAGTGTTCTATGGCATGGCTATAGCACATTTTGTTTTTATATTTGCAAGATTATTGACATTTGGGCTGATTTTAGTCTAGGGCTCTTACGAATAATAGGGCTATTAACATTGATGTACAGGTTTTTATGTGGATATATGTTTTTATTTCACTTGTGTATACACCTAGGAGTGGAATTGCTGGGTCATATGGCAAGTTTATGTTTAATCTTTTAAGGAAATGCTCAACCATTTTTTATTCTAAATCATTGTACCACTTTACATTCTCACCAAAAATTTACGAGTTTTCAAATTTACCACATACCTACCAACACCTGTTTTTGTATACCATCCTGATTACCCCCATCCTATCTACTCTGAAGTGGCATCTTGTGATTTTGAAATGCATTTCCTAATGACTCATGTTGTTGAGCAGCTATCTATTCATGTGCTATTGTCCACTCATCTATCTTTTTTAGTGAAATGTCATTTCACATATCAGACACTACTTTATATCAGAGGAGATAGTAAAGAAAAAAATTAATGCCTTACTCTCACTTCAAATAGTAGGGAAAGTCAGACAATGAAAACATGCAACTATATCTAATGGTGTTATATGACATGAAGCTATTTGAAGCATTGCAATGGGTATGGGAATACCAGATTAAGGGTGGGTGTCATATTTTAAATAAAATTTACAAGGAAATTCTCAATAAGTAAATAGCTGAAGGTCCTGAAGAACAGGAGGAAGGGACTCATATATATTTATGGTGGATAAATGTATGTATATATAGTAACATATTTGCATTTAAACAGGTAGCATTATGAGCAACTATTTAATACACTTTCCATCTTCCTGCCAAGTACACTGTTAGTTAAATTGGAACTTGAGTAATTGAAAGAAATAGTAATGCTAGTACTAGTTATTAGTTTAGGGTTTTTTATTGCTTTTTATAATCATTTCAAAACATGCACAGAGCAAATTATTATAATATGGGAAGGGTAAAAGTAGATTTAAAATTGTTACTATATCAAACATATAGTTTATTCTTGTATTAATTATTAATTATTGTGTTATTTTCCATATAAATAACTATAAACCTAAATTTGCCAACCCTTGTATTTTGGTAATCTAATATATATTGTGAATCAAGTGACTGAATTTTCCCACGTACTTGGCCGTCGTCTGCATGTTGTTTTTAAATTTTGTTTCATAGAAATAAGATAGTTCACCTTCTGTTTGACAAGAATCCATTACTTATCACTATTGGAAGTGATCGCTCTCACTAAAACAGCTAGAAACATTCCAGCTTTTACTCACCACAGTGTGGCAATGAAGTGTCCCTTAGAGAACATGAGAAGAATGCAGAACAGCAGTTCTATTTTGATAATATTAGAGCACCTCACAGATTGTTTTTGTTGTTTGTTTAAAAAATGTTATCAGGTGGTTGCAATATGCAAGATATATAGAAAGGCAAACTGTTCTATGATAAAAGCTGACAACTAAAACTGTACTTAGAACAAGTACACAAGCAAAACACATATAACGTGGGTTACTAAGATACTCTAGACACTCCAGCACAATGGGAGTGACCTGGGTTGGGTCCTATAGCAGGGACTAGACTCTAGACTAGAAACAGACCCACCTCTTTATCTCCCACCCCTTCATCTGTAGAACTAACAATTTGGCATTTAATCCCTCATTTTGAATCATCCCTCTTCTAGTTGATATCTTAGAGTTTCAGGTTTTGTGTGTTTGGTTGGTCGGGTTGGGTTTCTTCTTCTTCTTCCTTTTTTTTTTGAAAGGGCGTCCTGGTAAAGAAGAAAGTGCATCCATGACTATGTGGTCATTTGTCCTCTGATGAGATTCTGGCATCTGCCCTCAGTACCAGGAGGCAGCTTCCAGCACATGCCATTCTCTGGTTCTTGTTTTCCCTACCCTCAGGGCTCTCTGGGTGGGTATCAGTGACTGGAAATGCTGCCTGGAACTCTGCTGCTCATTTGGGGCATCACTGTCGACAACAAATGGATCTGGTTGGAATTAGCCATACAGATGGAATTAGCCAGGCTAAACCTAGATAATCTGTTACTCAGACTGAATCTCCACTGCATGTGCAATAGAAATTTTGGAGTTACCAATACCAGAAGCATTATCCAGGCTGAACATGATATTTCAAGGAAAAAGGGATGAAAATTCCAGAGATAGAGAGAAGATATGTGCATAAAGTGCTTTAGTTTTTTATTAGTAAGGCTGAGACAGGGCTAAAGTGGACTAAGGTGGCAATAAATGATATCACAGATCAAGAAAAAAAAACTGTACAAAAAAATCTGACACCAAAATATGTTATGTTGAGTATATACCATTAAAAACTATGGGCATGGTCTCTGCCCTGATGAAGCTTATAAATCAGTATGTAAGAAAATTAATAAAGAACTCAAGAAAATAAACCATATTAATGCTACCTACCTTTGTTACTTGATCTGAAGAAAAGACACAGGAATTGGTATGCTTTCTTTAGTGAGAGTGAGTAACACTCTGCAAATGTCCAAAAAATGTTTAAATCTGGGAAAAAAGCAAAAAAAAAAAAAGAAAGATAAAAATGAAAATAAAAATGACTAAAAATATAGAAAACAACAACAATACAATATTGTGCCAAAGAGGCTATCGAAGAGGGAGTTTTCACAGAGAGGGGACAAAGAGAACTTTTAAAATACTTCTAAAAGGTTAAAATAAACACAGAGAATTAAAATTTCTACATTGGATTAAGCAACCTAAAGTCACTAGTCTTTTAACAAGAGGAGAAAGGACCTGGGAATGAGGTAGCAAAGGCAAGTCTCTTAAGCAGGGAACCCAATGAGTGGTAACATAATTAGAAAGAATTTTTGAAGAATTGGAGTCACTTTACATGCTGAGGACATGACCCAATAGAGAATATGCAGATGAAAATCCAGGAAAAAAAAAAGACATTACATAATATATATTGGTTAGAGGACATTGATCTGGCATTTATTTGAGCCAGGCTAAACCTAGATAATCTGTTACTCAGACTGAATCTCCGTGTTAGATCAAGAAGAGAATTAGGGAGAAGCAAGATGGCAGCGTAAGGGACACACCTATACGTGCTGTCTCTCGTAACCACATCAAAACTACAACTAAAAAGCAAAACAACTATCCCCCAGAACCTCAGGAAAGCTGGTGGAGTGGAAGTTCTGCAACTAGAAGGGAAAAAAAAAAGTGCATTGAGACATGGTAGGACTTGCAGAAGCTCAGAAACACAGAGGTACGGAGACGCCCACATTGGGCTGGCGTGCACTGTTGTTTTTTAATTAGGAGAGAGTTACAAGTTCCTATCTCTCTGAACTCTAGTTTCTGGGGAGATTCTGTGGACCCAGACTCATACAGGGAGAAAGTGGACTGTCTGCCATTGGGTGGGAAAGGGAGGGTGGCTCTCTCACAGAGGTGCGCACAGGAATCATTGTTTACTGCGCTGGGGCACGAGGCACCGGACCCTGAACAGAATGTAGCAGAGAGGGCTGACTGGCAGCCATTGCTGTTTGCTATGCCCTAGCCTAGTGATTCCCTGAGACCCCACCCCCCAATTTACAAACCCACCCAGCCATTAGCAGCGGTTTTTGCATATGAATGGCCTGCCCTCTGGCAACTTAACCTAACAAATTGCAACTGGGTCAGACAACTCCAAAACTTCAAAACTCTAAGCAAAGAAGAGAAGCCTGCAAATCTCCCTGTAGCTCCTGCGGGGTGGCCTCAGACACTAGCTGACTTGCACCTCCTTGGAGATCCAGGAACCAGTGTATCTAGAGGTCAGTGTGAGACAACACCAGATTCCAACTCCTCACATACATAAGTGACACACTCAAGAGGCAGACTCGGTGAGCACCAAAGCCCAACTGAAGCAAGTGCTGCCCCATAGTGGCTTCTCCAGCACAGCAGTTCTTCCATTAATAGACACAGCTAATCCTCACAGTCAATTGGCCTGGAGGTCAATTCCTCCCAGTATACCAATAGCAATCAAGGCTTAACTACAGTAAGACTGTGAACCCAGTCCACAAAGGGTTGCACCAAGAGTGTCCACCTCAGGTGATTGGGGAGGTGGAGCTACTGGGCCCTAAGGACAACTAGCACACAAATCCACTCCATCAACACCAGGAAGCAGCCAAAATGCGGAGACCAAGAAACATGTCACAAATGAAAGAAATGGAGGAAAGCAAATAACTGGACATAGAGTTCAAAACCACATTTATAAGGCTACTCAAGAATCTTCTACAAACTTCCAGGAAACTAAGTGAGACCTCTGAGAAACTTAGTGAGACCTTTAAGGATCTTAATGAGAATGCCAAAAAAACAAAAAAGGACCAGTCAGAACTTAAGCATACAGTGTCTGAAATAAAGAATAATATACAGAAATCCAACAGCAGACTAGAGGACTCAAAGAATCAAACCAAAGATCTGAAATATGAGGAAGCAAAAAACACCCAACCAGAAAAACAAAAAGAAAAAAGAGTCCAAAAATGTGAAGATAGTGTAAGGAGCCTCTGGGACAATTTCAAGCATACCAACATCAGAATTATGGGGGGTGCCAGAAGAAGAGAGAGAGCAAAATACTGAAAACCTATTTGAAGAAATAATGACTGAAAACTTTCCCTACCTAGTAAAAGAAATGGACTTACAAGTCCAGGAAGCATACAGAACCCCAAACAAAAGGAATTCAAAGGGACCATACCAAGACACATCATAATTAAAATGCCAAGGGCAAAAGACAAAGAGAATCTTAAAAGCAGCAAGAGAAAAACAGCTGGTTACCTACAAGGGAGGACCCAAATGACTGTCAGCTGATTTCTCAACAGAAACTATGCATGCCAGAAGGGCGTGGCAGGAAATATTCAAAGTGATGAATAGCAAGAACCTACAACCAAGAGTGCTCTACCCAGCAAAGCTATCATTCAGAATTGAAGGGCAGATAAAGAGCTTCACAGACAAGAAAAAGGTAAAGGAGTTCATCACCACCAAACCAGGATTATATGAAATGCTGAAGGGTTTTCTTTAAAATCCCTTAAAGAAAGAAGGGAAAAGGTAAAGATAAAAATTATGAACAACAAAGTGATAACAAACACATACCTATCAACATGTGAATCTAAAAATCAAGTGAATAAAAAGTCTGATAAACAGAATAAACTGGTGAATATAGTAGTAGAATTAGGAGCATAGAAAGGGAATGGACTAACAATTCGGGGAGAAAGGGGGTGTGAGTGGTGCAGGAAGAGATTGGACAAAAATCTTACACCTATGGATGAGGACAGTGGTGGCTGTAAGGGCATAGGGTGGGGGTGGGGAATCAGGTGGAGGGAACCTATGGAGGGAGAAAAGAGGAACATCTGTAATAAACTTAACAATAAAGATTTATTTTTAAAAAAGTCGGGGGAGGAGTGAGATAGTAGGAATGGCATGATGTGCATGATAGAAATATGAATCAATACCCACAGTCTGACTGGATCTCAAATAAAGGAACTGCTTTCAAGTTCATCAGTATTTCACTTAGTCCTGTTTACTAGGAAATTTAAACATCTTTCCCTTTGTGCGGAGACATCAGATTTAAGTGATCATTGGAAACTACTGCCTGGCTCTGTAGAAGTCTTAAAGGGAAGATTAGTAGAGCGGGGAGGATGGATATGGCCATGGAAAAGAATGCAGGTCAAGTAAAGGGCTTTGAAGAGAGGAAAAAGAAAAAGAAGGGTGGGCTGGGAAGTGACTGCCAAAGGCAGGAACCCCACATCATGAGTGCGTATCCACAGTCTGCCTTTCACCACACAACCTGGTGGTCTTTCTATGTTTATCCTGAGTTTCTACAATGTCTGTAATTTCCTGCTCCCATATACCAAGAAAAGTCTATAAAACCAAAGTGTGAATTATAAAATTTCCCCCGTTTTTAAAAAGGCTTTGCCTAACTTTGTTGTAAAGATAGGTTATGGTGTTTTCAGAGACTTTGTGGTTGAAGAACACTTAAGAAAATTAAAGAGCATTTTGTTTTCAGAAATGGTTAGATCTGGAGCAATATCTTTTAGGAACAAATTTCTCATAAGGATATTTTCAAGGATATAGAAATAGGCCTCTTTTAAAAATAATAATGATAAAACTATAATCAGTGATGGATGATCTTGAGTCACCTTCAGACTCAAATGAAGGCCCAAGGTTCTTGAGAGGGGAAACCTTACAGATCGCTTTTCCCACGAGGTTTCCAGTAGGGTTTGGTTTGCGCCTGGCTTGGAATTCCAGTACAAAAGCCTTTCTTGTGGTGGCTCGACTCTGTCTTTTTTGGATGTAGCCAATTCCAGGAAATGGACCGAGATGAAGAAATATAATGTTTTTGTTTTGGGGGATTTTTTTTTGGTTCGGTTACTCTACTTAAAAGCTTGTATTAAAAAAGAAGAAGAAGAAGATTGTTTTCTCTCAAAGAGTGAGAAAGGTTTCCAAAGGTTAAGCGAGTTTGTGTACTCAAAATGGTTCTGTGATTATTGAATTTTTAAATTAAAAAATAAAATACTATTTGCCCACTAGCAGACTCATAAAAACATCAGAATGTGTGGCTGCCAACACTCTGAAAACTGGGAGTGGATTCAGCTATGGGGGATTTTTTACCTCTCCTGATTGCTTTTTCTGTGCATTTTTATTGGGTAGATACAGATCCAATAGAAGAATTAATAGTTTCACATGGGACCTAACTTAGGTCATGAGGGAGAGTGGGGATAAGTTCCTTCACAGCATCAAGGGATTCCGAATCATCTATTCATCATTACAATGCATAATTCTTCTTCTGCAAAATGAGGAAAAATTGAGTTTACTTTCTGTGGTCTGAAGCCCTCCCACTTTGTTCTGGGACCCCATATGCAGGGAACTTCTAGCCCGAAAGTGTCTGTGGCACTTTTTGGACACCCAAGGAGAGAAGGTCTGCTTAGAAGGTGATGGTAAAATTTCAATTACAAAACCATTTTGCAAGTAAGTTCTGAGTCTGTGTCCCCAGGCAACTTTAGAAGAGGTTGCAATGTTGCTTTAGGTGTTGGGTTTGGATGAGGGATATAATTTGAGGTTCCTTTTACTTTTGCTTTTTCAAGAAAAATAAAGTCAGCTCTTGGTTTTCTAACCACAATCAATTTCATATTAAATTCCTTCTGAATTTTCACCTTCCAGCAGAGAAGTGCTCCGAAATGGTTTGAATCATTCTGTGATGGAAAACATTGCAAATTTTGAAAATTAATTTTTCTAGATTCAACATTGTTATTACTTTAGGTCATCACAATCTAGTGGACATTTTCCAATAGACATAACAATATTTTACTGAATTTTACATTATATTATTAATAGCATAGTTTATTAATACTATCTTATTATATTGATTTTGTTTTGAATATATTATTTTTTGTACTTTGAATTACCTGGCTTTGAATGGGAAGAAATTGTGATGTTTAACCTAAAATCTGTATACACACACAGACACACAGACACATAAACAAAATTAAAATCTTATCAAAAGCCATTCCTTTCAAAATTTTGTCTACACTCTGCAAAGTGAACTGCTTAACAAAAAAGCTCAGACAGAAAAACACTCCATAGTTACATAAATCTCTTAATTATTTTTGTTTTAAGAGCTGCTATGAAGATCCTCTTATAATTTTAAAGCTTTTTTCAAGCTAAAGAAATCTGAAATTTCAGTCATACTCTGTGTATCAAAAACAAGATAGAGATTTTCTTACAGAGAAAACGAGAAAGGGGAAGTGCTGTGTGATCAAGAGACCAAGTATAATGGAGTTCAAGTTCTTCCTTTGTCCTAATATAGAAAGTCATTTAGGTCTTCTGGGCAAAAATATTCTTAAACAGGAAATGAAAAATGCTGGACATTTTCCACCTGTGCCAAACCTGAACATTATCTTACTCTTAGCAATGACAAATACAGATTTCCTTGTTGTTGTTTTGCTTAGCTTTCTTCTTTTTGCTTTCTTTTTCTTGGATCACAAGTGTGTTTAATTGAAATTTAAATGCATTGGCTTAATTTTGCTTGTACGCATTTCTAAAATGTGTGTGCTATGTATGAGCACATATTTTATTTTATATCAGTGGCAGTCTAATAGGGACCTCTCCTTTATTTTTCCACTCAGTATTCTGGTTTTCAGATTCAACCACGTGCACATCTGAAGTTCTACTCCTAACTACTGCATACTTTAGTATTCACTTTCCCAATTGTAGATACTCAAAATTCCTCAGACTCTTCCCCTCCACAAACATTTCCACAGAACTCATCCTTGCATACTTTATGAACATGCTTGAGAATTTCTCTTAGGTAAATACCTAGAAATGGGATATCTGAGCTAGCCATGGGATATATTATTTATTTGACATAATATTGCTATGATGTTCTTCAAAATGGCAAATTTTAGGGCATATTCTCACTAGCTATATATAAGAGTTTCTATATCCCACATCTCTATCAACATTAGTTCTAGGCAGGTTTTTAATTTTTGTCAATATAACAGAATAAAAGCCTTTAATTAAACATCAATTACTTCCAATTCCAATGGGTTTAAATGTCACTTCATTTGCATTTTAGTCTAAGTGTTTTCTGTGACCTATTAGATCATATCTTTTGCCCTTATTTGGGGGAGGAGGGGGCTACTGCTCTAGAAATGTTCCCTGAATTTTCTAGATATTAATTCATTGTGCTTTTAGAGATTGCAGATATTCCTCCATCATTTCCTCTACATTGCCTTTGGCATGATCATTTTTCATTGAACATAAATAATATCATAAAATTTATCTCATTTACTGTAGTTCATGTTTGAAATTATATTTACACAATCCTTTATGTCCCTGGATTACAAATTTTTCTCTATACAATTTATCATATTACTTATCATAAATATGATTATGAGCAAATTGAAGCCTACCATACACATATGATATACCAA
The DNA here is from genome assembly GCA_011751065.1 of Lasiurus cinereus. Classification (NCBI taxonomy): domain Eukaryota; kingdom Metazoa; phylum Chordata; class Mammalia; order Chiroptera; family Vespertilionidae; genus Lasiurus; species Lasiurus cinereus. The sequence goes on from JAAGEH010000293.1 coordinate 13,843,607, forward strand.
GAAACAAGTCTTTTCAATAATTTTAATTTGAAATAGTTTACCATGTTTAGTTTAAGTACATGATTAAACAATTTTGATAATACTACTTCAGAGGATGCTCCTTTTATTCTCTTTTATGGTAGTACTGTGGTAGAATATATATATATATATTCTTTGTGAATTCACCTTTCCCTTTATTTGCTCTACCAAGAATATTGAGGTGGGGAGGAACACCCTAATCTGGGCAGGCACAATGAGTTTCAACAAATAAGAGTGAACGAAAGAATATGAGACCAGCCGGTATGGCTTAATGATTGAGTGTAGACCTATGAACCAAGTAGTCAGAGTTTGATTCCTGGTCAGGGCACATGCCCAGGTTGTAGGCTTGGTCCCCAGTGTAGAGTGTGCAGGAGGCAACCAATTAGTTATTCTCTCTCATCATTGATGTTTCTATCTCTTTCTCACTCATCCTTTCTCTCTGAAATTAATAAAAATAGTTTTTAAAAAGAGATGGACAGAAATTCTTATACCCATTAATTAGTGAATGATGCCTTTGCTGCCACTATCTACCAGACACCCTTATTGTACAGAGGTCTACTTCAGACTTTTAGGGAGAAATAACAGGTGTTTTAAGTGGGCTTGATTTCACTAGTTTTCAATGATTGCTTGTTAGAAATATGTCTGAAAGGCTATTATCTTTAAATTTTTATTTTATCTTGTATATTACATGTGAAATTTCAACAGAACTATTTTTTGTGTTACTATATGGAATAATTTGAGTATATTTTGTATACAATTTTATATGCTTTTATTTTATTTTTTCCTCAATTTTGTTTCCTTCTTTCCCTCCTCCCCTTCTTCTTTTCTGTTTTTCTTTCTCTGCCTATTTACATATCCATTGATTTATCTACCTATCTACCTACCACTTATATACTTCATATATAAACAAATGGTTTTTAGTACCTATGCTTGTATTTAGCTTAAGCTAAATGTGCTTAGGTTTGAGAGGGAAAAAAGCCACTGTTCTTTTTGGCATTGTTTTTGATTACTAAATTAATTCTTAAGACAAAGGTAATTTTCCATGCTTAATTTTTAAAATTAATTTATTACAGCTATAAAAATATTATTATTCCTAGCTTTACAAAAGGAAGGGAATGCATGTCTATTTAAAACTATGTATTCAAACTTTTCATAGCTTTGTCAAAGATAATCCTTTCAGGCTGAAAATTTCCATGCTTGGTCTCAATCAAGATCATTACCATAAAGACATTTGGAGTTCAGCTGTTTTTACCAGTTACCAGTGCACAAACATGGGAATAGCAACATTTGAGATGATTTAGTTGTTTTTAGCTTTCTCAACTGCTCTGTTTGTTGTTGTTGTTGTTTATTTTTACATTTACTTTTTTTATTTTTTAAAAAATTGTTCCCCATCACCCTTTTTTCCCCTTATACCCTGTCCTACTTCTACCTCCCACTCCCTCCCCACTCAGTGTAATCATCACACTGCTGTCTCTGTCCTTGGGTTCTTTCACTTTGTTTTTTGTTTTTCGTTTCTTTGTTTGTTTTGTTTTGTTTTTTTTGCTCAGTCAACTGCTCAGTTTTAACCTAGGTTTGAACACTGGTTGGTGGATACGCTCCTGTAAGTCATAAAGCTCTGTTTGGCTTTTCAGACACTAACATTGTTGTACTGACTTGAGCTGAATTTGATAAAAGCTGGTTACTGCTAACAAGTCTTGCAGTTTTGACTTTGAGACACAGTTATAATATATAATATCAAGCTTGTCTTCTGAAAAAAAAATTTTTTTCCTAAATTTTTTTTTCTTTACAGAGATAGAAAAAAATAAAAATTTGGTCTCTCACAATTAGATTTTTTAAAATTACAGTTTACTGATTTTATTCCATTTATTTACCTAGCCAATATAGTATTATATAAATTAAATAGAAAACTGTGTTATGAGTTTTATCTAGATTTAATAGATTTCAGCTAGCATAATAATAAATTGGTTAGTTTAGATGTGAATTTTAATCAACTTAGAACTAATTCTGTCACAGTAAATTTGTCAAGAGTGTGACTGGCATTAGTTATTTGGGTGACCGACCACCTAACTGTCACACAATTAAAGCTTCTGTAAGGAAGAAGGCCACTTGAAAAATAAAGGAAGCCATAAACTCTGCTGATGATTATCTCTTCCTGCCTGTCCTCATCTTCTGTTTTGTACAACTTATGTCTAGACAAGTTGGGATATAAAAATACATTCCAATCTTAATGTGTTATGAGCCTGTGACCATGTTCATGGTTTTTTGTTTTATTTTTTGTATTTTACACATCAAACAGATTCCCCGAGTAATATTAATGAGGAATAAGATATTAAAATTGGTCCTAAAAAATAGCAGTGGCAAAATACTTAATTTAAAACCTTTTTTTTCCAGGTAGTTAGAAAAATTCAATTTTTGAAACTAAGAAGTTCTGAATTTGAAGAAATACTAATTTAAAAAACTGACAAGTTTTTTAGACTATCATAAATTAATGTTGAGGTAATTTTACATTTAATTTTCAGAGATAGATATAGATAACTATGTTTTACTAAAATGCTATTATTAGAGGTTCAAATCTTGTTATATGGATTCAAAAATTATTCATTTAATTAAAAAGTAATGTGAATGGTTCATGTAATTATTACTTATCTGAAGTGTGTCTTTATTTTTTAGGTATTTTCATATCTCTAAAATGAGGTGGTTTTTTTTCAGAACCTGACTGAAAGCAATAAAATATTGTAGAAGCATCACAATATTAAAAATATATAGAAGTTCCTCTATTAGTTGAATCTGAGTAAAACCTTTCTTTAAATAGCAAAACCATTCCAAGGCCTGTAAAAAGGGCAAATGTACACTCTTTGGATTATGGCTTCCTTAAAGACTAATTACTTTTCCTATTAAGAAGAAATATATATCAAATTTCTATAGCCTTTTGTCATTATCAATGATAGCATGCCAGGTGTTCACAGTTTATCACTGTCATGACTTCACAAAGATTTATGTGAAATTATGCATAGGGAAGAATTGTCTAAGCAATTTTGAATTTTAAATGCTAACTTTTAACTTGCATATGTGTACACTGACATATGTGTGTATGTATGTGTGTGTGGTTGGGTGGGTGTGCGGTGTGTTCCACTATTAGGTCAAAAAATATGTTGGTACCTTTTTTAAGGCCAGAAGAAAATTTTAAGTATAGATAACAATTTGATTTCATGATATAGCAAGTATATATTTACAATTATTTGTCATAATACTTATGATACATTCCAGTTTAATATCTATAGAAAGGTTGCAGTATTTAAGGATTTGGTAAACACATTACCAAATGTATATCTTGATATTTTCTATATTTTTAATCTTTAATAAATTCAGTCATGATACTTTAAATTTTTTTCTGTTCAAAGCATTAACTCAGTGATTTTTAACCAGTGTGTCCGAAGAATTTTTAAAACATGCAGTACCTAAATCTTTTCCCTTAAATTGTCAAATAATAAAAAAGTAACAACAGCCAACACAACAATCGTCATCCAATGTGAATGTATCAAAATTATACCTGTTTTTTTGTAAGATCAGCAAAAAGTATATTTTTGGTGTGCTATTGAATTTTAGTAATTAGTTTATGTGTGCAATGAGATCTAAAAGGTTGAAAACTGCTGTATTAACTGAATAAATATCTGCATGCATGTGTGTTTGTAATAAATATAGCTAGATCAAGTTTTAAAAATCATGGTTCTAACAAAATTATTCAAAGGAAATGATTCAGAATTCATGACTGAAACAGAAGAACAGCTCTTTTAATAGCGATGGTAAATTTGAGGGTATTTGGTAACAGCAATCCTTGCAAAAACTCATTGGAAGACCTTACTCAATAAGATTTGCAATAAGATTTGGTTCCAGAGGTCTCTGTGGTTCAGGTTTGGGTTGGAATAGTATCTCCACAGATGAGGAAACAAAAAATAAAAGTAATCCTTCACAGATTTTCACTCTGTAGGCAACCATTCCTAAATCTGAATGCGATGCCCTTTCCCTCATTATTTCCTATTATTCCTTTGTTTGTTCTATATGTATCAACCCTGCTTTAATAATACTACCTTTACAAATTCTTAAGGAACCAAAGAATAAATGAGTACTGATTGTTTTCTTAATATATGAGTGCCAAGAACCCCCAATCCTAAGCAGTTAAGACATGTAAAATCAGGATAAACCATTATATACATATTAAACATTAAAAGTCTGGCCAAAATAATAGAAATACAAAGGGAAAACCATAGTCCTTTTTTCTCCTAGCATGTTACAATATGTGTGTGCAACTATGTTTTCTAATGTAATAAAATTGTGATACATATTCTATCATGAAAATCATAATTCCAAGATCTAAGATAGTGCATATGCATATACTCTATATTAACTGCACATTATTTTATCTGTATCTTCCAAACGTCATATTCTATTTTTATTTTAGAATAGTATTATTACATATCTCTAATGAAAAAGGGTAACTTAAGAAGAGACTTTAAATCATGCTGGGCAGCAGCCTGGACTGGTAAAGCTCCTTGAAGGAATTAAAGTCCTTTGTTCAGAGGTCATTTTATTTCAGTAGAGATAATTTTTCAGGTTTACCTCAGATAATTTAAAACTCCAGCTGCTCTCACATGGGTTGACTGTTGATGATTTTTAACAAACTGACTAATGTCACTCAAGTTTTGTTTAGCTCGCACAGTGTCGTAAATATTTATCTGTATATATAAAAGCCTAAGTGACCAAATGACCAAACAACCAAATAGCTGGTTGAAGGTTACTATGATGCACAGTGACCACCAAAGGGGCAGATGCTTAATGCAGGAGCTTCCCCCTCATGATTAGTGTATTCCCACAGGAGGAGAGCTGCTCAGCTGACTGACAGGTATCATATACTGGGCTCAGGGCTGGCAAGTGGAAGAGAAAGAGAATGTGCAAGTGAAACATTGATTGGCTGCCTCTTGCACACCCTCTACTGGGGATCAAGAATTGCAACCAGGGCATGTGCCCCCACTAGGAATTTGAATAGCAACCTTTAGGTGACCAGGATGACACACAACTAACTGAGACATACCAGCCAGCTGCTCAAGTTTTAATTCCAATAAGCAGTGAGCCATTCATGCCAGCATTCAAGAATCTGCCTAAACATTTTCCCAGTATTTCTGTATATTTATTTTCAAGAGATTGGCTCTATTTTTACAATGTATTTTTTTAAATATTTGATAGTATTCTTAAAATTTCCATAAAACATATTTTATTTTCAGGTTGAAAGATGTCAATTACAAAGACATATGTGATTTATGAAGACACTGCTCATTAGTTCAAGAAAGCTCAAAGCCATAAACCGCATGCTTGATGTTTTTCTAATAAGAAAAAGGAAGTCTGAATTAATTTAGGATTTAGACTCACACAACAAATATTTGCTTTAAAATCATTTTACCTTTTATTTCTTTATTAAATTCATATTTAAGTTTAAATGTTTTAGCACAAAAATCAAGGAGATAATCTAAATGAAAGTTTCTTAAAGTATGGTACTTGTAAAATGTATCTGAAAATATTAATTTTCATTTCGCAAATACAGAGTTTTTGTCCAAAAAGTAAACATCTCTGCCAACTATTTCTTACTCTAATACTAACTGATAAAGCAGAATTTGTCATTTTATTAATGCTTTAATTCAAATGAAAATAAATGAAATTTTTATTACATGTATATATGTTAATTTGAATTTCTTTCCTATCCCCTTAACACATTGTTAAGTGAACTGGACTCATTTTCATCATATTTCTAATATGAATTAAATGTATTCATTTAGCATAAAGAGCCAGGGGATCCAATAAAGAGGGATATTTGATTAAAGTGAAATGCAAGACCACCTTCACAGTGCTTTCTATTACAATCTAGATCTAGAAATGTGCCCCATAATTGAGTGTTCTTATATAGTGGAATTATCTCCTCACTTTCTGAAGTTACAGCATTGTATCACTAGTGTATTAAGCCACAGAAATAGTACATTTGGGTATTGAAACATGATACATAGAGTATATGGGTTTTAGAAAAGGTGATATATTAAATATATTTTTGGAAAAAATAAAGTATATAGTCTGGGTTTTCTTATTAGGATTAAGGAGAAATGCAACTAATGTATATTTTCTACCATTATTACATTTTGCAGTTTTTATTTCCTCCATCATTCCATAATCCCAGATAGGTATCTAAACACAAGGAAAGCAGACTGTTTTCACAGCTGCTCTTACAAAGCTGTACCTATGCACTCTGGACCACACAGGGGGAACACAATTGCTCCATTGTTAAAACAATAACAAGAGATGCTTTCCTAAAATTTAGTTTTACTCAAATTTATTTAATTGGCCTGCTCAAAGATCAATTCTGTGTGTATATACCTATCAGTATGGGAACATAACAGGAGATTTATTTTGGAAAACTGGTGTGGAATAATATGGAAAAGAGGACCATTATAAAATGGGTAAAGTCCCATGATCTTAAAAGATAAAAGGTAATTAATTGTGTCCAAGAACATCTCCATTTACTTCTCAAATATACACTCTATGATAAGAAAAAAATAATGCAAGTAGAAGCAACAGTCTCATCATGTAAGATTATATTTTGCTTGCCAAAGTAATTTCTCAATATGTTTCAGTGAATTACACCATTTTCGTGTTTATTATTCAACTCAGATCACACACACACACACACACACACACACACACAATGCTCCACCTTTCCTTACTAAAAGCTACTGTTAAATGGCATTTAAGAAAGAAAAGATAGATTGATTCATACCTCTGAAATTATAAAATAAAAATTAATACTCTGGTTTCTATTTTAGTTTTTTTTTAATATTCTCAGCAGTTTACAGGTTTATTTAATCCCTCTAGAAGTGAGGCTAAACCACTGAAAAGAGAACCCTCTGCTCACCTATTAATGCCAGACTGCTTCGAACAATTCCCCAGGAAACCGTTCTAGACATGTGCTGTCAGACTCAGCTGGGTTTTTATTAAGTGGTGCACTGACACTGCTAGAACTTACTCAACTACAACAATCTAAAGTTTCTTCAAAAATCAGCTTCCTTGTCAGGATCTATCTCACAACCTGCAGTGGGTTTTACTTATATACTTTTAAGTTGACTGATGACAATGTTTATTTTTAATAAAAGTGACTGACACTGCATTTTTAACCCTTCTTTCAAGCATTTTGGATGTACTAACACATTTAATTTGCAAAACTATAAAATATAAAGCCAATCAGAGAAAGACAAGTATCACATGATCTCACTCATATGTGGAATCTAATGATCAAAAATAAACTGATGAACAAAATACATAGATCCAGAGACACCAAAGTATGGAACATAGAAGGTGAGGGTGGGTGGTTGGGAGGAAAGAGATAACCCAAAGAACTTGTATGCATATATGCATAACCCATAGACACAGACAAGAGGGTGTTGAATGCCTGGAGTGGGGTGTGGGGGTAGGCTAGAAGGGGTTTCAATGGGGGGAAAGAGGGGACATATGTAATACTTTCAACAATAAAGGTTTTAAAAAATATATATACAATTTAAAGATGAGAAAACTGATTTAAAGAGAACTTGGGTTGTTTCCAAAAGTCACATCCCAAGTCAAGGAGGAGAGTAAGAATTGGTACCCAAGCCAAGTGGTCTCTGAGCCTGTCCTCACAAATACAATGAAGATCTGCCTCTCTGCTTACTGTCTCTCCACTCTCCACTTTAAAACCCAGCAAGAGATAACGCTAACTGTGGTCTACAAGGAAGCTGTTTGATCTGTCTATATTTATCCTGAACATCAAAAGAATTCTGAATGTACATAGAGTTTTGTTTTTAAAAAGTGAAATGTTCTGTTTATGTCTGAAAATAAACATAAAAGTTTAGGATAACCAATGGCTAGGAGCAATATGCTAAGTCTAAATATCTGAATTTAGAGGGCCTGCACAAAAACACTATGGGCGAAGCAAAATAAATAATAGATGTGAAATATAATTTTTTAAGAAAAAATTATAGTTAAAAATATAAGCATTGCCTTAAAACTGATTTATATGACACTAGATCTCAAAACTATGTAGTGATACTATTTAGAATGACACATATAGTGAGCCGTGTCATAGTTTTTAACCTCATTCACAAAAAGACTGTCAGTTGGGCCTCATAGTCCAATAAGCTGGGAGAAGGAAGATCAGCCTTCTTACAAATATGAGAAAATAAATGTGAAGATTACATTCCAATAGCTGCTTTGTAAAATATTTTTTAAATATTTTAGCAGTAGTTATACTTAAGTAAAATACTTTTTGAAAATATAATCTCATGAGCTTTAAGAAAATGTATAAAAAATGTATAAAATACTAAATACAAATTGGGAAAAATAAATAACACAGCTGCAGCCACGAACTAATTCATTTAATTTGAAACCTTAGAAATTTTTTTCTACTTTTCCCAAAGTCAACTTTCATCAATATTTAACTTTATCTCTAGGACCTTCTCCTATTCTTTCATCTTTCTGTAAGATAGAGTCACTCCAACAAAAATCAATTTTATTGTTGGACATCTAACGTTAGAGTTGTAAACATGAGATTATTTGTTGGTTTGAATAAAAACATCTGCATGTTTGAATTTTTCTGTTTTCACTTGGATGTTTAGTGTCATATAAACATAGCTGTATTTCAGAGATATGACAATATTTTTTTATTTTAAATACTTGAATTTGTTTTTACCAATTTTGAATGGTATTTTTTTAAAATACATTTTTTTTCTCTTTGGCTAAATTCAAGGGAGGTTTATATTTCCACTAAAACAAGGCAGTCTAAAAGGTACTCTTTAAGAAGAGGAAAAAGAAGAAGGTAAAAGATAAAAAATTATGAACAAATACATATCTATTAACAAGTTAATCTAAAAATTAAGTGAATTAAAAATTTGATCAACAGAATAAACTGGTGAATATAATAGAATCGGGAGCACAGAAAGAGAGTGGACTGATAAGTTTCAGGGGGTAAAGGGTGAGGCAGGTGCAGGGAAAGACTGGATAAAAATCATACACCTATGGATGAGGTCAATGCGGGGGGAGGTAAGGGTAAAGGGAGGGATGGAAGCTGGGTGGAGGGTAGCTATGGAGAGGAAAAAAAGAGAAACAAATGTAATAATCTGAGCAATAAAGATTTAATTTTTTTTAAAAAAGAAACAATTATGCCCCTCCCCAAGCGAAGGCCTGTCCCCTACTCTGTGGAGGGCAGGCCCAAGTAAAAAAAAAAAGGGTTTTTCATTTATTTTGGATGTGTCAGGAGTTCTTTGTAGGTGTCCTGTGGGTAAAAGTGTACAGAGTTAGAACTTCCTTTACCAGTTGAGGATTTTTTATTGAGATAAAATTTGCCTAGAGTGAAAAGCAGAGATAGACATGCATTTTGATGAATTTTGACTTATCTATCTATCTACAAGTAACCAATCCACTGTTTAAGATATAACACATATTATGTTTATTTTTCCCAATGTCAATCTTCATCACTGATTAGCCAACACAATTCTGATTTCTACTACAGTGGTACCTTGAGATACGAGTTTAATTTGTTCCGTAACCTTGAGGCGTGGGAAACTATGAGACGCTTGAGTCACAGTAAACTGGTGTGTCGTGTGCAGCCAGCCAATTGGCTCAAATGTTGTTCATATTTCAAAGCAAAAATCGCTCGCTCAACGGCTGGTATCTCAAAAATCTCGTATGTTAGGGCACTCGTATCTCGAGGTACCACTGTACTATATATTCCTAACTATAAGTTCTAGGTTCAAGAACTTAATATAATTGGTACTCTCAAATTAGTGTTTGTGTATTGTATGAAGAGTAAAGCATTATTTTTCCACATTTATTTTTCCAGTTTCTCAAGAACCATATATTTAAAAAAAATAAAATAAAATCCGTCAACTTTTCTTTCTCCACTGAACTGAGTTGGTACTTAGGCTGAATACTGAACGCTTCAGTGCACACTAATGAACTCTATTTTATTAGTCTACTAGAAGCCTGGTGCACGAAATTTGTGAACTCAGGGGGTCCCCTCAGCTTGGCCTGCATTCTTTCACAGTCATTCTGGGAGCCCGCAGGAGATGCGACAGGGGTAGGAGATATCCCCACTTCCGCTGCTGCACTCACCAGCACTGAGCTCAGCTCAGGGCTTCTAGCTGAGCAGCGCTCCCCCTGCGGAAGTGCACTGACCACTAGGGGGCAGCTTCTGCATTGAGCCTCTCCCCCCTACTGGTCAGTGCACATCATAGCAACCAGTTGTTCCATGGTTCAGTCAATTTGCATATTATCATTTTATTATATAGGATTTGTCTACTCATGCCAATAGTAAAGTCTCTTAATTACTGTAGCTTTACAGTACCTTTTGGAAACAGGCATAACATTTTTCCAAAATTATTCTTCTATTTTATGATTACTTTGACTATTATAAGGACTATGCATTGGCACAGTACTATTTGAATCTCCAGCTTAAAAATTTCTATTGTAAATTTTATTGTGATGATTTTGAATCAATGTAAAGAGAATTAAATTAATGACAATATGGACTCTTCAAATCCATATATTTGGCATTAACTTAAGTCATTTTTAATTTATTTTACAAATTATTTTTATTGGCAATAAAGAGATTTCATACATATTTCCTAAATTTTACCTAAATATGTTATGTTCTGATTTATTTTTAAAAATTATTTTTAAAATCATATTTTATTTTTTCTTTTCTATAATATATAAATAAAATTGATTTTTATTTATTTACCATTTACCTGTGAGTTTGCAAATTTATTTATTTCTCTTAGTATTTTGGGAGTACAGGGAGGAAGTGACAGATTCCTTAAGATTTTCTTAACTAAGAAAGATGTGTTCTATGATTAAAGAAAGGGCTATTTTTTCCCCCTCAATCTTTATGTCCTTATTTTACTTCTTATTTACCTGTACACAACACTGTGTTCATTTAATAGGATGTCATGAATGAACATTCTTCAGAGGAAGCACACATAACCTCACCATTATCCCATTATCATAATGTATCTGTGGATGTTTCCTAAATGTACTTTGTCACATTGAGAACATTACCTCTACTATTAATCTGCTGAAAGTGTTTATCCAGAGTGTGTTGAATGCTGTCAAATGCCTTTCTCTGCATCTAGTGAGATTTTTTTTCACATTTAAACATTTATATAGATTTTTTTAAGTGAAAAACTAGCCCTGCATTCATGAAATGAATCCAAATTTCTCATAATGAAAAGCCTAAGATATTATTAAGGATTTGTGTTTCAATATTTAAGAGGGATATTAATTTGTCATTATTATGACATCATGTAAGTTCATGTTTTATCTCTGTTATAAGAACATATATGAGATTAAATATATATGTCTATAGGTATGAACATTTTTGCTTTATTTGCTAGATTATCAGTTTTAATAAGTTTATTAGTCTCACTATGAGGTTAGAATAGAACAATTTGTTATCTTAAAATATAGGTTGGTCTTTGATCATCACAGAGTCTGATACATATACAAGCCAGATTTAAGACTGATTCATGATTTTCCAGAACTGAGTGGAGAAGAAAATGATTGAACTCTAACCAAAGGAAGGAGTTCATATTCTACTTGAATCTTAATAACAATGGAGAAGAAGTGTGAATGCAACAGCCTGTGAGTCCCAAATATCTCTGAATCAACCCCCACCCTTTACTGTCAGGGGAGGAACAGCTATTTGGTCTCAGGTCCCAGGAGGTGCATCAGTAATGTCCAGAATCAGGATGTATCTTTTGCTACATGAGAAAGGGCTATGACTTTCCTGGCCCTTTTCAAGTAGAAAGTACATCTGAGGGTATGAAAAACTGGTCTCAAAGATAGAGACAAAGAAATTAGGTTCGTATTAAATGGTGTCAGGCTGAAAAGATTTTGGAATCTCCAGGTAAAATGTGACTCACCAAACTATTGTCAATATATAGCTAAAGACCTGTCATTCATTCATATTTTCAATGTTACTTAAATGCAAACCACTATATCACCAGTAAGTTGTGTGTGCCCGTTTTACTATATCTGCGGTGTGCAGATTTTACTCTAGTAAACACTCCAGCGACTAAAAGAAAGTTTCATATCAAAGCAAATTTGTAGTTGCTGTCATTTGCTTATTTAGCCAAGGCCCCAGATGAAGAATTGATTGTCCCAGACTGGACATCCTAAGGCATATGGGTTTTCTGTTACTTGCATCTGAACAAATCTTGACAAATCACTCTGTTGATTTAAATCTGCGCCAGTAAAACTAGTGTACTCTAAGTCAGCAGGCAACATTACCCCTTTGTATCCATACAGCTGGGGGCAGTCACCACTGAGGCTAGGTGTGGTGCACCAAAGTAAATACTAACTGAATGAAACTTCTTGCAGCATTCTTTTGTCCTCACTCTCTGATTTGCCTGTGCTGTGAAACATTTAATGTAAAAAGTGAAACACATCTTTCCTCTTAGACACTATTCGGTAGAAAATTTGTGTAACTATTTTTTTTTTTATTTATCTTTTCGTAACACTTATAGAAAGAGCAAGTCATTTTTTTTCCTATCTCGCATATCCCCTACACAAATATTTTTTCCTGACCTTCATTTGAACTGGAAAAATAACAAGAATTTCATAAATTTTCTTAAAGCATATGGTCTCATTAATTTTTGTGTGTGTTTCATTCTGAACCTAAGCTGTCATTATTGCACCTGTTAGAATATTTTGCACACATTATAGATTTGACATTTTGAAGATAGCTGCTGTCAATAAAAATTATAGATGTTTATTTTAGGTACTGTGGTTAGAAATCATCCAACAGATCCTGGAGGAAGCTAGATCTGATGAAGGCAAATATATCCAAAAAATATTACTTTTCCATATGGTTTCAGAGGTCTAAAAAATACCTACGTGCATTATTACTTAACAAATTCAAATTAATCTATGCAAAACATTTTGTAATGGCATGAGTTAATTTTTAAATAATATAGTTAAAGAATATTTTCATATATTTCTCTATTATAGATAATATTTATAATATGACAGGCCATAATTCTTTAAATACCATCAACTTTATATTCTCATTCCTTTTAGTACTTTATTTTACTAAAAAGGTAATGTATGTTCCTATTTTTAAAATAAATAGTGAAAATAATATATTCTTTCAACAAAAAGCTAATCTTCTCATATCCATAATTGATTCCCTAACTGATTTCATTGATACTTAAATTCATACGCACTTTTTTTTTTATTCACAAATCCCTCAGGAAGCAAATGGACTGAAAAATTAGAGGACATACTAATTTCAAATTCAAGTTAAAGAATACTATTTAATCAAATCTTATATTACTGTTTTAAGAATTAAGTAGATTCCAGACCTGTTATTTTGGGTTGGTAACAGGTTTAAACAGAATTGTCCCAATTTAAATATAAATAATAAGAGGAGAAACTAATGAGAGCCAAGAAAAAAAATATCTAGCAAGAAAAATAAAAAGAAACACAATTAGTAAATGATATATTTTAGAATTGGTCAAAAATAATATTTATTTCAGAGAATAAATTAAAATTTAATTGACTACTTATTTTGGGGGTTGAATATGTTAATGAGAAAAAATAAGATTAAATGAAACAGTCAGAGAAAAGTAAATTAATGAAAGAGAAAAAATGTGATTATATAATCAATATATAATAAGGATATGTGATCAGTAATAGAATTCAGATTTAAGAAATAAGATAAATTGTATAGAAATAGAGAAAAAAGAAGGGTGAAAAGTCCAGGATTAATAGCTGTGATGGTTAGTTTCATGTGTCATCTTGGTTAAGCTATAATACCCAGTTATTTGGTTAAACATTCTTCTAGATATTTCTGTGAAGGACTTTTGTTGATGAGATTATCATCTAAAATCATATGGCTTTAAGTAAAGGAGATTATCATCCTTCATAATGAGGTGGGCCTCATCCAATCAGTTGAAGGCCTTCAGAACAAACTGAAGATTCCCTGGAGAAAAGTTCTGCCTTAAGACAGACACTTTTCAACATGCCTGTCTGCCCTGTGCATTTGTGACTTGCCAACCCCACATATCTATAAGCCAATTCCTTTCAATAAGTCTCCATCCTTGATAGGTAGGAAAATAAGTAGGTAAGTAGATGATTGATAGGTGATAGATAGATAGATAGATAGATAGATAGATAGATAGATAGACAGATAGATGATAGTTAGATAGATGATAGACAGGTAAACAGAAAGATGGAGGTAAACATCTTTTCGATTCTGTTTTACTTTAAAATAGTGACTAATATAATAGGTACAAAAGATAGGCAATAAAGGGCCAGAATATTGATTGACATACCTGAAAAAAATATATATTCAGAGATTCAATAAATATAATTGTTTCCTAAGTTGAAGGGATACAAGTATTTTCAGAATAATATATGTTATATTGTCAGGAAAAACTAATAACATAAGAGAGTTATTGCCTTTTATTCACCATGTAGTTATTCATTAATAGGTTTAAAGAAATAATGCTGTATGTTGGAAGATTAATTGGATCATCTACAAAGAACAGAAGATAAGAATATTCACAACTCTCTTTACAATATTAGATGGCAGGGAAAATGAACCAATATGTATAGAGTTTTAATGGGAAGAAATGATATAAAATAAAGATTTGAGAACCATTCAACTTTTTTTTTTCACTAAAGAGAACAGAAATATATTATCATGTAGGAAATAAAAAGAAAGTACATTACTCATATATCTTTTCTAATCTATGAAATCAGAGAGAAATCAACACTTCAATGTTTGAGCCAGTTCCTGTCTTTCTAACATGTAAAGCTTGTTTCTACTAGAAAAATAACTCTGAGAAGCCCTAGGTTACAGATGAATCCCAGAAAATATGGAGATAAAGATTAATAAATTTTATCATATAAGATGTTACTTTAAACATTTTTTAAAAATCTAAGAAAGCCTAAAGTAATGAATTGGAAAAATTAAAAAAAGTCTATGTAGAAAAAAATGGCAAATATTTTTATTAGAAAATTGGCAAAGAATATAGATATTTCACACACAAAAATAAACTGTAGATAAAATAACTTCTTTAAAACTAAAAACAGTGTAAGGAAATAGCCATATGTTTCTTTTCCTATAAAATCAAAAACTATAAAATGTTTGCCATATAAATGCTAGCCAGGTTGGGCGGTAACAGGAGTTGTCTTTGAATCACTGATAGTAGTACAGACAGATGCAGCCTATTCGAAATCTCCTTTTGTAATATATTTTTGCTAAGTTTAAAATGTGAACACATTATGCCTCAGCATTTCCAATGCTAGAAATGTTTGCCATGGTAGATAATGGCATATATTTGAAAAGGCATGTGCATAGTTGTTCTTCATGGTGCAATTTATAATAATGAAAAATTATAATTGTTAATTGATTCAATAAATTGTAATAGATCCACAGGCAAGCACATAATGCAGGTATGACAATAATAATGGATACCTATATTTGTTTATGGAAATAACCACAAATATAAAGTTGAAAAAAGATTTATAAAGCAGCATGTCTAGAAAAGTAATATTGACTAAAATATATATAATAAAGTGATATCTAAAATATTGGTCATCAAACTTCCTTCTATATAATTTTTATGTTTGCATTTTCTATAATACACATGTGTGCTTTTTATGATTAAAAATATTATGTTTAAATAAACTTTATAAATCTTGTTGGAGAGGAGATTACCTGATAATTTTAATAAGATAATTTTATAGAAATTGCATTTCATAACATACAATTATTTTTAACTATCTACTCTTAATGTGAGACTCCATTAAATAATAAAGTGTTCTTTAGAAGTAGCTGCAGGAAATAATAACCTATTATCAACTTTCATAATGCTCATTATTGTGATTACAATGATGTTAATAAAGAATTCTAATTTTGATGGAAATATCTCCCAAAGGAGATTTAAAGGATGACAGGTAATCATGTAGAACTAGTACTAAGTATTGAATACTGACAAAATAACTGCTTATGTTTTTAAAAGTTAATGAGATAATATTTCAGGAAGTAAAGTAATATAACCTGAGAGGATACCATCTGGGCTTTATGTTTAGTAATTAATTTTAAAGAAAGCCCATTGCTACCTATAATTTACTCCATCTTTTAGAAAAAAATGCAAATTACATGAAGGCTATGTTGGGACATTAAGAGCTAGTATACCTCCTAAGGTTGGTATTTTTATGCCTTATAGTCCTATCAATTTAGTCACTAGAGCACAATGTTAAAAGAGTGTCAAAATGGAATATAATTAAAAAGGAAAAGTCTATATAAGTTTATTACATGCTTATTGGGAGAATAAAAATGATAATCTCAAGTCATTAAAGCGAGAACATTTTCATTATCCTATCTTATAAAAGAATAATATGCAAATTTACTATACCTCCACTATACCCACCAGCCATGCCCACCTGCCACGCCCACCAGCCAATCAGAGCAAGTATGCAAATTAACCCAACCAAAATGGCTACGGCCACAGAGAGAGCAGGATAGAGGTTTGGGTTGACCCTGGCAATGAGGAAGCCAAGCTTTCCCCACCCCCTGTGGGGCCCAGGCCTCTACTTAAGGCAACGAAGTTTCAATGGTATGAGAGCAGAAGGCCTGGCTCTGCTCCAGGCTACAAAGTTTTAATTGTAGAAGATAAATAAATCCCAGATAACAGGCCTCCCCTTGGGCCGCTGGGGGGTGTGATCAGCCTGCAAACCACCACAGGCCCTCTGGACCAGGCCACCCCACACCCAAAGGGAACATCCTCCATGATTGGGACACCCTTCAGGGCAAACCAGATGGCTCCCACCCATGCATCAGGCTTCTATCCTATCTAATAAAAGAGTAACATGCAGATTGACCATCACTCCAACACACAAGATGACAGCCCCCATGTGGTCAAAAGATCCTGCTCTCATGTGGACAAAAGATGGCCACCACAAGATGGCCAGCAGCGGAGGGCATTTAGCAGGGACCAGGCCTGCTAGGGAGGGCAAACAGGCCAGCAGGGGAGGACAGTTGGGAGAGACCAGGCCTGCAAAGGAGGGAAGTTGGGGGTGATCAAGCCAACAGGGGAGGGCAGTTAGGGATGACTAGGCTGGCAGAGGAGGGAAGTTGGAGGTGAATAGGCCTGCAGGGAAGAGCAGTTGGTGGGGACCCAGGCCTGCAAGAGAGGGAAGTTAGGGGTGACCAGGCCCACAGGGTAGGGCAGTTGGGCATCAATCAGGCTGGCAGGGGAATGGTAAGGTGGTGATCAGGCTGGCAGGCAGAAGAGGTTTGGGGCAATCAGGAAGGCAGGCAGGCGAGCAGTTGGGAGCCAGCAGTCCTAGTCTGTGAGAGGAATGTCTGATAGCCTTCAAGGGGTCCCAGATTGGAGAGAGAACAGGTTGGGCTAAAGGACACCCTCCCCACCCCCACCCCCCATGCACAAATTTCATGCACCGGGCCTCTAGTTATTCAATATTAAGGAACCAAATAGATATACATTTTCTAGTTACTGAGGAAGTAAATCTACTGTGAGGAGGGAATGATTCATCTGACCTCACCATACAATAATTGAAATATCATTCAAAAGTATTCTTTTGTTAGATACTAACATTTCAGTAAAATCCATTGAGTCATAGAAAGATTGTATATATTTACCTAGCCTAGAAGTTGAAAAGTCCCAAATTTTTCACTCATGATTTCAGTAATTTCTTAATTGAGTTCATCCTTCTCAAAGGACAACCTTTTATATTTTTAAGGTGGTGGGGTGGGGCTGTCTGATTGTTAAGGACATAAACCACCAACACCAAGCTATCAAGATTCAGAAACCAGTCCACCCATAATAGCCTCATAATGACCCAAAGCAAGCACTTCAGTCCATAGATCCTAGAATCCTATCTGGACTAGCCACATGAATGCCAGTGTGTCTATTAGCAGACCTGGCCCAACAACTTAAGTCAGTCAAAGAATTCAAGGTGAATGTGGAGTACATTCCTTCCTCATCCTACCCCCAATTTAGTCTCTCTAAACAAGAGGATTAAAAAAAAAAAAAGGTGGAAGCAAGTGGTTGGATTGAATTGGTTTAGTGAGTGCAAAGGTGGCCTCTTCCAGAGCAGGGGGTCAACCAGTAGTCTGGAATCTAAGCTTTAACTGCAAAGCAGCCTTTTCTTTGAGTCTCAGGGGTCATTTTATAGGTGTTATATAAACATTTTACAGCTTTTCTCTGGCCATTCCTTTTTATAACTGCCCATCTTATCCTTCCTGGAGGTGCTGGCCCAGTAGGGGATGAGGTAATGGCCAGTTATGAAGATCAGAATGGATGGCTTTCTTCACCCACTCACCTTCCACCTACTGTTTAATGACCACCCACCCATTCCCAGAACATTTAAGAGAAATTGGCAGGAGGAACTCTGAGAGGACAAACTAGAGGAAATTCATACCTGAAGGTCTCTCATTGCCACTCTGCTAGTGAATGACCACTCTTCTGTGCTTCTTTGAATACAGGCAGGATTGTATTTAAATCAAGAAAAATGCAACTGGTCTGATATGGGAAGAACCATAGGAAAGAAAACAAGATAGTGTAAGTCTCCCTCCCTTGTCATTCTGACATGAAAGAAAAGTCTTTATATAGTGCCCACACAATAATGGTCAAAGAAAATTTTCAATGCCCTAAACACAATTTTGAGATTATGTGTCTAATCAACCTATCCTACTGAAGGAATAATAAGATTTACTTTTTTTTTTAATTTACCTTTATTGTTGAAAGCATTACAGATGTTCCCCCCTCCCCTTTTATTCCCATTGACCCCCTCCACCATGCATCCACCCCTCCCAGATGTTCACCACATTTTTGTCTGTGTCCATAGACTATGCATATAAATTCCCTCCTTAATCTCTCTCTACTTCCCCCACCTCCACCTTCCCTCTGAGATTCATCAGTCTGTTCCATGCTTCTATGTCTCTAGATCTATTTTTTTCATCAGTTTATTTTGTTCATTAGATCCACATATGAGTGAGATCATGTGATACTCATTTTTCTTTGGATGGCTTATTTTGCTTAGCATAATACTCTCGAGGCCCCTCCATGCCGTCTTAAAGGGTAAGAGATCCTTCATTTTTACAATTGAATAATATTACATGCTGCAAAGCTACCACAGCTTTTTTATTCACCCATCTACTGATGAGCACTTGGGCTGTTTCCAGATCTTATAAAGGAGCAAAGTCAGTCTCTTCAATGTTAGGAAAACTGGATAGATACATGCAAAAAAAAAAAAAAAGAAAGAAAGAAAGAAACAAAGAAACAAAGAAAAAGGTAAGAGAAAGAAAAGAAACTAGACCATTAACTTATACCATACACAAGAAAAAACTCAAAATAAATAAAAGACTTAAAGATTAGTCATGAAACCATACAAATCCTAGAAGAAACCATTGGCAGCAAAATTTCAGATATTTCTCACAGCTGAAGAGAAGGGAATAAAAAAATAGGTCTACACCAAAGTAAAAAGCTGATTCACAAGGAAATAAGTTTTAAACTTCTGGGCTTTTCCTAAAATATTAAGATTTTTTTTTTTTTTTGGTTCTTTCAAGTCTGCTTCTGGTATAGTTTTAGTTTTTATGAAAATTCTGAAAATATCTAATGTGGATGAAAATGCAAAGCAAGAAGAAATACTTTGGGTATTGAGATGGTGTGTCTGATGTGTCAACGTGACTTAGGTTATAGTACCCAGTTATTTCATCAAGCACTAATGTAGGTGTTGCAGTGAAGGTGTTTTGTAGACATGGCTAATATTTACTATCAATTGACTTTAAATAGAAGAGATTACCCTGTATAATGTGGAAGAGCTTCAATCAACTAAAGGCTTTGAGAGCAAAAACTAAATTTCCCAGAGAAAAAAATTCTGAAAAAAAAAATAGGTTATTATAGGTCCTAAGGAGGTGAGGAGTGGGATAAGGAATGGGGATAGGGAAAGACTAGGCTATAAACAGAGCTGCCAGATTTGCACACAAAATACAAGGCCACATGAGAGTTCAAGATTTAAAAGACAAACGTAAAAATATTATTTGAATGATAGTTGTCTGCTTCCCTGGAGAAGGCAGGGGGTTAGAGGGGATAGAGAAAGCTAGAGGAAACTGGTGGTTTTTAAGGGAGGAAAACAATGTGGCAAGGTGAGCAGGGTTTGGGTTGATTGGTTTGAATGATCTCAACAAATTGGGGCATACAAGCAGTTCTTAGTTGCCTGGTATCTCTGACCCTATGTGATTAGGGCAGAGAATATTGAACTAGAATTAGAGTCCTAACGAAGGAGTGGAGGAGGTGTGGGTTCTGAATTGGTTAGTTTGCATATAAAAGGTGCACAGAGTCAGAACCTTCACTAATCTCCAGGCATTGCCTAGCCCTGGGAGGGGCAGTCTCTCCAGGGTCACAAGGCCCAGAATAAACAGAGATGCTTAATATACCCTCCTTGTTTTCTTTACTTCAAAATCCACCCCAAAATGCTTTCACTCTAATGTTTACATGGCTGACATTAAATATTAACATCCCCGGGAGACAGCATACACAGACAGGCTCCTCAAATAGGTAAGTTAAAACACGTTGTATGCGACATTATTCCAGGGGCTCCTCACCACCTGGGACTGTCCCACTCTGCATTTCCAAAAACAACAACTAGGAGAGCAGTGAACAAACACAATGTGACACACTCTACAAATACTGCTCTGTGGCTTTATTTATTTCATGATTCTTCTCTGTGATATTTGGACAGCCTTGTAAATGAAAATCTAAGCCAAATGCAAACCAGCATTCTCAAACAAATATGCAAGCAATAATACTAGTCTTATCATTAGGTAACCACCAAGCAAATGTTTTCAGTTGTCTTGATGATACTAGCCAAACACAAAACTTAAGAGAACCAACAATCTCTCCCTAGGTTTCTGACCCTTCCCTTCCCTTCCTTTAAAATATTTGTTTTCTTTCTCTTTTTGGTAGGGAACACATTTCAAAAACTTTTTCTTTTGACTCTTAATAAGAACTTAGAACTGTAATGATACTATTGAAATTTTTCTGACCACTATTTTCATGTTTATTTTAGTTAAATTTAGAGAATCGGCCTCATAAAATGTATCAGCATGATTGGAAAAAAATTGCAGATTTGTTTATAGAATGCAAGAACAAATGAGACTTTGAGAAGATTGAAAACTCATATAGAAATTATTTGAATATATTAATAACTTCATCCCCCTTCCACATAAAAATGCAGATTTCAATATATATGTGCACTATGATAAAATTGTGTATTCTTGTCTAGCCACTGTTTTAATTTTCAAATATAAGGTCTTTCCATTCAATCGTCCACTCAGAAAGTTTTAATTAGCCAAATTTCTAAAACATGGCAATCATGCTGCTGAAAATCAGCCACAGTTTTGATTTACAAATCTGCAAAAAATTACTTGGTAGCAATCAGAATGAACTGCACAGCTTAAATCCAAGGCTTTCTCATGTGGCATAAACACAAGTAAATGGTATGGTAATTCTCCTTGATTGTACTAGTTGGGAGAATTCAGCAAAAGCAGCCAAAAGCTAGCTAAAGGTATGCTATCTACTGGGCTACGTGACATAAAACAGCTACACATGCGTACTGTTGATTTTATCTACAAAGGCAAGCAAAACTAGGTTTATAGTTATTCAAATGAAAAATAATACAATAATTAGTAAATAATACAAGAATAAATTCTGTGTTTCATGTACTTACAACTACAAACCTATTTTTGCTCAACCCTGTAGATAAAATCTATATAGCTATTAAATATATATTTAAATTAAATGTGGAATTTATTACTCAGCTATGTCACTGAGAAACAAGTGCTATTAGGGAGGCAGGACCATCTGGTATACAGACACTGGATTTCAGGATTTGTTTGAGGGAAGGTGGAATTTAGCACATTTGGCAGAGCTTTCCAGTCCCCAATAGTCCCGTTCTTAATGTGACTTTTGTTATTTATAAGTACTGAGTATAGTCAAGGACAATAGAGGAATAAAGTAGACAAAGGAAAGCTGACTTTCTCATTTTAAAAGTAAACTTCTTGCTCCATCTTAAATGTCTGTTAACATGTTTATGTACCCAGATTTTATGATTTTTGCAGCAAATCAACTTTCCAAAGAGAACCCCAAGGTGCTAGCAGTTTACAGTCTATGCCAAAAGTTAATATCTCTAATAACATCAGCATTCATATTCCTAGCTCAAAGGAGAGACACCATAAACACTACTGACAAGATGCTCAGGTTCAAAGTAGGATTTCAACTTTCAATACAGATATCTTATTCATCAGCTGGCATTATGAAGGGTCAGGTCACTGGTTTCAGAATGCCTATTCAAGTGTAAACAAGGGCTATAATCTGTAAGCATGGGGATTTTTATTTACATTTTAAAAAGAGGATAATATATCATAAAGCAGGACAGATATATGACCTAAAAAGACTTGTGAGGAAGTCTCCATTTCCTGCTGGAAACTTCAAGGCTGCTTCATGGAGTCCATGGTGCAGAGGCTAGTTTTAATGAGAGGAAAGTTTTTCCTACTCTTTAGGTAGGAGAGAACTCCTTCAAATAATACAGGAAGAGTGATGGTAGAGTCTCCCCTCCCAGAAGAGATTAAAACAACAACAATAACAAAATATAAGATTACTCTCGATTGTGTAGCATAAGACAAAATGTGGTAAGTTAAAATTAGCATTTTTAATGATGAAAATAAGTTATTTATATACTTCTTGTCCTTATGTTGGGGAGAAAAGATAATATTTATTATATGCATACTTTATGCTAGGCTTTGTGCTATGGAAATTATAAACATTATTTCATTTATATTTAAAACCATTCTAAACCATAAAAACTACTATAGCTTTTTTTTTAAGCAAATAAACGAAATCCTGGAAGAATAAATAATTCCTCCAAGTCCAACCTTCTAAGAGATGGAACCAGGAAGTGAAGGACTCTAAATCTGTGATTTGGGAGTGATATTTAAAAATACATCTAGCCCTAACTAATTTGGCTAGATGGATAGTGTCTGCCTAAAGGCTCATTTCTAGTCAAGGGTTCATGCTGGGGTTGTAAGCTTGATCCCCAGTAGGGGAAATGCTGGAGGCAGTCAGTCAATGATTCTCTCTCATCAATGATGTCTCTATTTCTTTTTTCCTTTCCTTTCCTTTCCTGAAACTAAGAAAAATATATTTTTTAAAAAATACATAGAAATTTCAGAGCACTTCTGAAAAGCTTTTTGACATTATTAATTTTTACACAGACACAAAAAGACTACTAGTAAAATTTAATTTCCATTAATTGTGCAAATGAACATAATACCAATCCTTCCTCAGAAAGTTGCAACTATAAGGAGGTATCTTTCATAGTTTTTTGAAAAGGAGGTGGTTTATTTATGTTAAGCAACTCCTGAGTCAGATCACATCAGAAAGGCTGTAGGAGTAAGCATAGGGATTGTTTTTCCATTGGTAAAGATTGCAGAGGGGAAGGAAACAATGGGAGCTGGAGAGGTCTACCATGGTGCTGGCTACTGCCTTATATGGAAAATTTCTCTCTTTACAGGGATGGATCTCAACCAAGGGCAGTGGAAAATAACTTTGAATCTTGAGAAAATTACAGGGTTTATCTTACACTCTTGGAAGGTACATCTGTCAGGACACTCCATCAAGCCATCATGTCATTGCTATTTCATTAGAAATGCAGAGATTACATCAATTTAAGCAGAAGTTCCTATCCAAAGCTTCATACTGGATGAAAAAAGTGTAGAGCTTCCAAAAAGGCAGATGGTGTTTCTACTCTGATGGGTAATTTGACAATTGGGAGGGAAGAAATAAAGATAAAGTGGAAGGAAGGCAAACTTTAGATTGTCCTGGTTTATAGCTCACTACCACTAAGTAAGCAATCTTAGGCAGAATACTATTTAATCCATCTGAATTTATCTGTAAAAGATGTATACCTAATACTAACAATTACATATATACATATATATGGCCTGAGATAGTAGGAGGTCTTGCTGGTAACTATTATTATTATTAAGGCAACTGAATCTTAACCTTTTAGCTTTCTGTTGTTGTTAATCCTCACCAGAGGATACTCTTTTCATTGATTTTTAGGAAGAGTAGAAGGGAAAAAGAGGGGATAAAAGAGAGGGAGACACATCTATCGGTTGCTTGCCTTCCAAATGTTCCACACCAGAGTCAGGGATTGAATCTGTAACCCAGGTTAGGTGCTCTTGACCAGGAATCAGCTATAGCTACTTTTAATGATTGCATGGGCCTCCTTTTTAGCAGTGCTTCCTCAAACTTATTTCTCAAAACATTAGATTTATCAAAACAAAAATATAGTGATCCTTTAACATAAATATCATATTAAAATGTAAATTGTGAATTTCCTAAAATGGGAGTATACTAACATGATAATATACTAGTATAAACATTTGCTAAATGACTATAATCATAGTATTTTTTTTTCCCTGTAGGGTATTGATTGCACCCTGAGAAGATATAATTGTAATGAGCATATATTACTTTTCCCCAGTTGTTTTTTTGGAATTATCAGCAGAACTACCAGAAATTGAATAGATCTCTTAACACCCACTGGCAGAAAGGGAATTGTACAGGCATAGTTGTCTGAAAGATGTAAATTTATCTAGAAGATTCCTAGAAGTCTTTGAGAATGAAATTGGGTTAAGCTTCCAAACTTCTGAATCCTATAATAAAGGAAAGGCTTAAGAAATTCTCTCTTCCTTTCCATTAATTCACCTAGCCCACTTCTAACAGATATTTAAATAATGGAAGTAGTAAAGACCCAATTTCTTGCTCATAAACCTAAAGAGACTTCAGAGTTAAATAAACTATAAAATCCCAAGGATAAAAGGGTAGAAAAGCTCATTATCTCCATCCTGTTTATTCACCATATAAGAACATCCTTTGATATAAGCACAAATCTCTCCCCAGGGCAGAGGGATGTGAGAAAGAACAAGGCTGGATGTTTCATTTCTATAATGGGTAATTACTAAATGAATTCAAATAAAAAATAAAACAAACTTTTAGCAGAAGATTTTTGGGGAAACATGTAATCTAAAGCACATATTCATAACTTGAATAAAATCTGAGTGCCTAGTATTATTCTGAATGGTAGGTTTAGAAAAGTCATAAAACTGACACCATTTTTGCCTGTGCATTAATATCTGCTTATACCTTAGAAATCAGAGGTAAAAGGTGAAATGAACAGGAAGATTATACTACTTGAAAGAAGAAAGTGGAAAGGAAAGGTCCTGAGATGTCAATCATTTATATGGTCCTTCATTCATTCCTTAGTGCTTTTCACAGTGCCAAAGGTTGCTGAAAAAGTAAGGGGAAGAAGAGATGTGACTTCACTGAGAACAGTATTTCTGGGATGATGGCCCAGAGACCATTGTGCAGTGGGCTGAAATGAAAGTGTTAGGAAAAGAAATGACCACTAATTATGAACTCTCATTTGAGAAGCTTAGCTTTGTGTTTATTTTTTTTTATTTGGGTAAATAAGAGTGTTTAAAAGAGAAATTTGAGACTTAAAAGGTCAGTACAGGGAACTGTGTTGAGAGAGAAACTGAATACAATGGGAAGAGAAGGAACAATCTCAGGGTAAATTCCTAAGGAATTAGGAGGAAAGAGAAAGAAATATGCCTAAAATAGGCAAAGAAACTACTTGTCAAAGGAGAGAAAAAATCAATCTGTGTCTTCTTTATTTCAACAATCTCTAGCTTTAACAGGCACAAAAACAACTAAGGAGCATGTTAAATGCATATTTTAAATCAGAGGCTTCTCAAGCCTCTAGCACACTGTAGTCATTGTGAAGTTCAGCAGGCTGTAGAACTTGAGAATCCTGAGTGAGAACCTTGTGAGAAAGACAGAAAAATGGAAAATGACATTCTAATGAGTTGAAATAGAGAAGAGATGAACAAAGTGTTGAGAGCCTAAAGGCAAGACTTGTCCTTTCTAAAAAACAAAAGGAGATATCTAAGTCTTTTTTTTTAAATCAGCCTATCAGCTACCAATGGGCCCAACAGTGCAATGGGGTAAAGAAGAGAAATAATGATAATGATAGTCAAGGGGTCATGCTATTAAAGGAAGAGGTATTGCATTCTCCCTGCCCAAAAAACAGAAACAGACTTATAGATATAGAGAACAAATTGACAGCTGTCAGACAGGAGGGATTTTGAGGGGCTCGGTGAAGGGATTAAAAAAAAAAACAAACTAAAAAGCCTCATAGACACAGACATCAGTATGGTGATTAGCAGAGAAAAAGGGGGAGGAAGGAGATAAAAGAAGGTAAAGCAAAGATAAATGATGATGGAAGGAGACTAGGCTTTGAAAGATGAACACACTATACAATATACAGATGGTAAGTTATAGAATTGTACACTTGAAATTTATATAATTTTATTAACCAGTGTAACCCCAATAAAATCTTATCCTTTTAGACAGCATGGATGGACCTGCAAAGCATTATGCTAAATGAAATAAGCCAGTCACAGAAAGACAAGAACCATATGATTTTACTTCCATGTGGAACCTAATGAAGAAAATAAACTAGCAAACAAAATAGAAACAGGCTCATAGATTCAGAGAACAAACTGATTGCTGTCAGAGAGAAAAGCGTGTTGCAGGGCAGGGTGAAAAAGAGGCTCAACATCATGATGATTACCAGAGGGGAAGAAGGCTTGGAGGAGGCAGAAGAGTGTAAAAGGGGGATAAATGGTGATAGAAGACATGACTTGGGATAGTGAATACAGACTACAATATGCGGATGATGTATTAATATAATTGTACACCTGAAACATATGTAATTTTATAAATCAATGTCACCCAATAAATTTAATAAAAAGGAAACAAATAAATAAATAATAAAACGTGGGGAAAAATTAAAACATGTTTTAAAAAGATTGAAATAACTGCAAATGACTACCTCATGAATGGAATTTTATCCAATGCTTGAGGACTTTTGTTTCTTCTTAGCAACTTCATATTTGCTTTTATGCTCCCACTAAATTATCAAGCTCCTTTCTTAAACTAACCACAATTATTGACCCAATGTTTGAAGAGAATCTCCTCCAAAGAAAACACAGATGGTGGTATAAAAGTAAAAGCATGATTCATTTCCCACCATCCATGAGTATATTGAGGCATCCCATTTTCCTAAACTAGTTAGGCATAAAAGCTTTAGTCCCAGAATTCAATCAGTTCACTGTGTAAAATTATATCATATATCTATATGAAACTTATAAACAGAGAACAAAATGGGGAGAAATCTAATATCTAACTGAAAAACCAAAAAGGAAGTTTTCAAGGCTTTTACACTTTTCTGAAATAAGATGCAGGTGGGAAAATTGAAATGAAAGATGCCATGATCTTTATATCTGGTGATGATGTTGTAACATAGGGGACTTGCAAAGAGAGTTTTGTATAATTTAATCACATTGTTTAGCAATATGGTCTGTGTGTATCAATATGTTACAAGTGTTTCTACATAATCCTGTCATCCAATTAAATGTTTTATGATGTTTATTATCTAGATATATAAAAGCCTAAGTAACTGGTAGACCTGTCAGTAGCTATGATGCATAGTGACCACCGGGGGGCAGATGCTCAATGTAGAAGCTGCTGAGCTGCAGTAACTTGGCAGTTGCAGTTCTCAGATGACACATCCAGAATCACAGAGGAAGGAGCCCGATTCTGGGGTACATCACCTGAGAACTACCCTCTCATAATCCAGGATCCCTTGAGGGATGCCGGAGAGCCAGTTTTGGCCCAATCCCTGCAGGACAGGCCAAGGGACCACAATGATGCACAAATGCACCAGTCCTCTAGTAACATTATAATAAAGTTAGGGTTTAGAAGCCCAACACTTACTTTGTAGGACAAAAAGGTTAGGATATCATAATAACCAGGGTATACATAATTGACATGGAATACCAGATGAGAAGGAAAAATATAAGGAGGAGGGAAAGGTAAAACAGAGATACTGGGGGAGAAAGGGTTTACACCTATAGTGTGGGAAAAGAACCACTTCACTACACTAAAACATTAAGGGTGGAAGCAAATGCAAATTAATTGGGGTAGAAATTTGAGTCACATCCAAGTATCCATTTTCCATGTATAGTTCAATAGGGATGGTTAACAGAAATGAAAGGGTATATTCTAGGAAAAAGGACTTAAGGAAATCAATAAAGATTGAAATAAACGTGAGAAAGGAAAAAAGGATTTGAGAGAGGCAAAAAAAGTATTTTATGTTTTTTTGAAGATCCAATAAATCCAGAGGCCTTGGAATTCTTTCCACATGAGAATTGGATTCTGGGTTGGTGCTTTAGCAATAAGTATAGAAGAACTCGTCCTGGTTGTGTTGTAAGGAGGAAGGGATTTGAAGGTATTGCAGAAAAAAAGTAAATGAATATGTGACATAGCCTAGATAGACAAAAAAGTGAGCAACAACTGGTAGAAGGAAAAAAAAGAGATGTGTGATTGATTAAATTAGATGAGAAATAGAACAAGAAAAATGGACTATTGGGGTGAGACAGTAGGGTGGTGATATTTGGGGTTTAACATTAGTTTCACTTTTGGGGGATTTGCACCTTTCTTTGAACTTGTGGTTCTCAGTGATATTTGCAACCCCTTCTATGTTTTTTCTTTAGCTCACTTCCTTCTGCCAATATTTTTATGGTAAAGATAGCTGATGCATTCAACCTCTTTATCTGTCAAGAAGTATTCTGTTCTTAAAATATGAGCTAATAATGAAATTTCAATGGACATTTTTTTATGCAGAAGGACCAAATATCACAAAGACAGTAGTATCTCAGGAGCTTAGTATTATTAACAACAGTGGTAGTCATGTATTTCATTTTGGCTTAGTAGATACACCACTGCTAAAAATAATTAAAATATAGCAGAAAATGTACAAAATCTTTTAAATAAATTAACAATCTGTAAAGAAACAACAAAAGGCAAAAAACCAAATGTGATTGAGAGATGGAAAGAGCATAGAAGGTGACTTTTCCTCTGGGAAATGTGCTGGACCCTGGTGAGCTGTCTTTGCAGAGCAATGGAGCAGAAAGAAATTAACAGTCAGAGCTTGCCTAAAGTTGGGAATGCAAGAGGAAACTCCCCACATTAACCTCCTTAGTGTGTGGCCTGAACTAGAAATAAACCTGACACTCACCAAAAGGATTGTAAGAGAAATTGCTGGTCTCAGGCTTTGCCACAGAATCAGATGGAAGAGAGAAAGGAAATTTCTCTGGAGAATTTGTCCCAAGATGGTATTCATATGTGTTTATGGTTAAATTTTATACTACCCTAGATATTTCAAGCTGATAATTTATTTTAAAATGGTCTCAGGTTGTTGTACTTCTGGGACCACAGTAAAAACTTTTCTCAAGAAAGCCACAGTCACTATTAGTTTTGAAGAAGCCCAATTCCAAGAATACAAAGTGGCATATAACACACAAGGAAATGAGCACCCATTTGATGACCAATAGAAAAACATACAGCTAAATTTCGAAAACATAAATAAAAACATAAAGTACTCATTTTGTTCTTCTCAGTTAAAGAACAAGGTCATCATAGTCAATCTAACAATAGCTTCTTGGATCCTTAGATCTGGGCTACATATGTTAGCAGATGCAAAATGTTCCTGACCACACACCACATTCAGAGCACTAAGTGCGCTCTGTCCTGAGCATCCAGTGATGCTGATTTATAGGTACTTTGTTGAGGAGCCTATCCCCAGGGAGCTATCCCATAGCTGAGAAGGAAAATATGCACATTGAAATCAAAGGGAAATGAACATTTTAAATAATAAATATGGGCTATTTAAATTAGAAAAAAATGTAAATGTATCTTCCCTTCTATACTTCCTCATAAAAGTTAGCCTTTTACTCTCCCATAATCTCTGGGTAAGGAGATAGACTTTAGCTAGAAGATTGACTAGGTCCATCCTACTAACATCTCTCTCCATAAATAAGGAGAGTAGAATTCCAGTTCTTCAGAATATATTAAGGAGCTATACTATTCACCCTGGTCCCCACCTTGCATTCCTGGTATATTTTCTTTAATATGAGCCACTGAATCAATTAGATGAGTACCTCATGCTCAGGCCTCTCATTTTTTTGTTTCTCTCTTCCCCAGATCTGGTCCTAACCAACATCCAGCAGTTTATTGCTGTCATTGTGTTTACTTTAGCCTGAAAACTGACAAGTTTCTAATCCAGCATTCTTGGAAGCAATGAAAGCATCTTCAATAATCATTTACTATCACAGTTTAGGTTTATAGGAGCTAGACTTCCCAAGGCAAACCTTTCATTTTATTGGACTAACTGATCTGAATTGCAATTGTGATTCTCCAGCAAGAGATTCCAGTATTCATCACACAAGTATCTTCCTAAATTAGATCAGCATCATCCAGGAAAATATGTAACGGCTCAGAATGCCCTTGATTGTAAGAAGCTTGGAGCAGAATAAGAAGAAAACAGCTTTTTAAATCCTCTGAGAAAAACAGCCTCATGTGAGGTCATACATATGACAAGTGTATTGTTTCATTACAAATGCATTTAATAAACTCATTTTCACTTGCAAAATATGGTTGAAAGGATTGCCTTTATTTTGTGAATTTTGGTCCATGTGACTAGAAAAGAGGGAGGTAACTCAGATACAGTACCAGATAAGATGGCTTTGTGGCAGATAGGATTGCTCTCTCAAAATTCCAGGATCAGGCATGTCTTTGCTTTTAGGGATGGCATTTCATATGATAATCCAAAGACTAGAGCTAGAATTCAAATTCTCATTGCCCACAGCTAGCCTCAGTGGCCCTTTTTAGCAAGTAAAGGCTTAAAACTAAGCCCTACTTTCTATTAGTAAACATTGTACTGTCACTTCATTGGTGATGCCACTTTCTGACTTTGGTTCATGAGCCAGTTGTCCCCAGGTTAAAATTCAGGCCATTCTATTACAGAGAGTTAAGTATATCCTTCCAGTCATGACTTGGTGTCTATTTATTAACATATACAATAGTGTAAGCAAGTAGAAATGTCATTTCTTAATATCACCTGCCTTATTCTTCCTCACAAAACCACTCTCTGAATTATTAAGTCCTCAGGACAATGAGGTTCTGGTTAACATAAAATAATCTTAGGAACAAAGCCTTGGGTACATTTACTCCACTGACAGAGTTTTGGTTAAATTAAAGCTAATAGCTAAATCTCAGTTGTGTCTCTACTCCAGGCCCAGAAAAGCAGCAAAACCTGACATCAGGAACAGCTGTATTGGCCAACTATCCTCTACCCTAGGACTGTTGAATCAGTAGAAACCCTGACCCTGATCATGACCCCAGCTCCCTTAGTCACTGTGATTAATTATTTTTTCCCCCATATAACCCATACCCTGGAAGCTATCAGGAAACTAGGTCTCAAATAATTCACCTGTGGCTCCTGATGTGGGCCACTTCCTAAAAATAAACTCTTACTCTCTCTGCTACAAGCTCCTATTCTTGTCTGATTGGGCTTTGATGCACCAGGCAAAAGAACCCCTTTAGTTTAGTAACAATAGCCTCCTCAACATGGAAATCAAGCAGAAAAAAGAGTGATAGTGAATTCTTGGGGAGAGTTTTCCTGTGCCTGAATGCCAACAAGTAATCTTCATTAAGTGTATGTCAGTATAGTAATGACCTAGTTTACTGTCTGAAAGTTAGTCTGACACAAGAGAAAATAAATATTTGTTTTCCTCCATCCTGGGCAGCAGTAGTTATTGAAATAGAGCACGCAACCCTGAAGTTATTAAAAGATGCCTCAGGAACTGTTGTGAAAACAAAACAGCCATCAAAGAGGTGAAGTTCCTGCTCTCTCCATCCCATGTACTTCAACCTCCAGACCTGTTTTCTATCAGCTTCATCTGTGCAAGACTTGTTTGAATAAAATATTTCATTGAGTACTAAAAAGGAAGAAAAAATTGAAAACCACTGTTCTATTTCATCAACTATAACAATATTTTGTTATAAATTATTTGGATAATCACAATTGTGCAGACCTCATTGTAAGCATAAATGATGAGTTTGGAAAGGTTTGTTTGAAACCATAACAACAAAACAAAGCAGCACTGTTGTCCCTCAGTTGCCAAAGATGACGGACTACGCCTGGTGGGAACATGCTGTATGCATGTGTGTGAATGCCTCATACTATACGACCAGGATAATGAGAGCTGTACATTAAATAAAGCATAATAGCAAATTATGCATTAATGTTTCTAAATGTGTCAGGAATGCTAGTAGTAGGGTTTGATGGAGCTTACTAGTTGTATCTTCTGGGAAGTATGATGGAGATCAGTGATGACACACAGATTTTGTAATTTTCACTTCTTGATTCTATCAAAGATAGAGATGAATTTTTAGGTAGCCTCTTAGTGAGTTTAACATATGAGCACAATCTCTTGCAATTGAGAATGAGGTATACGGTATAAGAACTTATCTGAACCTTTCCCAAGCTGTTGTCCAGATTTTGTGGGGTCTTGGAAGACATGCGCTCCAAAATCAATTTGATGTTCTTGATTGCTAATGCTTGCTTTATGGACTTAACACTAAACATGTGTATACACATGTGGCCACTTAACAGCCTAATGTCTTTGCATTTGTGCAGATCATCAAAATGCACTTAATTCACCTAAGGGGATCTTTTCTGTGAGATGAGTCTTTAATTTTCACAAATTTGAGGTGATGGAATTTGAGTAAATTGGAAGACTGAATTTCAGAGACCCCTTTCAAAGTGCTCATGTTGAACAGCTTTTGAGGACAGGATGAGTATGATCTTCAACCTGTTCTGATAAATGTTAAAGAAGAAAGTCTGTCAAAGGTTTCATGACCTATTTCCCATCTGATTATTTACATAGGTCATTTACTCAGATAAGATTTTAGCAAACATGATACATGCTATTGACCCTAGAGTCAATATTTTAAATTAAAATGGGGTTACCCTATAAAGCTGCTTCCAATTATAAAGGAGGACTTGCATTTTTAGAATCTTTAATTTAAAACAGTGAAATATACTGGCACATAGTCCACATTTTCATCTTCTCTTACTTTTCTTTTGGCCAATAATACTGAGCACTTCTTGTTATGAGAAAAGTATGTAAATATTAAGCTGTATATGATCAACTAGGTTTTTCTTTCTTCTTAAGTTTTTAAAACCAACGTAAGTTGTTTTACCACGGGATTCAAAATAAAAGTAAATTGTCTATTTCACTCCTTTATTACCTTTTATGTGGAAATAAATTTCAGACTTTCCTGGTAGACATAGAAAGGTATGATACTCATATACAGTTTTTATATCATTCAGTATCAAATGTTTACCTAAGAGATCAAAGTATTCATTCCCGTAATAGGATATTGTTTTGTCTTGAAGGAAGAAAAATGAGAGATACAGAATTGGTTGATTTTAATTTGTTTTGTAAGTTTTCTATAGAAGTTTGGAAATTAGTGTGCTAATTTTTCAAATGCTTGAAGGATATTGTAAGACTCCTATATCACATTTTCTAACCCTCTTTAAAAATAATTTTCATTACTTTTTCTCTACTTTATTAGTAAAAAAATATAAATGTCTAACTGATTTTCTCTCTTTCTTCTTCTTTGGTTTCTTTCAGATACAAATGTTTCTAAATGATCTATTACCCATCTTAGTTATTTGACTATTATACAAAAACTGAAGTTCACTCTTTCTTCAGTGTAAGTGAATTGAATTTATTTCAGCATACCCAATGAGTTTATCAATTAATTGGGTACTGGATCCTCACAGGTAAGTCTTAAAAAATATTGATAGCCAGTGAATCTAATTTTACCTTTATCTTTAAGGTTAATCACTTATGCAGCAGCATGCATTTAAGAGAATGTAAAGGGAAGACGGTATTGTCTAGTGCATTTACTGTGTCCATATGTATAAGATCTACTAAGATTTGGTTAAAATTAAGACTAATCAGAGAACTTGTCAAATTATCTTTTTAGATCTCACATAATTATTTAAATCAGGTTAAGCAAAGAACATGTTTAGCAAATGTTTAAGTTGTATTTTCTTAAACTTATTCATTTGTTCATTTACCAAATATTAATTGAAGATTATAAGTACCAGAAATTGGACAGGATACTGTGGATATTGTACTATGTTCCTATTGTTTAGGAAGATACAAACCTGACTCCATCATGCGTTGATTAATCTTTGTATTATTGAGTATTATTTAACCTTTACGCTTCACTTTCCTTATCCATAATATGTGAAACATAATGATATCTACAATCATTTTGGTAGCTGAGAATATTAAATTATGAAACATACAAGGTATTTTAAATCAATCCTGAGCTGAAAATATTAACTCAGTAATAGTAGTATTAGTAGTATCATCTAAGAGATACATTAAGAAATAATTACTAATTATAAATACTGCATTATAAAGAAGTATGGAAGTTAAAAAAGCTTATATAGGATTATTCCACAAATAATTATTATTCAACTACAACTTGCCTAAACATGTAAAAGTATAAGTGAGACTACTATATATCTTATATCTATGATAAAATATTAAATAATGCTAAACTTTATAAATGGAAATTTTGTATCTGTAGGTATATCTTCTTTCACATCATTCTCCTAGAGAGTCATATTTAATTTTTCTCAATCCAACTATTTCTGTATAAAATGTCAAAAAGGAAGTCATTATAAGCCTCCCTAAGTTTGGAAAAAATAATTAGGTTTCAAAATAAAAAATGGACAAAGCAATACATGGGAAAATATTAGAGGGGTTTTTTCACAGCTGCAGTCTCAATAGCAACAGTAAATCAGGCATAAAAATTCCAGTCACATTTCCACCACATATAAATCCACTTCTCTTAGATGTAATTGCAACAAAGAAACCAGGGTTATAAGCTTTGGAGAAGTCCCTACATCTTACTAAATTATATTTGAAAATACATTTATGTGTTGTAATCAGTGAGACATTAAATCCCATGAAGCATGTCACTACCTTTTATATACTAAATGCTTAGTGAACACGTGAGTGTAAGGGAGGAAAGAATTCATACTTAAATTATTGCACTAATAATGAAGTTAATACTGCTGTTAAAACTATATTTTAGCCCCAACATGCAGCTGCTTCTGCCTGGGTTACCACATCAACAAACCTAAATTCAGATAACTTTCATGTCTCTGTGAATGTGCTACTTGACCAGAAACACAGTCTGGCAGGGTTGGCCAAACCAACTCTGGGTCTTCTCACCCCAGGCATTGTTGGTTATGTGACCCCAGCCAATCACTTCCTTATTCTTTATTCTTTATCCTATAGAAGCTTCCTGCCTTCTTCTCATTTTGTAGTTCTCCTAATGGGAGACTGTCCACTTCATGAACTGTTATAAAGTTTGTTTGTGTCACCTATATTGTCTTTCTTTATTTTTAACAGTTTCAGGAAAAGCTTAGAATTTATGAACTTTTGGAGATCTAGTATGATACTGCCTTAACATAACATGGGTTTTGACTTACATTCCCAAACAAGTTCTGGAAGTCAAAGAGTTAAAGTCTCTCATCCATTATACACCATTCTCACTGTTCAGGTATTTCTAGGTCTCTAATGGGAATGAGGTTTCCACTAGAAGAGCAATTCCACACATGAGTCTTAGTGATCCAGAAAAGGCCAAGAAACCATGGGGCTAAATCTGACATTTCAAGTTATTTTATGAAATGGCATATTAAAATAAGGTTGAACTTGATGTCTGTCTCTTTAATCTATATTAATTTATTGCAATTACTAATGCATTTCACAAAGAATGTTCCAGACAGGTTCATTAAGTACTTTGCACAGCTTAAAGATTGAAGATAAAGTCCTGTTGTGAGAAGACTCTACACAGTGAGAGTAGACTAGCCAACCTAAATTAATTCATTCTAATACTCCATAGCATTTTCAACATAACCTTCTGTTTGTTATGCACCCTTGTCCTAATGAGCAGCTTAAGATCTCAAAGAAACATGATTATTAACTGATTCTGATGTGGTTCTAACTGTATCCTTGTTAGAACCACATTAGAATTGTCCACAATCACTATTGTGAATATTGTAACAATTCCTTAATTTAAGTGAATGCATAGAAATTCCGGTGGACTGTATTTGGGACCATACTTATGTAGGAAGGCATTCAAGATGAAAATATTCAACAGAACTTTAAAGAAAATATTTCTTGATAAATAGAAATAACAGTAGCTAACACTTGCTAACCATTATATGTGAAACACGATCACATTGTTAAATGTCATTACAATTAACATTTAACCCTCATGAAATAAGAAACTGGCACATAAAGATCTTAACTTAATAAGTCAGAACCCCCAACAAGGATTGATAGAATGGAAACTTGATTCAGTTTTCTGGAAACAAGATGCAGTAGTGGTTAAGCCTATGGGTTTTGGAATCAGATTAGGCAATTTTAAATATTAGTACTATGACAATGTGATCTCAGGTATGTTATCAGGTTCATTAAATGTAAATTAGATAAATTATGAACTGTACCACAAGGCTGGAAGGAAGTTATCTACATGCAGTAAGCATTTAATAAGATAGTTATGTAACATTTTATTAGTTTTTCCCCAGCCAGTGTTGCTTAGTGGTTGAACATCAACCTATGAACTAGGAGGTTCACAGTTCTGTTCCTGGTCAAAGTACATGCCTGGGATTATCAGCTCAATCCCCAGTGTGGAGTGTGCAGGAGGCAGCCGATCAATGATTCTCTCTCATCATTGATGTTTCTATTTCTGTCTCCTTTTCCCTTCCTTTCTGAAATCAATACAAATATACTGTATTTTTGTGTAATTTTTGCTTTCAGTGTTGTCATGTCCAAATATATGGACCCTTATACTTGAGACAGGTTTTGGCCACAAAATATTTATAAATTGTGTAGTCTGTGAGAAAATTCATTCTTATGCAGGACTGTTCTATGCAATGAATACCAGCCTTTCCCCACTAAAGAGCTCAGTCATTATTGCCAAAATGTTACCAGTATTTTCTATAGCCCCTATCTTTGGGTTGTGCTGCCCATGGAGATTCACTACTCTATGAAGCAAGGGACATCAAGCAGCTATTAAACAGAGAACACCTGACTTGGAATGACTGACTAGAAGAAATTAAATATTTATATACTAATTATATATGTATATTTATATATATAATAGCTATAAATATATCTATATATGAAAAATACAAAAATTATATATCATATAAATAGGATTTGTTAGAGTGACAGACACTTTTCTCCTTGGATTGTCACTCTGTCCTAGTACTACATCCTTTCCCTTTGCCCAAGAGTTATTTCTTGGCAGCTTCCTTCACTTGGTTTCTTTTTCTTGGAGCTTTCTAGACTTTTCTTTAATCAGGACTCAATCCCTTCTCTCCTAAATACCAGATTTTTTGCATGGCTATCTCCTAACACCTAATCAGATGTCACCTTACATTCACCTCCTAATGAAGCCTTGTTCTGGACCAATAAGTACTTAGTAGCTCTCTCACCTCATCTATGTCACTTTCTCCACTACCCAATAGTCATTTTCTACATTAATTACTCTGTTTCATTTCTATTGAAACATCTACATCATTCTGTATATCAATGACCATTTCCTTTTTTTTTTTAATCTTTATTGTTCAGATTATTACAAATATTCCTCTTTTTCTCCCCATAGCTTCCCTTCACGGAGTTTCAACCCCACCCCAGGCCCTCACCACTATCCCCCCACCCCACCCGCACTGTCCTCATCCGTACTTGTAAGAGATTTGTCCAATCTCTTCCTGCACCTCCACATTCCCTTCCCCTAGAACAGTGATTGGCAAACTGCGGCTCATGAGCCACATGGGGCTCACGAGCCGTGGTTTGCCGCCCTGTTGACTAATGAGTTTGCTGACCATTGCCCCAGAGAATTGTCAGTTCACTCCATTTTCATTATATTCTACTATATTCACCAGTTTATTCTATTCATCTGATTTCTTATTCATTTGATTTTTAGATTCACTTGTTGATAGCTATGTATTTGTTGTAACTTTGTTGTTCATAATTTTTTATCTTACCTTTTGCTTCTTCTTCTTTTTCTTAAAGAGTACCCTTCAGCATTTCATAAAATACTGATTTGGCAGTGATGAACTCCGTTAGCTTTTTCTTGTCTGTGAAGTTCTTTATCTGACTTTCAGTGCTAACTGATAGCTTTGCTGAGTAGAATAATCTTGGTTATAGGTTCTTGCTGTTCATTATTTTGAGTATTTCTTGCCACTCCCAACTGGCCTGCATAGTTTCTGTTGAGAAATCAGCTGACAATTGTATGGGTACTCCCTTGTAGGTAACTGCTTTTCTCTTGCTGCTTTTAAGATTCTTTCTTTGTCTTTTGCCCTTGGCATTTTAATTATGATGTATCTTGGTGTGATCCTCTTTGGATTCTTTTTGTTTGGTGTTCTGTGCGCTTCTTAGACTTGCAAGTCCATTTCTTTCACCAGGTAGGGAAAGTTTTCAGTCATTATTTCTTCAAATAAGTTTTCAGTATCTTGCTCTTTCTCTTCTTCTGGCACCCCCATAATTTGGATATTGGTACATTTGAAGTTGTCCTAGAGCAATGATTCTCAACCTTCCTAATGCCACGACTCTTTGATATAGTTCCTCATGTTGTGGTGACCCCAAACCATAGAATTATTTTCATTGATATTTCATAACTGTAATTTTGCTACTGTTATGAATCATAATGTAAATATATTTGTTTTCTGATGATCTTAGGCGACCCCTGACAGTGGTTCTCAACCTGTGGATCGCGACCTCTTTCACAAGAGTTGCCAAAGACTATTGGAAAACACAGATATTTACAGTGCTTCTGTGGGGCTTTGGTGCTCACTGTGTCTGCCCCTTGAGTGTATCACTTATGGTGTGAAGAGTTGTAATCTGGTATGGTCTCACACTGACCACTTGGTACACTTGCTCTTATTTTTCCAAGGAGGTGTAAGGTCAGCCACTGCCTGGACCACCAAGCAGGATCTACAGAGAGATTTGAAGATTCTTCCTCTTGTATTGGGTTTGGAAGTGCCCACACAAGGCCCCACTGTGAAGCAAAGTGCTGATGCAGATTCTTTGGCCTTCTTTTGATAGCTTTGGGGCTCCCTGGCCTAGCTGTTACCTGTTTGACAGGTTTTAGGCTGAGAAAGGACAGGCCATTCATATACAAAAGTTGCTGTGCACAGCTTGGGTGGAGTTGCAAATTGGATAGGGTGGGGTCTAAGGGAATCCCCAAGGCAGAGCAAACAGCAATGGCTTCTAGTCATCCCTGCACCAGGGAGGTCTCAGCACAGGAACAATGACCACTGCGAGCACCTCTCTCTGGGAGAAAGCCACCCTCACGATCCTGCCCTGATGCCAGACAGTACAGTTTCTCCCTGTATGTGTCTGAGTCCTCCAGAGTCTCTCCTGGAACTGGAGTTCAGAGCAAGAGGGAGCTTGTATCCTCCTCTCAATTAAAAAAGCAGTGCACCCAGATGCCAGCCCATTCTCCATACCTCCTACCAGTCTCAATGTGCTTTCTTCACCTCTCAGGTTGTAGTACTTCCACTCAGCTAGCTTTCCTATGGTTCTTGATGATAGTTGTTCTGTCTTTTAGTTGTAATTTTGATGTGGTTGTAAGAGGCAGCAAGTATAGGTATTTATGCCAACATCTTTGTTCGATCAGTGGCCATTTCTATGCAGCTCACAACTGTATCCTCAGTGCCCAGAACAAGGCCTGGCACATGGTAAGCATAGAGCTAATGCCCTATGTAAATAAGTTATCTTATTCCTCACTGGAATACATAGTCACCAAATCCCCTCACCACTGATCCCCAATTGTCTTTAATGTACAGAGTGCTGCTGGCTTTCATCTTGATATCACAGAGAGCAACAGTGTGGGGAAGTGGATCTTATCACAAATTTATTTTAAAGGAGAATGTTGACATTAATTTAAAACATGGTTCCTTTACCACCCAAATGTTTGCTTTATATCTCACTAACATACAGTTTTTAATTATTTGACTTTTTCCCCTAGAAAAGTTTATATGACTGAACCCATTAAAATATGTTGGTGTTACTTATTCATAATTTTACTCAATAATGATTCTCTTAAATCTCATTTTAGTATTAAATAATTTCCCCCAAATTAAATAGAAATATGGCCATGCCTGGTAGTTGAATGATGTTATCACATTAGGTCTTCTTTCCAGATGCCATGGTTTTATGTAGTGCAAATGATCTTCTCATTACCAGATGGTATGAGAAAGAAAGTGCTTCAGGGAGGTATATGCTATAGAAGCCTGTACATTAAGTAGCTATAAAAAGTGAAGCTTTATAAACTAGCCAGCAAAGTATCTGAACTCAGCAGTGTGGACTGGGGAATGCAAACACTGAACTCCCCATCTGACCAGATGTGGCCATTCCTAATGGAGAAATTCAGTCAACCAATAAAATGTTTTCAAGTTAAAGCTTAAAATGGTGATTATAATGCTAATGTTCTTGCCTGGAAAGTATAACTGAAGTAGACAGAGATACAAAAGAAAAGCAAACCAAATGCAATATTTACCAGGCTAACTCTTAATTTAGCCTAGTTTCAGAATTCCACAACTTATAGTATGCGAGATATAAAAGAATTACATAAAGATAACTGCTGATTATATTTTATCACTCCAAACCTAATCCAATCATTGTTTCGTTGCTGTGATTGTAGATGAGGCTTTTATCAGGTAATTAGCTATCATGATGATGGCCCAAATATTTACTCCCTCCCAATTTGAGATATTTCTACTTTCAATGATTAACAGCCACTTAGCATCTCTAAATGGACCCTCTTGTGGAATGCCTGCTAACTCTATCATCACAGATATAAACTCCAAAAGGAGAGCCACTCTGACCATTGTGCCCCCAACTTTATGCCTTGCTTGCCAGCAGTGGATTCATTATTTATTTCCTTTGCTTATCTCACTTTTCAATCGCCATTCACCTGGGAGGACATCCTCAGTGGATCTCTAAACTACAGAGTGAACTTCAGATTTTCAGTTTTCTAACCGAGATGAAGTATGCTGTTAACCCAAATCTGAAAGTCACGATATTTCCTATTTTCCATCTAGATTGAGTCAAAACTCAGTGAGATAGTCAGAATCCCATGATTCAGCTTTATTCTTTCACCCTTATTATCCAAAAGACATGAATGTGGACTTCTTTCTTCCTGAGAAGTCAGATTATCCCCCTATTTGGTGATACCAGTGAGACATCGCAGTGCCCACGTTGCCTTGCCAGTTATCTAAAAGCTTATTCACAGCAAGTCTACTGACAATCACCATCATCACTGCCTTTTAAAAAGCCTAAGTGTTTTTCTTCATATTTACTTGTATTTTAATAATGTGCTTTTTTGCGATACATTGGTTAGTATTGGCGTTTCTTCTGAGGAAGTTTTCTCAAACCCCTTTGGGAGTGTGGCAGAAAAGAAGCACAGAAATAACAAACCTGCAAGCAAATTAAAAAATAATAAATGCCTTCTTATTTCACCTGGAGATTGTGTGAAATGATGTCACTAGACTGGCTGTGTCACAATGAAGCAACCAGGTTACGGATTTTATTTTCTTCATAGAGGCTTTTAATACTTGCTTTGTTAACATTGAAGCTAAGTTAGAGATAAGTTAATATCACTATTTTAGTTAT
Source organism: Lasiurus cinereus (assembly GCA_011751065.1). NCBI lineage: Eukaryota > Metazoa > Chordata > Mammalia > Chiroptera > Vespertilionidae > Lasiurus > Lasiurus cinereus. Next base: position 13,885,470 of record JAAGEH010000293.1, read on the forward strand.
GGATTGAACGGTTGGGTTCTCCATTCAAGGTCCCTCTGCCAGGATGTGTCAGAGCAGGGGTAAGGGCATCATCCTGGAAGCATTAAGCCTCTGCAGATGCAGGTTTTATTAAATTCTTCACTGGGGTTTTGTAATCACAATTTAAAAGGTCTTTCTTTCTTATTTTAAATGAAAACAGAATTATCACCCTATAAAGCAACTACAAAATTTAGTTTATTGCTGTAGCATAACCTCAAAATGACACTCCAGATGCGATATCTACCAAAATTCAGTTTTATTTATATTTTTGTTATTTGACATTTTACATACAAACATACAAAATTTTTTAAAATTCAACATTCACCTTGCATCTAAAGAACGTACAGTCAATCCTCGGGTTATGTTGGACTTGACTTACATTGTTTCATGGTTAAGTCACCATCTTCCATTTACAGTATTTATAAAAAAAAGTTCCTGCCGAGACCGGTTTGGCTCAGTGGATAGAGCGTCGACCTGCGGACTGAAAGATCCCAGGTTCGATTCCAGTTGGGGGCATGTACCTTGCTTGCGGGCACATCTCCACTGTGGGGTGTGCAGGAAGCAGCTGATAGATGTCTCTCTTTCATCGATGTTTCTGACTTTCTATCTCTCTCCCTTCCTCTCTGTAAAAAATCAATAAAATATATTTAAAAAAAAAAGTTCCGTCATTTCGACGTACATATGTGCTTTCTGTTTTTTTATTATTTATTTACCACAAGTAAAGGTTAGGAATTATCTTTGTTTTAAATTTGTTTTACTGTTTCACTTCATTACTGCTGTGTCTGTCTGTGCTCCATGTGAGTGACATAGGTGCTTATGTAGGTGGGTTCCGACTGACGGCGGAAATTGCATTATGCCTTAGAAGGGATCTCCAACATGACCCAAGGATCTACTGTATATGTTCTTGAAACCTGTTTGCATAAAAATTTTAAATGTTTTTATCTTGGGATGGGATGGGGGTGGGGAGCCAGTTAGCTTTCCACTAGAAATTAAAATTCTCTTGGGAGAAGAAAAGCTTGAGTAAATGTATTTATAAATAAAATACTTAGATTTTACTTAGAGTGTTACCATGTGCTTTTAAATCAGTATTTCTTCTTTTATACTAGTAATTTCAGATATTTTTTAATTCACAAAATATCTATTAACCTTTTGTGAAAAGGTTAATTAAGAGAAGAATATCTATTCATAATAATATTCACTTGAGTCAAGCAGTTTGAAGCAAGAAAATGACAATTAACAATGTGCTTTGAAGCAGAACACATGATAAAGTCTATGTTGTATTTGATCTCAATTGGATTAATTCAGATTTAGCAGTGATTTTCCCTGAGTTCAAATATAGCTCAAAGTTCTAAAAAGTCTATTTCTTGACTACTAGTAATCTGGCATTACAAATATTATAAATACCATTTTTAGCCCATTTTTAGGAATGGAGGAAAGGGAGAAGCAAGAAACCTAATATACACTGATCAGACTTGAGATCTCTTTGGAAATATATGGGTGCACAGATGGCTTGAATTTAAGATCAATTAATTTGAAGGCAAATTAGTTGACATATGAAGTTTGAAATATTTATTATATTTTGATTATTTTGTTAAAATAATGCAACATTGCTAAAATAACATAGAACATCCATACAGGGTGAGGTAAAAGTAGTTTTACAGTTATATGTGAAACACAGAGTTTATTCGTGTATTATTATTTACTGACTAGAGGCCCAGTGCACAAAATTCATGCACAGAGCTGGTGTGTCCTCAGTCCAGCCTACACTCTCTACAACTGGGGATCCCTTGAGGGATGTCTGACTGCCCTTTCACAATCTTGACCATTATCTTCTAACTGCTCACTTGCCTACCTGCTTGCCTACCTGCTTGCCTAACTACCTCTGCCTGCCAACTTGAAAACCCCTAACTGCCCTCCCCTAAATACCTCTACCTGCCTGCCTGATCACCCCTAACTTCCCTCCCCTGCTAGCCTGATATAACCCCCAAGGGCTCTTCTCTGCTGGCCAATTTGGTTCTGAATGGTTGGTTTCTATGCCAGTCAGCATCAGAAGCTCCACCTTCTAGGTAGCCATTGGCTCTCCATAGCACCAAGATTTGGTTCTGATTGGTTGGGTTCTATGCCAGTCAGTGGCAGAATCTCCACCTCCTAAGCAGCCATTGGCTCTCCAGAGCACCCATATTTGGTTCTAATTGGTTGGTGTTTATGCCAGTCAGCATCAGAAACTCTGCCTCCTAGGTAGCCATTGGTTCTTCATAGCATCCACATTTGGTTCTGATTGATCAGTTCCTATGCCAGTCAGCATCTCTGGGCCTATCAACTGGGTCTAACCAGAAAGGCAGGGCTGATGGTAGCCCTGGTGAAGGCCTGGAGAGAAATGGAGGCATAGCTGCTGGCCATATGAGAGAGAAAGAGGCAAGTGCTGATCAAAAGCTGCTTCAGAGGCAATGGATCAGTCCCTGCTTCTCTCTTCAGGCATTATTCTGGCTCTAATTCACAGCCCTCTTAGCAGTCAATGCTGAGACACGGTGCCTGCAGAGGAAGCAGACAGCACTGAGTTGCCATGTCTGACCTCAGGACTGATTTCCAGTTGGTTGAGCCTTGGTTGTTACTGATTATTATATTACTAGAGGCCTAATGCCTAAAATTTGTGCACAGGGGTGTGTGTCCCTCAGCCCAGCCTGTACCCTCTCCAATCTGGGATTCCTCAAGGGATGTTTGACTGCCCATTTTGGCCCAATTCTTATAGGATTGGGCCTAAATGGGCAGTCGGACATCCTTCTCACAATCCAGGACTGCTGGCTTCCAACTGCTTGCCTGACTGCCTTCCCGATTGCTCCTAACTGCTTCTGCCTGTTAGCCTGATCATCCCCTAACCACTCCCCTGCCAGCCTGATCGATGCCTAACTGCTCCCCTGCCAGCCTGTTTACCCCTAACTACCCTCCCCTGTAGGCCTGATCCTCCCTAACTGCTCTTCCCTGCAGGCCTGGGTACCCCCCAACTGACCTTCCCTGCAGGACCAGTCATGCCAACTTCCCTCCTCTTAGCCTGGTCTCCCCTAACTGCTTGATCGACTACAACTGCCCTAACTTACAGTCCTGGTCTCTCCCAATTGCCCTCCCCTGCTGGCCATCTTGTGGCAGCCACCTTGTGTCCACATGGGGGCAGCCATCTTGTGTGTTGGAGTGATGGTCAATTTGCATATTACTTTTTTATTAGATAGGATAGAAGCCTGGTGCATGGGTGGGAGCCAGCTGGTTTGCCCTGAAGGGTATCCCAGATCAGGGTGGGTGTTCCCTTGGGGCATGGGGTGGCCTGAAGTGAAGGGCCTGTAGTGGTTTGCAGGCTGGCCACACACCCGGTGACCCAAGCAAAGGCCCTGCAATATGTGATTTATTTATCTTCTATAATTAATACTTTGTAGCCTTGAGTTGAGCCAAGCTTCCTGCTTGCTCTGTGGCTACAGCCATTATTGTTGGAATTTATTTATCTTCTATAATTGAAAGTTTGTAGCCTTGAGTGGAGGCCTGGGCCCACCAGGGTGTGTGGAAAGTTTGGCTTTCTCTATTGCTGGGGAAACCCAAGCCTCCTACTCTCTCTCTGGCAGCAGCCAATTTGGTGGGGTTAATTTGCATACTTGCTTTTGATTGGCTGGTGGATGTGTCTTGTTGGTGCAGCAGAGTAATGGTTAATTTGCATATTACTCTTTTGTCAGATAGGATTTTCCATATGACAACTTTGAACCTACTTTTGTCCCATCCTGCATATGACTACTGCAATTAATTAGGTACATTTATTTTTTGTTTATAATTTATATTTTAAAAGTATTTATTTCTCTCTGATATATATAGAGCATACTAGTATTTCCTTTTCATAGAGTTTTACAAATATTTTCCACTAGATATCTGGTGCATGAAATTCATGCATGGTGGGGAGGTGTCCCTCAGCCTGGCCTGCAACCTCTTCAATCTGGGACTACTTGGGTGATATCTGATTGCTGGTTGTGGGATTGGGCCTAAACTGGCAGTTGGTCAACCCTCTCACAATCCAGGACTGCTGGATCCTAACTGCTCATTTGCCTGCCTACCTGCCTGATTGCCCCCTAACTGCTCCTCTGCCAGCCTGATGGCCCCCAACTGCCATCCCCTGCAGGCCTGGTAACACCCAACTGCCCTCTTCTCCTGTCCGAATAATCCTTAACTGTTCTCCCCTGCTAGCCTGTTTGCCTTCAACTGCCCTCCCCAGTTGGCCTGATTGCCCACAACTACTCTCCCCAGCCAGCCATTATGGTGGCCATCTTGTGATGACATGAGGGAGTCCATCTTGTGGCAGCCATCTTGTGATGACATCACACAAGGGCATGCCTCCACCTAAGCTTTTATTATATAGGATATTGCTGCTTATTTACTATAGGTATTATAGAAAGGTAGGACCAATTCTGAAGCAAAAAGATGACTAAAAGAGAATTTATAAAATACTTCTCTGAAAATACGTATAAACTCAAAACTGAATGAATGAAAGTTTTTTTTTAAACTATAAATCAAGTATAACCCAATATTAAAAGATATAAATCCAGGCAGTGCCAGCAATTCTAAAGGTTTCTGAGTAAATGTTAATAACAATACTGAATTAAAGAAACAAAATAAATTGAAAATGGAGGAGGAAACATAATAAACAGGAATATAGCTTTGTATCAATGTTTTTTCACTCTCAGATCATGATCCTATATATGCATGATTTGAGGTTGTATCTACTACATTCTTGGTGGGACGGAACTAAGAAATCCTTTCTAGGTATTATTTTTCTTAGTATATGAGTGGAGGGAAGGGGATGGAGTAGGACCAGATATTTAAAAAAAGAATGTATAAATGTAGGACAAGCATGAAGACCCATGGTAATTCAGGGATTTTATTTGACAGAATCCTGGGAACCAATCTGTTCATAAACATACAATAACAATGTTATGTATTAAGGGTTTCTTAAAAGTTATTTGAGAGATCATTTTGGCATTTCTTCCGCCTCCCCATTCCCATTAGACTTATTTTTCCAGGAAGTAAATAAAACCAATGATGTCTGGGAGAATTTTCTGATATCCCAGGAATGATTAGCTGTACATCTGCACTTGAATTCATTTCTCCTGCCCACCCTGCAGTTCCTTAGAGGATTTCAGAACTCCCCCAAACCCTATATGAAATCTATTCATTTGGGAACTTTTTCAGGTTTTGAAATCAACCCAGGTCTGAACTGTCTTCAAAGCCATCACCATTCAGCAGATTTCCCAGCAATTGGTAAAGCACCTGGGAAATCCACAGTGTCACACAATCATATAAGTGGTTTGGAAATGTGTTTTAATATGGGGTTTGTCCTATGGGATAAAGAAAAGCTTGACTCTAATTAAAGTTGAAGCCAATGTATTTTTTTTTTTGCAGTTTCATTTAAAGATGATTATATTGATGTCTTTTCAGTTATATAAACTGCATGACTATGCATTTAGACAAACTTCAGGCAGAATTTGCAATACTAATAATATGTACCCATATAAGTGTTATGTACAACTATATTTTACTTTGAGAGGAGAATGTTTTCAAAAAGTTTTAGTGTTGGCAGAAACTTGTAGATTCCGAATTTGTGAAGTTACTAGAATTTGTATTCTAAAAATCCAAACCCTTGAGTTCAATAGATGAGAAGTCATTGTTAAAAAAATAATAATTTGAGAAAGTGTCTCCAATTGAGTGGAAGCTTAGGTTGTGCAAAGGTACAAAAGTATATATTCAAATTTCTTGCCCTGCTTCTAAATTTACCTAACAATGTGTTTTAGAAAGTTATATTATGCCAGAGCTAAAGGCAATTTCAAGAAAATTAATTCAAAAATTTTAAGCTCATTTCTATCTTTAGACACTGCTATGCTTGTAAAATATTTTCCTCTGGACCAAGCAGCCCCCTTTCATACTGATGTTCATGTTAGTAATTATTAAAATGTATCCCATTCTAGCAAATCTGGGTCTTCAATTATATCTACCTTATATTATGAAAGACATTTTTCAATTTTATTGTTGAAAAAAAGGAGGAAAAAGCTCAAGAGAGTGTCTAATTATCCTACAAGTAATTTTACTAGATTAATATCAGCCCCATGCTAATTCTATGATTCTAAGCTCCATGAAGTATCTAGGCCAATCCTAACTCTTCTCTAGGAATCACTACTAAAGTATGCAACATAAATGGACAGATATGTACTTGTAAAGATTTTGTGAAATAATAGTCAGAATCTGAATAGATAATTTATCACAAACAATGCTTAATCAACTGAGCCATCCATCTAGGGTTAATGCTATGCTTTAATCTGCCCTATTAGAAGGTAAGTGTATGCTTACTGATGACTTTAGATAATAGGCTTTTCAGACTCAGAATTAACAGTATAATTTTAAATGATAAATTTTAAAATAATTAAAAGAAATAAGATAAAATATAAAGAAGACCAGGCTGCTTTCTATAAATGAAGCTAAATTAACTATACATATATATGTGTATATAGGTATATATGTATAGTTAAGCATCAGTGAGCATTTTATATATATATATATATATATATAAAATGATGTCACTGAATATATTAGTTAAGATTTAACTGGTATGCGAAGACCGGTTTGGCTCAGTGGATAGAGCATTGGCTTGCGGACTGAAGGTCCCAGGTTCGATTCTTGCTTGCGGGCACATCTCCACTGTGGGGCATGCAGGAGGCAGCTGATCGATGTCTCTCTCTCTCATCCATGTTTCTGACTTTCTATCTCTCTCCCTTTCTCTCTGTAAAAAATCAATAAAATATATTTATAAAAAAAGATTTAATTGGTAGAGCAAATATGATTAATTGTAAATAGAAATTTGTTACAGGAAATGCATCTTACAAATATGGGAGATGATAGAAGCCAAAGTCTAGAGATTGGTATATAATGAAAGAAGTGTTAGATTAAGTAGATTCCCAAACAATCCAAAGTCCTGAGGATAATTTATTATGATTTCTACAAAAGTGTACATACTTATAGGAATGTAAAAACCCATGAAATCTATTATTTTTCATTTCTATCTGATATCATAAAATAACAATCCATACATATTAATAACGGGTAATATATTAATAGCAATACCCTAATACTGAGAGCAGTCTGCTATTTACTCATTTTGACTTACTCTAAGTATAAAGTGTTAGCAACCACAGGAATGATTCCTTCAGTTCTACAGTCTCATTTTAAACCCAGCATATTAATACCATGGTATTCTGCTAATTCCTTCAGAAGTATCATCTATAACAATATTGACAAAATAAACTCAAACAAAAATCTAAATTAATTAAAATAGGTTAAAAGAATACGTGATTATGTGACTTATAAATAAAACTAAATATATCTTATTTACTAGCATTTGCCACAGGAAAAATATTGAAAAGTATGACATTTTATTAGCAATAGCAAGCAATATTATTCTATTTAGGTATATACTTCATGAGGACTGGGATTAGGAGAAATGAAGAAAGTTATAAATGCTCATAGAAAATTCTATATAATAAAGAGGTAATATGCTAATTAGACCAGATAGTAGAACGACCTTCCAGAATGACCCTCTGGAATGACCAGTGGGCAGGGGGTGGGGCCACTAGGGCCAAGCTCCTTGCACAAATGTTGTACATCTGGCCTCTAGTTTTAATTTATAAAATTTATATATAATTTATAAAATTTTATTTATAAAATTTATAAAATTTATAAATTCAACATATTCCAACTTAAAATCCCAACAGAAATTAAATAAATTATATAAAATATTTCTAAAATCCATAGGGAGATATATGCAGGCAAGAATATTAAGTTTTGTTCTGAAGGCAAATAGAACTTCTAGGTTGGAGAAAGGAAGATAAAAGTGATAAAACAAATGCAGCCTACCTCATATTACAATCTATTTGAAATATTTAAAATCAAATCATGTCATGGCAATAGAGAAATAAAGGTCAGTGGAGAAAGTTGTGTTTATGAAAAGACACTAGTTTTGATTTTTAGCAAGTCATGAGTAAATTTTGAAAATATAGCAAAGAATAAGTAAATTGTGAAAAGAATCAAAATTAATATATCCTATAATAAAACTCTGATAGCAGTGTAAGAAAAAAATACACATATTAGACTATAAATATGTGTAAAGAAGAAATGAATTTTTTTTAAAGTTAAAAACTCAAATGACAGAACCAAGAGGTTGTAGTATATCTTACCTTGCAGAACAAACAGAGTTGATCTTGTTTTATGAAGCAAAGTAAAACAATAAATGATTGAAGAATGCCCGATATATATTTTTCAAATTCTTTAAAGCAAAAAAGAATATCTTACTTTGCTTGCCCAAAGCCTTGGGATTTTATATGTGTGTGTGTGTGTGTGTGTGTGTGTGTGTGTATGTATATGTATATGTATGTATATATATGTATATGTATGTATATGTATGTATATATATGTATATGTATATATAAAAATATATGATGATATGTTATACTATATACATATTGAGAAACCACTGAGGAAGAAGAATGTAACAGTAAATATCACTGCACAAATTTTCAAAGACAAATTAAAATAATGAAAAGCTTTTTGAAAGAGTATTCTTATTTTAAGTAATCATTGAACCATTTTTGAAGGCCTCAATACCTTTTTGAGAGAAACATAGCTATGGGAAGTCCTCTATGAGCCATACTATTGGGATAATAATGAGCAGATGGCTTGATAAAGCTAGCCAAATGCCAAGTGAAATTCGGTGTTGGGGTGAATGTGATGTCCTGATCAGACAAGTTATAAGAGCTCAATATTGTAGTGCCAGTGACAAAGCATTTTAAATCAGGAATATGATATGTGAGAACCAGGTAGATGTATAACCATGAGTGCAATATGTCTCAGTATTTCCACTCTTTATTTTATAAAGCATACTCATTGTACAATTGTCAAGTGTGGAAAGTGTTGATTGCCACACAATATACCTTTAATTTTACAAATGTGCATACGCTGTATAAACAGTTCTCTGTAATGGTACCTAAGATGTACTTTTAATTCCATATCTTTTCTAATGTTACTATGGAAACTTTAACTTTGGAATTTCCTGACTCTTGCATGCTTAATTCCTCAACGCTAATGTTCCAATACCAGATCTGAATGACTATATATTAAGGATATTTCTATCTGCTCAAGATGCTTCTAGAAGGTAACATCTAACCTTCTAAAAAATATGATGGAGGTGAAAGAGGCAAAAAAAACAAACAAATAGAAACAATAAGAATCTGTCCTGTTGGTTGGCAGCAGATCTCTTTGTTAACTGTTGGATGAGAATGTGAAAAGGAATCAATACCCACAGTAGTGACAGAAGGTAGTGTAGTGACAGAAAATTAATTATTTTATATGTAAAATGTGTGAAAAGACCTCAGATTGTGGAGAAAATGCCCACATGATCCAACTTGCTAATCACTGAGTTAATAATACAAAACTTCATATTAATAAGCTTTCCCTGCCTTAAAGCAAAGGGAAAAATGCCTTTGGAAATCATTAATATACACATAAAAACAGCTGCCAGGATGAGGCATCATGCTGATGGCTGGTATGCAGGGTAACGCCAGAAGCATCACAGTGCCCACTTCATGGAAGATTTGGCCTAAGCAACTTCATGTGGAGGTGCCCACATGTAGATACAAATGCTGCTTGTGTTCTGCTTAATTGTTTAAACTAAGAAAGTGGTAGAAAGAACTATTATTATGGTTTGTCATGTTTATAAAAAAAACCTCATGTTTGGAGACTGGTGGCTCATGGGAAACATTCTATTTTTAACAAGTGAGGCTCATAAGAGTTCACATTGACCCTCATCAGGGCCTTGGAGGGATCCTAGAAAAGACGACATACATGATAATTGATACCGTTTATATGGTTTGATTAATACCAGGGGGGGCTCCCTGGCTCTCATTTGCCCAACTGCTTGTCTTAGTACTGGTCACCTTTCCTTCTTCCTCCAGTCTTGCATGTTCAATATGCACATGTCGTTTCTATCTCTCTAATCATCATGCAAGTGACGAGGAAAACTTGAACAGGCATATCAGAACAAGGAGTATGTGTCTTAGGGTTCAGTTTCCCCAAGTTGTTGATGTGAAAGGAAAATATTTATTCTTAAAACTTATTCATAATTTTTAAAAAGATTAAATATATTTTTAAAATTTTCCTTCAACCTGTTTTGTGGCTTTAATAAGAATATAATTTTCAATGTAAAAAAACAAAAAGAGTGTGTATGCATGTGGGTATGTGTGTGCTGCATTCAGGTGAATTAAATGAGTTTTCAAACATTGAACATTCTTGACAGTAAGTTCTAATGAAGAACTTTAGAATCTATTTTGTTCAAATGGAATAAATAATTGCTGACTTTTATCACCAAATCTGCCTTAGGCACCAAAAGAGAAGTGTCTTGATTTAAAAGTATGTTATTTTAGCCATTATCACCATATAAATAGTTGTTGAAGATACTGGGTTCACAAATATAAACCGAAATACAGGCTGACATCCTTTACCACTATAGACTTCAATCACCCAAGGAAAAAAACTATAGAATGCATGAAGACATATTGATAACTATTTATTCTCTCCAAACAAAAAAGCAAAGCAGGCGATAAATACTTGCTGTGTCCCCTCCCACTCTCTTTGGATGTCACCTTTCCCTTCATATTTTACAGACTCCTAGTTGCCTAGTGATCGCTTCCCCCCATTGCTTCTCTGGCACAGCTCTAGGAGACCTCTAGAGTCTCCTTAGGAAGGTTTAGCAACACCATGAAACAAAAATAGATGATAGATGATAGATAGGTGATAGATATAGATAGATAGATAGATAGATAGATAACAAAAAAGAATAGAATAATTAGATAAGAAAAGAGATAACTTCATTTTTATCCATCATCCCATTCCCCAAGACAACAGTGTGGAGCACCAAGAAGAACCTTCCCAGCTAGAAACTTTCACTAGGAAAAGAGCAGGATGAGCAAGCAACTTCTGCACCCTTAGGGAGCTCTGCACAAAGGTCCTACCTGGATTTCACTCTACAGGGATGGGCAGAGCTCATACATGAAGTCAGCTTGCACAAGGAAGAAAAGCAAAGACTATTACTAACAGACATGCAGCAGGAGTGACTGTACTTCATAGACACCAGCTCTTCAGACAAACTCATAGGATTTTGCCACTGACGAAGCCAACAGCTAGCACTTGGCACCACGGACTGCTATAAATCTCACTAGCTTTCCCCGCACAGGCATGTGCCATCACTGACTCCAGCTGCCCGAGTCCCTCCCCATCCCAATTATCAGTGCAGAGCCTCACTTGCAGCCAGCAGCTCAGGCGACTGCAGCCATGCAAGCATGAGACATCAGCCTGGGCCACCCCAGATCTGTCCTCTACCACCTTGTCCATGCTTAGGGACAACTCTTCTTCCGGCTCTGCAACTACATGCCACTGGCCTGATGCCTGTCATCAGCCTCCACTGTAGTACACGTGCACTGAGGGGAGAATGCAGCCAGGGGCGAGCACATCAGTAGCTGGTCTCTCCACAACTGCTTGCAGATAAAACCAGCCTCTGCCTTGTATCACTGTCCAGCATCTCCACAGTAACCTGTAGCTAGCCTGCGCCCCCCACCCCCACCAACTGTGCACGTTCATACATACCTCCAGATATGATGCTAACTTACAAGGAAGAGTGTCATAAGCAACAGGGAAAACAACACATAGTAAATTTAGTGTGTTATTTCCCATAAGTAAATTGTGGGGAGTTTTGTTCTGCTGACAGCCTGCTTTGCAATGTTTCTGGACTCTCTCAAAAGGAGGCGTAGACAACCCTGCAATGGTGTTGATATGCAGTGAACAATGCATGCATTTTTATTTGTTGTTGTTCCCTAGATACAAATTGACAAATGTCTTGCTTGAGAAGATACCTAGTATATCAGATGTGCATGAAGCACTGACCGTGGGAAGGGGTCCAAGGGGTATGACAACAGAAAAAATCCAGAAATCCAAACAGGCAAACCTTATAATAGGTTTTGAAATCCAATGAAAGATAGAATTTGCATTGACTATAACCACTATCCCATCATTTTAAACACACATCCTCCCAACCTTATCTACAAATGGCAACCCGTACAATTTTGACTATTACATCATTCTGTAGTTATGTTTTATGTCTGGCTTCACTAAAAGAGATGCCCGAATTTATGTTTGAAGTTAGAGAATGTCCTGGGCCCTAGAGATTATTTGCTGGAATTTGGCAAAGGTTTGGAATACTTATATTTTTCCAATATTAAAATACACTTAACCACCCAGCCCCCACTTATTTCGTGGTCCCAAGTATAATTTCTGGTATTTCACCATACACATCACTAGCTACCAGCAATCTGGTTTCCTTTTTTTCTTAAAATTTCTTCAGCACTTCAGCACTTGGTTTGTTTGTGTTCCACAGGCCGACTGATCTCCACATTTGAACTGATACAGTAAGTCCCTCTCTTGAGGAAGAAGAATTAAATTCAGGAAGTTGGGACTGACAAGAGAAGTGGGCAAAGCATTTCTGATGGCATACTACTCCTTCGGGCAGGGAGGTCTGTAGGCACATCTGCAGGTCTGTGTGGCCGTGGGAAAAGAGTGGTTTTGTGCAAGATGTTTACTTGGCATACAGAGGAAATATAATTTTAAAAAAAGTAAGTAAATGTTGCAGACATTTGCAAATATTTGGATTTTGATTTAACCTTTCTAACACACTCTCTAAAGGCAAAACTTAGTTGAACTGGCCTTGTTTTATGCACATTTCAAGTCATAAAACAACAATTGAAAAACTACTAGTTTCATATTAAGATTATGAAAATAAACTTACACTGATGAAATGCTTTAACTAAGTTTGAGCCAAGTGTGATGAAAGCTTTCCAAACATTTGTGAAGCTTTTTACAATCTTCCTTCCATGTGGGAATCAGTAGTAAATCCAGATACCAGGGGCAGGTTCTCAAATAGATCTCAAACATAACAAGAACTGTCTGTGCTCCATTGGAATCATCAGCTGTGCATCATCCCTGCCCACATTTACCAACGGCTTCCTCGCACGCTTGTGGTCACTCCATCTCCTCCTACTGTGGAATACATTCCCACCCCAATATGCCCATCTGCCTTTTGTAAGTATATTGAGTTTCCTGTGAAATGAATTTGAAAGAATTAGAGTAGATCCAGGACATTTTCTTGGCTATAGCTAGTCTACTCTTTTTGTTCCCTCATGATCTTTTATTTTTCAGGTAGAGGAATAGAAAGAATATTGAATTCAGATTCAAACCCCCTATAGACTATAAAAGATAAGTTATTTCTAAATCATAATGACTATCAATAATTTTGGGACATGGAACATGACTAATAATCTTGGGTTTTTAATATGATGCTTTGTAAACATAATAAGATCTCAGGGATATATGAGGAAAATGGATTTCATTTTAAAAATGGGTTAAAAAGTAAGCTTCCACCCACTTAATTGATGGGTTGTAGATGTCCCCTGCATTAGGAGGAGAAAGATTCTGAGAATAAATGTACCTGGGTTCAGGAGCCGAATACATTTACTTCACTGTGGATGAAGTCATGGGCATGGACTGTGATACACGTGGCAAGGGTGCCATGCAGCAGCTATGTCTATCTGAGATAATGCTGGTTCTAGCTCTCACTGCCTCAGATTCACTTACTCCTCTATTCTAAATTATTTCTATCACCCAAGGAAATAAAGCCTATTCTTATTTTCATAGCTGGGGAAATTACTGTCAAAGTATATTTTGAAAGTTATAAAGTATCCCTTATACCCCTACTTAAATAGACTTTTAGTGATACTGTTTATACTCAAATAGAAGAGTAACTGGTTGTAAAAAATAAAAGAACAGAGGAATAAAAAGCTTTGCCAATACAAGCACTCAGATATTACTTCCAATTTCCATAATAAAAAGTAAGTTTCTTCCACAACAATTTAAACATGGGCCTGCTAAGCAAAACTATTTTCATCCTGCTCTAGCGGGAAAGTGAAATAAGATTTTTGAGAATAACTCATTGTAAAAACTTCGGCATTTTTTTACAAAAGTCTTAACCTTAACTAATCTGTGGATATTAATTAAAGGAAAATAATTTTGGCAGACTACTAATAATATGGAGTTCTCAAACCTCATGTTGGAAAAGACTGAATAAGAAAAAGTATTCCATGAAAATAATATTAATCAAGACATTAATCCTATACTAATATAATAGAAACACTAGTAAGAGTTCATATTTGCCACTTCATCTGTGTTATTGTGCTAAATGATTTACATATATGAATTTATTTAATGCTCACAATAGCCTTAATACATTTTATTATCATAACTTAAGATGGAGAAAATAATCTGTCTGAAATCATTCACTGGTTGAGTTCATGATTCAAACACAGAACTCTGACCCTATGATGTCTTTAACTGGGAAGACATAGAAGAGACACAAGAGAAAGGTTTTATATTTATATCTGATAAGCTATTTATTAGATCAATACTAAAATAAGACACAAAATTGTGAAAGTTGTGAATTTTGGTTTATTTCTTCTTTCAAGAATTTTTGTTAAATGCCTGCACGTGTTAAGACTCTAAGACAGGAACTATAGATACAAGAAAAGGGAAAAGATACAAGAACCCACATTGCACAGAATCTACAATCTTGTCTACTTCTGGACACAGATGTTGAACTGAGACCTATGCAGATTAAGAAAATTATAGTAACTATAATATGTTGACTATGGTGTAAATAATATAGTTATTCTTAAACTACACAAAAAATCACAGTTTAATGACCTTACGTTAATGCAAAAAAGAATGCACAAAAGTTACAAAAGCTTGCACCTGCACAGCTGGCTAACATTTTCTAATAGCAGGGCATGTCAGGATACTAGGAAGAAGCAACTGGGATTCCATTGAACAAAGCATGAATGAAAGGCAAGCAGATATACAGACAGCAAATGAACAGTCTAGGCTGTTGGTTCCCTCAGTCAATGCCTGAACTAAGTGATGTTCCTCTGGTAAAGTGAAGGCTGTTACAGGGTTGCTGAGTTCTTAAAACTTTCACTCTATTGAATTCTGTTGTAAATAATACCAGTAAAACTACCACATTGCAATACCGAGTTGATATAGCTCTCCTAAACTGACTTCAGATGGGGATCTTCTTATATAAACATAATTTCATCACGGATGGCAATAACTGAAGAGAAGAAAATGGGGTTTCTGCTCTTACAGCTTAAGTAACATGGTTTGGGGAGCATTAAACGGTCATTTCTATATTCAGGAATTTGCAATTTTTGTTGTAATATCATGGTACTACCAACATGTTGCAAATACTTGCTTTATCAGTGTCACTAATATAGAAGTAAAAATGTCCATGCAATCTTCCAAGTAATATAAATATTTATAGTTGTCATGAATGAACATGGTTTGACAGAGTAGGCCCTAAAAATGATGGTAATACAGATATAGTTTAATGCATAGATATCTACCTTTCTCTCTGAAACAGAATTTGGGTTAGAAAAATATGGCAAGGATGAGTTTTTGACACATACTGATTAGACCATAAATTAGTTTTCTTTTTAGCTTTTCCATCCATGATCACTCATGACATGTCATTCACTAGCACCGTGTTTGGTGACCCACAACTAACCTTTGCCAAGGAGGCTTAGAGACCTCTCTCTTTTCTTTTGGGAAAATTGGAGGTTAGCTGAGAGATTGCCTTAACTCTTTTTGGTAAAAAGATTTAAAGGTCCCCTAGCCTAACCTCCTGAGGGATTACATACCTCCACTCAAAGAAATCTATATGCTCACCTTACCAAAGTGTGCAGAAAGGACAATCTGACCAGAAAGCTGATCCCATCCCATGATTATCATCCACCCCCTCCCATTGCACTGAATGCCCTCTGCAGCCTGTGACCTGTCGAGGCTGAGGAGCAGCCTTGCTTCTTCAGAATCCAGTCTGCACAAATAGAATGTGAAAGCTGGCTGATGCAAAGTGTAAATTTCCATTTTAGCCCACCAAGACATCACCGTATCTCTGCCAAGTCTCAAAATCCCAAGCAGACCTAGGAGATGAGTAGAAATATAAATTGAAGCTCCTTCATGTTTAAGTTCTTTCCTTTATGGTTCTTATCCCCACAGATGGATTAAATTTTTACTATTGGGGAAGAACATTCTTTCTTAGAAACATACTCATGTAACAAAGTTCAAGTCCCATTTCTCCTTCATTTGCTCTTTGGGGCTTCTACTTATAATTCACTGCCCTCTCTGAATCTGAATTTAGCCAATTTGTTCACTTGGGTAAGTTTGGGTTCCAGGAACACCAGGGGGCTCTTTGGCCTTGTGTTTACCTTTAAGGTCAAAGCTATGGAAAGCCTGTCACACAGCTTCTTCCTCAACATGTTGGCTCACTTATTTCAAGGGTTCCATATTCCCTGGGAAGTTGTTCCTTCCAAAGTCAATTTTAAGGTTAAGCAAATATTAGTGCATCTAGCAGTGTGTCCCATGTGCTTCCTTTGATTTCTTTTACATGCAAAATCCTAAGACAGTGTCATAAGTGCTTTAGAGAAAGTTACTCTGTACTCCTAAAAGCCAATTTTCCTTTTAGATATATTTGTTCACGTGCCAAGGTGAATTAATATTAAAGATGCATTCAGAAAACTGTAACTGATGAGAGCATAATCCTAGATTTGTTGTATCCCTTGGAAATACTAATGTAAAGACTGGAAGCTCTAAATTTCCCAGTCTCTCATTTTTTATATATTGCATAAACACACAAAAAATAATTATAATTGCTTATAAAAACAGAAGATTATGAATTTTTAACTATCCATGTTTAATTCTATCAGAATCTCTATGGTATTTCAGTCCATGAACTGGGTTTGTCTGACTTCTATCCTGCATTTTGGGCAACTAGACCCATTTCTTTTCAGTTGACAAAAATAGATTATCTTATTTATAGAAAATGAGTTTTCTTTACTAAAAGCTAGTTCAAGCTTTATGTTAAAATATTGTCAAAATTATTGCACCTTTAAGTTTCCAAAGAAATTATTTTATACTGAATAGTATATAGCAATTCCAAACAATGAAGAATGCTACTTGTAATAGTGCAGACTTTACTTCATAAAGTAAACAGCTTTTTAGAGGATATGACAAAAGTAGATTTATTGTTGTCAGTACATGAAACAGTATTTATTCTTACATTATTGTTTATTAATTACTGTATTATTTTCCATACAAACAACTGTAAACCTACTTTTGCCTCACCCTGTACGTATATAGATATACTAGATGCCCGATGCACAAAGATTCATGTCAGAATAGGCCTTCCTTTTCCTGGCTGCCAGCACCACCTTTATTCTGGCTGAAGTCACCTTTCCACCTTCCCATGCTGCCTAGAGGCCCCCAACTGCTTGGTGCCTGTGTATGCAAATTAACCCAACAACTTTGTTGGGTTAATTTTGCATACTCACTCCTGATTGGCTGGTGGGTATCACAAAAGTATAGTCAATTAGCATGTTACTCTTTTATTAGGTAGATGGGCAGATATATATATACATAGAATATACTGATATATGGAGATATGGATGTATATATCTCCATATGCCAGTGTATCTGTAATATTAAAGCACATATTTCTATAACTTTAATTTATACTTCAATAAACATGTAGAGATTATGAGATGAATTTAATAATATTTTAGCATAATACATATTTCATAATATTTCTATACACAGAAGACAGTTTAAAATCTAAATGTTTTTAATTTTTAAAGTTAGATGACTTAGTTTCCTTAGTTTTTCTTTTTTTGTTGATAGAGAGAGGAAGAGAGACAGAAAGAGAAAGAGAGAGAGAGATTGATTTGTTGCTCCACTTACTTATGCATTAATTTGGTTGATTCTTGTATGTGCCCTGACAAAAGATCAAACCTGCAACCTTGGCATATGGGGACAATACTTTAACAAACTGAGCTACCCTGCAAGGGCCTAGTTTCATATCTGTATACTGCTATTCATTGGCATCCACTTGGCATTCCTGGCCTCATTTACTAATGCTATATTTTGAAATGTTATCATTCTTTTTAAAAAAATGTATTTTATTGATTTTTTACAGAGAGGAAGGGAGAGGGATAGAGGGTCAGAAATATCGATGAGAGAGAAACACCAATCAGCCACCTCCTGCATGGCCCCCACTGGGGATGTGCCTGCAACCAAGTACATACCCTTGACCGGAATGAAACATAGGACCTTCATTCCGCAGGCTGATGCTCTATCCATTGAGCCAAACTGGTTTCGGCGAAATGGTATCATTCTTATCTCCTTTATATTAAAAAGGCTCCTGCCCCACCTGTTTGCTGAAGGCTCCAAATTAGGATACTACTTGGGAAAAAAATCAGTAAGTTATCATGCTCAAAACAACTGTAAGTAATTTCATTAGTCACATATAATATTTAGCAAACATTTCATATTTAATTTTTAAATTATGTTTACTTCCATTTTTCTCATTATTTCTTGAATCACTTTTTCATGATAGAAATTTCTGAAGTATTGAAACATTTGCAAAGTAGTGCTTTATTTGTGCATTTTACAGACAAAGTGTTGGTTTACACATTTTATACAAAGTAACAAAATGCAATTTTTTATGTCAGTAAATAATTGTATGTGTATGTGATCTTAAAGGAAGATGAAAGAAAACTTATAGAAAGAACTATGGATGCATGGACTCAAGTAAATGATTTTTACTAAATCCTATGGAGTTGGCTGCTTCAGGGTCCTCATGGGCTTTCCCAGTGAACAGGAGTTGTGTTTCTTAGGTAAATGCATTCTCTGACTATTCACACCTTAATTTTTCCAAAGATCACTGTGCAGAGGACAGGCCTGGGCAGTCCAGAAGTAGAACTGTTTATACAATTCATCTCTAATCACAAAAGTTTGGGGCATAAAATCAAGCTAGAATTTGGTTGTGCCCTGTGAATAGTAATAAGATTCCTCTGCTACTGGTAGCAAAGAGTCAGCTTTCTTCATGTTGTTCCCCAATAGTCCTCAGGCCAGTCCACACTTTCACCATTTCCTCTTGCAGTAAGCCTTGCTATGTCATGCCTGAGGGTAAAAATAAGAAACATACTGATTAATTTGTTTACCTTTCCTCAACTTTCCTAAGTCAATGACTCAAGTTAGTCCCATGCAAAATGTCCAATCAATCAGGTCTCTTTTTTGTTTTACTTTTTTTTTTCTATTGCATAACAAAATATTAAATGTTAAGATTTTTACATGAGTACATATTATTTTGAGCTTTTATGAGGCCATGAGTGAGGAAATTCAAATTTATGATTCCTTTAGGAAGCACAAGCTGGCTGGCTGTATTCGGACAACCCATATGTACCAGAACAGTTTCTGTATAAAGGGGCTTCGGAGACTAACTTATTTATGGTATGGAAAATACCAGAACAAACTCTTGTGCTAAAATGGCAGCCATCAATATTTTGTTGATGATGTTTTAATCATCATCATCAACAAAAAATTGTTCACCCTCTGAAACAGTTGGAATGCGATCCATTTCAGAACAAAGGTCAAGGTTGAGGGCTATTATGATGAAAGGAACTACTTATTGGTATTAGGTCATTTCATCTGGGGTGGTGATTAGTGTGCTAACCCGGATCTGTCATTGCCTGAACGAATCTCAAAAGCAGAGAGCCAACACAAGGGCCTTGCCTACAAAGAACCATTACTCACTTGTGTTCCGGTCATGGATGTAAAGCCTCACAAAGTGTCTGCCCTCTCACCGTTTTTGATGAGATACACAGAATAAATGATTTCTCAGGTTCCTTCCTTCCTCCTCAGCTCAGTTGACTATTTTGCAGGTTTGCATCCTGTATAGGAGTCTATTTCAATACTTTCTATTTTGGATGCTGCTTGGTGCACATCGTGCTAACTTGACCTGCTGTGAGTCATATTTTCCAGATGGGCAGCTGTGAAGGGCTGGTGTTCTGGTTAGCTTCACTTTGGTGTCCCTGATACTATGAACAGTGACCTTATCACTCTGTGTAAGCTCAGGAAAGTGAGGTCCTCATGAATTTGTGAAGCCTTTTCCAAGCCTTCTGAGTTTACCCTTCCTCTTTCACTGTTTTGTGCTCTGTGCTATCAAAACACATTTTCATGAAAAAGATCTGGTTAACTCATTAAATTGTGATTTATACAGCATGGTGTGTTGTCATTCCCAGGTGCATGTGAATTTTAACCCCATACATGGAGTCTTAAATCAAAGGGATGACTCTTATAATTAACTTTAATAATTTATGGTCTCTGTGAGCAGGTGAGAGATGAATTTAAGAAGTTAGGAAGTGGGTTTCTCTTTAACCCCTGAGACCATATATTAATAGATGCTTACTCCAACTCAGCGATAATGACTATTTAGGCATCAAATCATTCACACCTTTTTTCTATCTCTGTTATGGACATATAGAAATTTTTGCCTGGGATCTCAAAAGAGGTGATGATGGGGATTAAAGAGTTTTATATAACAGTCAAGTCAGAGGAAGCAGAAGGGCTGGATCCCAAATTTGAATCTGGGCCTAATGCCTTGGAGTTTTAAAATTCCCATGCTTCACCTAAAAAAAAAAAAATCTAGATGTTTTAATACTCCTTAGTCTCCAATTTCCCCCATTAATAAGAAATAGAAAGACATAAAACTCTAGGTGAATATCCATTCCCAGGGAAGCCCCCTGCTGGGTCTCTTTTCTGCTTGAATGACCAACTAGAATAGCACAGGAGGGGATCATTTAAATTGGAAGTTGTAGAGAGTTATAAATTCCAGGTTTTAATTTGTTGCTCTTTCAATGTATCAGTCTCTGAGATAGCTGAATAAGGGAATCACAAGGACTTTACCACCCTGCCCTCACTCTGTCTGCAAGTCTTCTGAGACAGAGGGACTCCTATGGGTTGGACACCCTGGGGCTATAAAAAGCAACAGCTTTGTCTGTGGCAAAAAGCAATGAAACAGGACACATTAGGAAGAGCTTTGTAGATCTGATACAAGGCATTCTTATCAGAATGCCTCCACTCCACAGGCAGAACTGGGATCTAATTTTCACAGAAGGAAACTGAGTTGTCTAATTAAGAAAAACCCAGTATTGTCAGTTCAGGGATAATGTCCAGGGCAGGGATTTTTGAATCAACAGCCCTTCATGTGCAAATGACCTATGTCAAAATCAGTCATTACCAGCTACTGGGTCTGTGACCAGGGGTTAGCCATGTGACACCCTAGAGATATAGCTTTCTGCATCACAAAAATGGCGATTATAATGAATTTACCTACCTTTTAGGGTGGTGGTGATAATTAAATGAGGTACTTTTTGGAAACTTCCTATCAAATTTTAAATGTTCAACATTATTCTTCTGGTGGTGTTATTTTATAGTCCTTATCTTCACAGGGAAAATAATGTCAATATGCCACCCATCAACTGTTTTGAAGGAAAGTGATGAAGAGAGAATAAAACATTTATATCTGTGATCACAAGGGTAAACACAAAGCTGTGTCATTAGTTCAAGTTGAAGCTAAGACTGCTCCAGATTTCTCCACCTTTGAATGTTGAAACCATACTTGACTTTGGCATCAGGCAATGTCATTTAATATGTTCAGACAGCCCTGCATGCCGTTAAGCATGCACTGTGTATTATTTTATGATGTTTGAGTTGGACTCGCACTTTCTGGGTACCCGTATTTGTGTGTGTGTGTTTCAGATTCTTGTGAAAAGCTAGAGGAATCTGTTTCCAATTTCATGACCGTTTATCACTAATCCAAAATGACTGCAGCGATACCTACAGACCTACACACAGGAAGCTCTGAGAATTGGATTCATCATATATTTGCCCAGAAGCTCTGTTAAACCAGTTATATGCTTCTATAGCAAAGGTGACAGTCTGTGGGAAAGCAGACAGCATTATACTGAGCTACAGAGTGGGGGAAAAAAATCTTAATTTATTGAATACAACAGAAGATAAAGGACTAGTGATGTCGGTGCTTTACAGAATTGATCACCTGAACACTTACTGTCTCTTTAAGTTTCTAATATTCTCTTTATAATCACTCTCAGCTGTAGTTTTCATTCATGAACAGATTTAATAGAAAGAAAGAAAGCCAAACCATGGTTTTCACTTGGGAGAGTTCTCTTAATCAGACATAAAGTGCACTTTTCCTGGAAAATCTTCAAACTGGTTTGAAAATATTGCAGCTGTGAAGTAATTAAGGTATTTGAAGTTTCTCAAGCAATTTGCATGAATATAATCACATGTGTCATTGTGCTAGGGTACACTTAATACTTAAAAGCATCCTGTAGCATCCTGAAAGATCCTTCCTTAAAAAAACACACAGAGATATCTGATGTAAATCTATATGAATGATGCTTTATTTAAAGGCCCTCATTTAAAAATTCAATTCAATAACTTAATATTGAATGTATTCATTGATGTTATTTTGCAATAAATTTTATCTTTAAGTTCTTTCTAAATGTAAGAAAAGCATTCATGCAAATATATTCATAGTAGCATCATATGAAGTGGCTAATTTGGAAAGAATCAAATGAAACTATAGAAAGGAGTTGAAAAAATATAATGCATGGATTCATTAGAAAACTATCCTATCTAATAAAGAGGGAATATGCAAATTGACCATCACTTCATCACAAAGACGGCTGCACCCATAGCTGAAGCCAAGTTCCCATAAAGAGCCTTAAAGGAGCAATCACCAAGGACCTGAGGTATGCCCTCCTATACACCTGTAAGGTTTGACAGGGGACCTTAGGCCACGCCCCTTACCAGGTGGGGCTTGACAGAAGATTTCAGGCCTTACCCCCACCCAACCCTGGCACCAGCTGGGGGGTCTTCAGACTGCACCTCCTGCCCAGTGGGGCTTGATGGGGGACCTCAGGCTGTGCTCCCCGCCCCAGCATCAGGCCAAGGGACCTGAGGCTGCATCCCCCTGCCTTGCTGGGCTTGACAAGGGACCTCAGAATGCACTCCCCACACCTGGCAGGCCTTGACAGGGGACCTCAGGCCACACCTCCCACCTGGCAGGGCTTCATGGGGAACCTCAAGGTGTGCTTCCTGTCCTGGTGCTATGCTAGGGGACCTCAGGCTGCTCTCCCCACCCCAATGCCAGGCCAGGGAACCTCAGGCTACGCCCCCCAGCCCAGCACTGGGCCAGGAGACCTGAGGCTGTACCCCACTGCCTGGTGGGGCTTGGCAGGGGACCCCAAGTTGCACCCCCACTGCCGGGTCAAGGGAACTCAGGCCGCGCCTCCTGCCCAGTTGGGCTTGATGGGGGACCTGAGGCTGCATCCCCCCACCTGGCAGTGTTTGACAAGGGATCTCAGGCCATGTCCCCCATCTGGTGGGGCTTAATGGGGGACAAGGCATGCCCCCCATCCTGGTCTGGGCTGGGAACCTCAGTCCATGCCCTCCATCCTGGCACCAGGCCATGGGATCTGAGGCTACATCCTCTGCCCAGCGGGGCTTGACAAGGATTTGACTGGCCAGGTCTGGATCTAGCCTAATAAAGGCAGGGGCCAGCTGGATCTGGGTCTCACATGATTTTGAGGTGCATGTGGGTGGGCAGGGACTTGACTCTGGGTCCTGTGGTGCATCCCAGACTCTGACAGGAAGAAGGTTTTCATATACATTTTACTAATTTTTTTTCTCATCTCTGACATTTCTATTATAGAGAAAGGGCAAATAGCAATATTAAATTACTTTCTCTAATTAATTCCCTTTTAATGAACACAAATTTCATGCACCAGGCCACTAGCATATTTGATAAAAAGTTTATACAAAATAGACAACAAAAATACTTATCCTAGAAGGACAATTAAAACACAATTTACAAGTTTTACACTATGTTATGTTAAATATTTGCATTTAAAATTTAAAGTACTTCATTCAAATACTAGTCCTCTGATAGAACTATAAGCCTCACCATCTAATTCCCCTACTTAAAATGCTTCAATGTCATATTATTTGTCCTAAAACAAACTCTCTATCACTATTCTTCCCTCATTCTCTAAACTATGATCACATTGATATTCTGTCAAGGTTTCCTCCTTGCTTCAATATTCCATTTCAATGTCTTTTTTGCATGGGATGCCTACTCCTCTACTCCAGCTGACCCTGACCTTCCTGAGCAGTTAACTTCTAAGAACTCTCAAATACCAGTGAACTTCATTCTTGTGGAAGCCTTTTATAAATCAACTTGGGAGACAACGTTCCCCTGGTATAGTCTCATGTCCCTTCGAAATCACTTTCTTGCCCCCTTTGACAATTTGAATTAATTATTTGGTTAAGTATTTAATGCTTCCCTCCATAGCCCAACATATATCCAATTAGATGAGAAACATTATTGCTTGCTACCACTTAGTGTCTGACATACGATTGGTACTCAGCTATTATTTTTTTGGTTTGACTACAGGTTGTGCTTCTGATAATGATGAATTGGCTCATATCAAACAAACCCTCCCACTTGGAGGCAAACAAGATTCTCCTGTTTACAACTTTTCTCCTGAGGGAAATTTCAGTCCCCAGTGTAAAGGCCACATCTTTGAGAGAAGTCTGACCTTGAGGAACCAGAGGAAAGACGTCAGGGCTCCTACAGCAGTAGCCAAGTGCAGGGGAAGTCCCAGGAGAGAGCAGCAGAGGCTGAGCCCACATGTTGTGCTGGTCGGTGAACTGAGCACACATTGGCAGCCTGGACACTGCCCAGCTAAGGTGGGAGAACCGAGTGTCTATTTCCACTGCTGCCCACTGCAGAAGAGCAGAAGATGGAATTGAAGTTCAGCCGGGTTAACTGCTGGTCTGCTTAAACAAAAATTCAGCTCTATTTTGGTCTGGGATTTATATTCACTATAAAAATATCTCTGAAAAAGCAGCATTTATGTTGACACCCAAGGGATATGTGGGAGTTAGGAGGATTGTAACTAATATAACTAATATTTCTTTCAGAGAGAAGAAAAGCACATGTGAATGTTCAATACTGGGGAAGCCTGACATGTTTTGTGACACAACAAATACCAACATGGCTGATGCATATTGAGAGAGGTATGGAGAGAGCCATGTGTGGTGAGATACATGGGTTTCTGGCTTGAATACTCAAGATACACACATACACACACTTGTACACACAGATTAGGAAGAGAATAAAATAATAAGTAGCACTGAAGTAATCTGTTAAAGAAGTAATCATTTCCCTCTTAGGTTTGAAGAGAATATGTAATAATATCTAGTAAATAAAGGCATTTATGATTTTAATGGAACCTAATTTTAACCTCATGTTTATAATAATTAGAAGTTTGAGAGCTGGAGATAATTTCGCTGGCGTTAATTCTCAGCCCTGCCATTCACTCCTTGTAAAACTTGGTATATGTTTGAAACTCCTTGTGACTCAGTTATCTCATCTGTGAAATGGGAATAGCAATGGTATCTAGGTTGAGAGAATGAAACAAACACTAAAATGGCAAAGACTAGCTAGATGGTTGCCAACCCTATTCCTTTTCTTCCTAGATTCTCAAGATGACATCACCTAGCTTCCCCTTCCTTTAGGCTAAGATGACACCACTGTGTTCCTGCCAGAGGCATGTGATTCGAAGACCTCCCAGTTCTTTCCAGAGAACATTTGGCATTGTCTGTTCTCTTGGTTTGCTTGCTGACCATTTTAAGCAGAGTTGGACAGAGCCAATATCTTTGATCACCAGGTAAAAGGCTGTCTCCTAAAAACCCAATTCAACTTTGACATGAATGAGAAATATACCTACACCTAAGCCACTGTGATCTGAAGGTGCTTTTTCAGCACTAGCAATGATTTCCCTAAGCAACGCCACAGCACTTAGCACAGCAGCTAGCTAGTGATGACATAGTGAGAGTTCAACAATGGCTAGCACTGAAAATACTGTTGGGCCTCCAGGGATCCAAATATCAGAAAATATATTGACTATGGAAATGATGCTCCAAATAGCTAAAATAAGATTTCCTTAGTTCTGAAAACAAAATTTCACCTTAAAGCCAAGCATCGAGAACATGTTCTGTGTTCACCTATCATCTCAGTAGCAGAGAACATTTATTGCAGCAAGGTTCAAAACATATGTAGAGAGGTAAGCTGACAAGCTAGGATTGCTAGATAAATCATTGTATTGCCTCTATCCATTTGACCAATGCTCTGTGCCACTTCACCTGTAATGAGGATTATCCTCAATTCAGAAACGCTCCAAGTGCCACATTTCTTCTCAGCATTATTACCAATTCACTCACTCATTTTTTTTCTTTCTTCAGGTAGAAGGAATATGGTTTTCATATATTTATATAAGCAATAAAAATGGTATTATTGCATGCATATAGATTAGCTATATATGACAATATACCAAACTTGGAAAACTTCGCTTGTTTGTATCATACATGGTGTTCCAAAAAATGTATACACACTTTAACAGCTGATGGCTCAATTTTGAAAATGAAATGCATTTTAATAAACACTGCCTGTATAATTAGTGTATGTGTATATTTTTGGGATACCCCATATTTATACAATACATATTATGGTAGAGCACTAGCTATCTAAAAACAAAAATGTTTATTCCACTTGGTATCATCTAACATCTTCCGAAGTGGTATGTAAATTTTGAGAGGGAGGTGGTGGAGAGAAATAAATATAGGAACATTGATTTTTCAGCTTACTTATGCACTCATTGGTTGATTCTTGCATGTGTTTTGACCGGGGATTGAACCAGCAACCTTGGCGTATGGGGACGATGCTCTAACCAAGTGAACTACTGGCCAGTGCAGCACTATATAAATTTTAAATAAACAGCTTGAGCAGAAACTTTCAGTTAGAGCAGATCTACCCAGATACTCATATTTTTTCCATCTGGAAAGAAGTTATCTGCCTTACAGCCATTTTACTGTTCATTGCAGAGGGTTATGTGAAGCAGACTGCATTGAAATTTTTTATTTCCATTAAAAAACCAAACTTGGATTTTTTTTCCCTACAGAAGCTGCATATAGATTTAGCACATTCACTGAACCCTGTTACAGGCATTTTTTAACCAAAGCCAGTAACAGTGGACCTCTCTTAAATGTTCACTAAGTACACTGTGTGTGTTAACACAAACACACAGAAGCCGGAAAGGAAATCGCCCCTAGCTGTCCATGACCTTGATACTCAGATATCCATGCTTCCCTATTCTTTCCCAAATCAGAGGTGCATGAAAAGCTTCTAGTCTTCATGTGTTTTTATTATTTTGCATGGGAGCATCCAAACCAGTAACATAATCTTATAGTGATGTTCAGGTAATCACCAACTTCCTCACTGAAAGCCATCCTTTCTGGTGTTATAAGTATTTCCACTCTAGTCTAGGTCCTTTTCTCCCAGCTGAACATGTTGGATGTATTCAAGCACAAGAGGAAATGATCCTGGGTAATTCTACTTCAAAATACCAAAGTTAAACAAGTTTTAATGACATCCCATTACCTCAATTTGTTTTTGTTTCCAATTCTAAGGCAAATCTTAACAAAAAATTTACAAAAAAAAATTAAAAAACCAACCAACCTCAGGACCAGATCTGACTTTCCTTTATCTTTTTATCAAATGTTCACCTTGTGCACTGCATAAAGCTACAAGTACAATTCGTTTATTTTACTCCCTTATTGAGTATGAATGTTTCCCAGTTGGGAGCACTATGTTAGCCACAAAAAAATATAGCCTAGCTGTGGCTCAGTGGTTGAGCATTGACTTATGAACTTGGAGGTTATGGTTGAATTCTGGATCGGGGTACATGCCCAGGTGGCAGGCTCCATCCCCAGTAGGGAGTGTGCAGGAGACTGCCCATCAGTGATCTCATCATTGATATTTTTCTTTCTCTCTCTCCCTCTCCCTTCTTCTCTGAAATCAATATATATATGTATATATATGTATATGTATATATATGTATATATATGTATATGTATATGTATATATATATGTATATATATGTATGTATATATATTAAATATATATATATGTATATGTATGTATATATATATGTATATGTATGTATATATATATATATATATATATATATATATATTAAAGAGCTAATATGCTATTTAGACCAAACAGCAGAATTACCATCTGGACGACCTTCCAGATGAGGCTGGGGCTGCGAGAGCCAAGGCAGCCAGGTCTGGGAGGACTGAGCCCATTGCATGAATTTCGTGCATCGGACCTTTAGTGTGTGTGTGTGTAATATATATAATTAAGTAGTTTCATATAGATAGATAGATAGATAGATAGATAGATAGATAGATAGAGAGATATATAATATATATATAATTAAATAGTTCCATATATATATATATATAAAATACAAAAGTGAAAGAGAAAGCCCTGACCTTTATGGAGCTGACTAGTGGACCAGTAACAAAACAAATGCAGAAATCAGTAATTATTAATATGATTGATTAATATTATTATTTTACCATTATTAAACAAACACTTGCATACATACATGCATTTTACCACCTGGTAAAAGGAAATAAGAGGGAGGTCTGAAAGCTGTATCAGTCTTGGGATTTTAGGATTAAAATTGAAGAGCAGAAAGACATCATACCTGGAGGTGGAAGAGAATGTGCCAATGCAAGGCTACAGAAATAGGAAGGTTGCTGGTATCCTGAGATCAGGATGGATGGGTAGGGCTAACAATGAGTACAACATGCACAACAGGGGATATGAAGGTCATCTACATTTAGATAAAAAGAGATTCTCCTGAATGACTCCTACCCATCCTGCTTTTATATGAAACAAAACAAATAAATGTAAATATACTATATTTCTCTGGATAGAGTCTATTCTAGAAAAAGGCAAAGATAATACAGAAACAGTAAACTTGATGGAATGATCCAAGGAGGAAGTATCAGATTAGCTATATTAGTGAAAGAGAGAAACCAGTATCTTTTAAAACTTCCTTTTTAAAAGTGGTAGTACTTGCCGAACACTGCATATGCGAGGTTGATAGCATAGGCTTCTAGGAAGACCTGCAGCTTCTACATAAAGAGATCACTTCTGGACATGCTTTGAACTCCTTATAAAGGGGTTCTAGTCATGATTCATTTTCATAAGTGGATCTCCTCTTTGGACTGCCACTGATGGACTGACTATATCTGCTTGAAAGTGCCAAGACGCTGAAGCATTCCCGGCTTTTGGGTCCTTGTCCAAGTCCTCCTTGGACTTCAAGGTGCACAAAGAAATATGGAACCTCCTCCCACATATTCGATGTATCAACTTTGGTCTTGGTAAAACAAAGCAGCCTGGGGTTGTATATGGTATTCTCACATTAATTTTACTGTTGTTTTTAGATGCTTATTTAGTTTGGATCTATTTTATAGTAGTAAAGAAAAAAATAAAAACCAATTGTGGTCATCCTTAAACATGGTCTCTGGGAAAGATTCTGAAGTGTCTGTTTCCAAGTTAGTTTTATAACCTTCCCACGCCCAGGTCATTGTCAGTTGCCCGAAAGCTTCCTCCAAGCAGCCTAGTCAAAAATCCTGAGGTTAAGTTGCCATGACACTCCCTGGAACAAGGTGATAGTACTCCAACTGAGAAACCACAGTGTGTGCTGATAACGACAGTTATTTACTCAGTGAGCTTCAGAAGATAAATTTGGAACAGAAGTAATACTCTAAAAATATCATGTCAGTTCTTAGGATTTCCCAGAGTTTTACCAAAGATGACTTGTGAAATAGGTATTATTACATCAATTTTGGGAAGGGGGTACTGCATGTTTCTCAAATATTTATATCTATATATCTATATATCATCTATATATCTATATATCTATATGTCTATCTCTCTCTCTCTCTCTCTCTCTCTATATATATATATATATATATATATATCCAGATATAGATATAGATATAGATATAGATATAGATATAGATATAGATATCTATATAGAATTACAGTGCTACAAAGGGTAGCATTGAGTTTTTTACACATAAGGGCACTGGTTGTGAGAGTTGAAAATGGTTTGCTCAAAGTCACAGAGCAGACAGGCAAGGATAGTCATAGAAATCAGATGGCAGGCTCCTGGTTCCATGCTCTTTGGTATCCTCTGTAACTGAAGAAGAAAATACAAATTTACACCCACCCACCCACACAGTTATTTACACTCTGGGCTGTCTGCACTGTTTTTTTCATACATAAAAGAAGATACTTTGTAGGAGTATACTTGTTCCTCATAGCTAGCTCCCAAAGTAGAATATTTTGCACACTGTAGAAATACTTATATCTTCAGATGGCATCATATCCATGAATATAAGAGCATTACCTACAGCATTATTGAAGAAAGACTGAGTTTTGTTTCTCTCGGTAACACAAAAGCATCCCAAAATTTAGATTGTAGAGTGAGAACATGGGACTGGAAAAAATTGTTAGATTCCCTGGGACTAAGTCATTTCACTTTATGTATTAAAAAATAAAAACTGAGGACATGAAAACTTAAGTGACTTGTATATGGTCATACACTTGTTACCTAAATTGGGCCTGATAAATGATCCTTTTAAAGTATTTATATAACCTTAATCCCATGATTATGCCTCTGTGGAGGGATAATCATTGCACATCCTTCACTCCCATAGAGAAAACATAAGAATAAGAATGAGTATAATTATTCAAGTGGAATTTAATCAAGTTTTAATCAATTTTTAACTGAAGAAAATTAAATAGTTTCAGATGTTTGACCCTTTTGGGTTTATTATACCATGACTTCTCTGAATGTTTTGTTACATTCATATTTTTTTCTGACAATTAACAGTACTTCTAGAGTTCCATGATATATGGCATTTTAGGAATGCATGAAACACATAATCACACACACACACATACAAAAATGTAAGGGCCTGACATTATGTGCACACATACTGCAATTTCAAGAATGGAATTTTATTTTCTTCTAATATGATGAGTATAATAATCTCCTTGAATAATAATGATGATGATAATAATAAAAAAGAGGGAGAAGATGACTGAAAAATAACCCTAGAGTTTGTTTTTTTATTAACCTTCTCAAAACATATTAATAGAAGTATGATCTGCTTATAATATCATTATTTAATATCAATTACTTAAGATATTTCCAAAAAATTATATGAGCAAATATGCTTCACATTATATCAACTGTTTTGGAAATCACTAAAGTGGGTTAGAATATCTGGGAAATCTTGCATTATTAATAATGCTGAGTAAAAGTTCTGTTTAATTCTTTTTTTAACTAACAGTTTCCTCAAACTTATTTTTACCAAGGAATGTTCTTCTTTTCTTCATCATTAAACATGAAATTGTACTGTGGAAACTGTGATTGAGAGAGTACATGGCTATTGTTACCGAATGAAAATGTAATACACCTGAGATGATGCAACTGTCAAAAGTAGGACAGATTAATTTTATAAAGAGTATTTCTCAAGTTTCTAACTTTTCTTTAAATCCTAAAAGACATGAAGATAACTGCCAATTAGAGTTAGCCAAATGTCTGATATGTGGAATCCTTAACCTGTATGCAACTTGAATAGTCAGAATAAAGATTAGACAAAAAAAGTAAAAGTGTACATTTATTGAATTTTGTTTGATTATCAGTTTATTATTTGGGTGAAGGTAAATCACTGTTAAAGAAGTCATTCAATAATATTTAAAGTGATACATGACAACTTATCACACTTTAAGGAGAATTGCAAGCATGGATTTGATTTAGATCTCAACCAGCTGTATAAATTCAGATCCTAGTAAAATAATTTCTTAATGAGTCAATTTTATCATTTTATATAACAATGCTAAATTCTGTGAAATTATAAAAAGGTCATTATAAAGAGTTAAAATTTCAAACATACTATGTATATTTCCAGATCAACTGTTTGTGTAGGTATTAAATTGAAAATCTCTCAAGTCTTCTATGTTCAAAGCAATAGAAAGATAAGGAAGACAATCTTAATAAATGTTGGCACTATCCAAAATTTATTGTACATGAGATGCGATAGGTTACACAGTTTTTGTTTTTCATGAGACATGTTTTAATATCACTCTAAATGGTGTATTGAATTTTTGCTTCCCCAGAACATTAGAAAATCAGAACTATTTTTTAAAGAAACATAACAATTGTCATTCATTGAAGTTTAATACTTCAATATTATATTTCATAATATATAGGAGGAAAACAGAGAATACCTTCTTTCTAGAGAAGTAAAATGTTCTAAAGCTATTTCATTTAGATTTTAAAAGTCAATTACTGAGTTTTGGAAATGGAAAAGTTAGCTTATAATATTTTATCAGTATTATTTAAAGATCTTGGAAAAGCTACAAATGTCTTTAATTCCTCCTGAAAATTTCTCACTTAAATGCAATAACATAGAGTCTTGGATTTTTATATATTAACTATTGCCAGATCCCTAATCGATTCCTCCCTTCTACTCTAAATTTTATCAAATCTTTGGGGACCAGATATGGTTCAAATCTTGTAAATGTCTTTGCATGCACTGCATTACTCTTTCACAACTTTATATTTTTTTATCCTTTAAGTCTGGACAGGGAGAGTGAATTTTGAGAAATACAGAAGCAACTGTATGAACCTGTGATGGATGATATTAACGAAAATATAGACCTAGTCACAACTCCTGAAGTGATGATATCTCAGTTCAATGGCACAGGGCCTAGGTCTTTGGCCTCAAAATCCTTTTCAATATATCTATAGATCAAACATACATATGTGTGCTGATTTTAATAAAATGTCAAAAATGACAGCTTTTTAATGAAAGACTATAAAATATTCTTGTTATAAAATGTGATTATTGATACTGGCACACAGATTTTGTTTCATATGTGTATCTGGTCTTCCAAACATCATGAAACTCAAAGATTGTATTAATTCTTTACAAATATAGGCTGAAATTACATAATGGGTTTTGTTTACTTTGAATTAACAAAAATCTTACATTGACTATTTTAAAGAGAAATGGAAAAATTCAAAGCAAGTAAAACTCAAAGGTTTTTTATTTTTGCATTAAGTCATTCACCATGATGAATGACTCGTGACATATTTTAAAATATAAAATACTATAAGCCACCCTTGCAAAATGTGCAACTCTTTCATTGTTTCTCAGATTGCTATTCCTTTTCAATTCCTGTGAATATAAATTGAGGCAATCTTCCTGAGAAACATTCATGTAGTAAAACAATTATTCAGCTTAGATAATTAGCAAACTATCATGATGTAGTAATTTTTGTCCTCCCAGAGATAAAGTTAGAACTCAACAGCAATAAGCTCTCTGTTCATAATACAGTATTCATATGTTGATGCATATATACACAGACAGACTGACAGACATATATACATATTCATATATACACTGAGAGGCTAGATTATTATGATCTCTGAATGCATAATAATCTGGCCACTCAGTGTATATCCTATATAATAAAAGGCTAATATGCACATTGTCTGCTCTACCAGGAGTTCCACTAGCAGGCAAGCCGGCCAACCGCCCATGTCCCCTCCCCCTGGCCAAGCTGGCTGGACCCCATCCATGCATGAATTCATGCACCAGGCTTCTAATATGAGTGGCCAGATTATTATGCATTCAGAGATCATAATAATCTGGCCACTCAATGTATATGAGAGCCACTATGTATAGATATCACACAGAGATATGTAATACTTATAGATCCCTTAGATTATTTTCTGAGACTCTGTTTTTTGTTTTACAAATTTCATTTACCTCCTATCACTTCAAGTTGATAATATCCAATGCAGTCTCCTTGGGGACAGAAATGAGAAAGGGCTAGGAAGAGAGAGGCTGCTGCCTTCCCTATGTTCTCAGAATTATAATAATAGAAAGGTTCATCCTTTAATTAGTAAAGGGGTCTGGTTTAAAGCCAGTAGACCCACATTAGAGTACTTCTCTACCACCAACAAACTGTGTAACCCTGAGGAAATCATTTAGCCTCCTTGATCTTAATTTACTATTGTAAGAAATAAAGTCTTTATGAAAAAGTATATTGGAAACAGAGCTTCCTAGTCACATGTTTTATTGTTTTGATTACTAAGGCTTGATAATATTTTTGGAGACAATAATTTCAGAGGCAGCAGCTATCTCATCTTAAAAAATTTTTAGTGAATCACTAAAAGCCAGAAATTCACCAAAAGCTCATGCTCTGTTAGTCATAAAAATGTTTCAGCCTATGAATTATATATGAGAATACAGTTGGAGTTGGGTGCAGTATGTGGAGTTCAGTTTTCTGCTACTTGGGAGGCAATGTGATTGTGATTCAAGTGTTCTGGGTGGCCTTGACTCATGCCATAGACTATTCTGTTTAACTCTTGGGGAAGTGCAGTTAACGGACATTTATTGAGCACTTAATATAAACAGAACACTGACCTGAAGACTGAAATTTGCACAAGATCTACTATCATTCACTTGAGGAATTTATAATATCTCTAATATAAAAATCTATATGAAGGTAGCCTTCCACACATTCATTCATTAAGCAAATATTTCTTGAGAATCTTTCATATACCAGGTGCTTGGAAAATAAGAATGAGAAAGGCATGCCCCTTTCCTCAAGAATATGCAGACTCACAGAGAATATAAAAGCAGGTCATGTACAAAAGGTAGGGTAGCAAGAAAGGGCATGTGTATGAGAGGGATCATTTAGTGAAAGCTGGGAACTACAAAGTCTTTTCCAAGTCTAACATATTCTAACATCCTTATTTCAATTACAATTTTAGCTTCTTCAATTTTTTAAATCCAAATTCCAAATAAAGTTTATGGTAAGCTGCTGTACTCTCTCATACCAGGTCTGTACTGTATGTAGATAAAATGTAACAACAACAAAGAAGCATCAATTTTAATTACTCTTGTTTCTTATGAATTTCTCTTTCTAATTTTAAGATATTATTTTTCTCATTATAAAAATAATATATGCACACTATAAATACAATTAAAAATAAAAACATATAAAATCGAAAGTAGCTATCATCCATATATTAAGTCTCTAGAAATAACTGCTATACATATTTTGATATATATTCCTTCAATCACATTTATACACACACACACATATACACACACACACATTACTGAATTTGAATGACTGTGTCAGCTGGTCTAGACATAAGGTACATGGCCTAGACATTAGGAAAACCATGTTTAAAATCAAAGAATAATAGAGTAAAATGTCTCCTCCCTTTTGCTTCAAAGCTGCTGATTAACACTATATTTTAAAAATTAACAAAGGAAAAGGTACCAATTTTTCTTCTCACCCCCAACATGAATGAAAGGTAGGGGCATTTACACTAATCTTTAGAGAACCACACTTCACGTCACATGTCCAGCTTCCTCCTGAACAGCTGATCATGATTCAGTTGGGCCCCATTTTTATTTTTTTTATTTCCAGTTCAGCAAAAATTGCAGAGATTTACACTAGATATCTCTAGTGAGTAAGTTTATATACAAAAATATTTTGTTTTATGATCTGTAAAAGCATATTTGGCACATTTGCTAAGTATATAAACCCTAGTCCTTTTTTGAGAGAGTCTTGATTTAAACTAAAAGGCTTCACATAAATAATGAAAAACATAATGCACTGGTCAATGTCAATGAATAAAAATAATTTTCACTGATTTCCCAAAGCTGCCTAAGTACTGATTGTGTCTACTCTTTGAAATATATTTAAATAAATACGGTTGTCTTGTCCTAGTGATGCACAAATAAAGAAGAAAGATGGAGTAATGTTTTGTAAAAATTGAGCATAAAAGAAAGTTCATGAGCATGCATTTAACCTGAACATCTTGGAGGAAGGACAAGGAAGAGGAGAAAATATAAGAGAATAAAAGATTATTGCTGTCAAGATGTCTCTTTCCAACAATAGATAGGTTTTAAGGCATACAAGACCAGGACTTTAATTCCCATCAGCCCAAAATACAATGGGTAACATTTTTCCAATAAAACATACAAAGCACATTAAAAAGTATCAATTATTTTTCTAAGGAATTTTAAATAATCTACTTTCAGAAAATTACATGTATACATATATTTCAAGGATATATACTTTCAAGAATTATTCAAATATACATATGCACTATATACTAGTGTGTGTGTGTGTATACAGGTGTGTATGTATGTGTGTGTGTGTGTGTGTGTGTGTATGTATATATATATAATCTCAGACATTTCCTGAGGTCTCCCAGACTGCAAGAGAATGCAGGCTGGGCTGAGGGACCCCTCCTCCCCGAGTGGATGAATTTTGTGCACTGAGCCTCTAGCATATATATAATACACACACATACACACACACACACACACACAAGATACATTATAATCATTTTACAATGTTTTAGAATAAACTATCAGGTCAAAACATACTCTGGGAGTAGAACCAACCAGCAAGTTATAATTATCAGGATCAGTACATTATTAGGTATAAGACTAGAGGAGCCAACTTGTTATCAATGGGAGCTATAGTCAGTCTAACTGAAATAGCAGAAAAACCAGATCCCCCAATGCAACCATTGATCCAAAGATAGGGTTCAACACAGCACCTGGAGATACAAGATTTATCTGAGGGGAACCTGATCAAAAGGAAAGTATTGCATTGAGAACATGTGTAGAGCACAAATGAGGGTAATTTCATCCTAGTATTAAGTATTATAATGTACCAAAATCCAGAGGCCAAGAAAAACCAGTGGAGAAAGGAGTAGCAGATATAGAACAAAATCACTTTTTGGTGTGAGTAAATAATTCTATACTAAATTATAGGACACTAAGAAAATTCTGAGTTGTTTTGAAAATGCACATTCTATCTTCAGTATCAGAATAAATCCATGTCCCCCAACAAGCCATTTGTAAGATGAGGAAACAACACTCAGAAAAAGGAACCCATGATACCAAACACATAATCAATGGGGCTAGCAAGTGTTGAGTTGTTTATTAATGTTAAGAAATTAAGAATTAATGATTCTTCACTTTACTTAGTTGTATATATGCCTAAACCAATTGTTAAACACACACAGTGTTTTTAGACTCTTATTACATTTCTTAAATCAAGGTTATTTGTAAGTTGATGATGCTAACTACACGTGTATTATGCTTGATAGATGACCTGACATTTTTAAATGTCTATTCAAATCAATCAAAAAATCACACTAACATATAATTCAATACATATATCTGGGTAGTGGTAGTCTTTTATCAAAAAAAAATACACCTGTGTGTTGTTTACTGTGTTCTATCTTTAGCCTCATCCAGATAAATTCTTCTTGAAACATTTTCAAGGTACTAACTTTCTCTCTTAATACCTTTAATTTTGTAATTCTTTTATGACTTTTTTTCTCAGATCTTTAAAATTCCCATCAGTCATCCAGAAATAGACAGATCACAGTGAATTGGCTCTAGCATCATTCTTCAGATATCATCCTGATGTACTTCCTGACTATTTTGCTGAGGAAAGGGAGTTTAGGATTGATAAAACACTCATTCCTAAACTAATTAGTTAGCAACTTAATTTGTTTAAAATGCTTCTCAGAAAGTCCACAACTGGTAATATACATATTCCCTAAATGGCCCCTCCTAAGTATGAGTTTTAAATCGCAATAGAATCCTATGCAATAAAAACTCAGGAAAATACACTAAAAAGGGCAAGAAACACAGTGCACTACTTTGAAGATGTCAATACATTTATGAGCCTTTATCTTCGATTATGACATAATCCAGAAGTATTATTATACAGATGACCAAATTTTTAGATGCTATGCCCTTATGCAAAGGAAATGTGTTTTCCATACTAAACCACAGCATTCAGATACACCAAGCCATATTTCCAGATACCCTTTACCAGCATACCTCTTTGGCTTTGCATTCAAACAAAATTTACTCAGAGGCCCCACAAATGATAGTTCCCCAGTGTCCAATTATTGCTTTACAATTCAAGGAAATATCTACTTATGAAAAGGCATTGGGCCAATCACAAGTCCAAGAAATAGCCTTTGAAAATTCAGTCCTATATTTTATTAGTTTCCCTATAAAAACATCCAGCAGGACACTACACGTGGGTTAAAAAGTCACAGTGTTGTATGCAAAAAAATATAAGTCAGGACAGCTATGAACATAAAACATAATGTCAGTACTTCTAGTATATGTGTTTATACATATATAAATAGGTAACTATTGCTAATAGATAGAGTTGTTGGGAATATATAAAAATAAATATATGGTTGTGGCTTCTAGTTTTTGAGAAAGAACTAGCTTGAGTTGCTGCATCCCTCAAAAATCAATTGGAGAGAGTTACCTATAACGAACAATCATGAAGGCAGCATATATCTAAATAACTAATTTTAGAAACTGTAAGAATTCACTTGAAAACAAGTCTAACTTAGCATTTGAGAGGGGAAAACTGCAGACTGGCAGATCTCAGAGGGGAAGCGTGGGAGGGAGGTGACTGAATAAAATAAGGTAAAGAGATTAGCTGAAGAACACATATGCATAGCCCATGTACACACACAATAGTGTGGTGATGGCCAGAGGTAGGATTTGCGGGAGTTGGTGGAGAATAAAATAAAAATGAAAATCATAGACATTTAACATACCACTCATCAAACAATTGAACATGTGAGTAATAAAGCATTGAGTACAGGGTGTCCCATAAAAATGTGTACACACTTTAACAGCTGATAGTTCAATTTTGATAATGAAATGTATTTTAATAAAGACTGCCTTTATAATTATTCAAAGTGTATGTATAGATTTTTGGGACACCCTATCTATACTAATATAAAGGTAATACGCTAATTAGACTGGAGACCTTCTGGATGTCCTTTCAGACAAAGCCATGGTGTTAGGGTGGAGGCAGAGGCAGTTAGGGGTAATCAGGCCAGCAGGGGTAGCAGTTGGGAGCAAGCAGGCTGGCGGGGAGGGGCAATTGGGGATAAGCAGGCTGGTAGTGGGAGGCAGTTGGGGGCAACCAGGATGACAAGGGGAGGCAATTGGGGCCAAGCAGGCCAGTGAGGGGGTGACCAGGCCTATAGGGGATGGCAGTTGGGGGCAATAGGGCCAGCAAGGGAGCAGTTAGGTGTCAATCAGGCCAGCTGGGGAACAGTTCGGGCTTGATCAGGCTGGCAGGCAGTTGAGTGGTTAGGAGCCAGTGGTCCCAGATTGTGAGGGATCCCAGATTGGAGAGGGTGCAGCCTGGGCTGAGGGACCCCTCCTGCCCTTCTCCCCATTGCACAAATTTCATACACCGGGCCTCCAGTAGATATAAAACAAAATTGAATATACACTAAATCACAATTCTAAACTCAAAAAAATCATTATACCTAAATAACACAG
This sequence comes from Lasiurus cinereus, assembly GCA_011751065.1. NCBI lineage: Eukaryota > Metazoa > Chordata > Mammalia > Chiroptera > Vespertilionidae > Lasiurus > Lasiurus cinereus. Next base: position 13,924,947 of record JAAGEH010000293.1, read on the forward strand.
AATGTGCTCAAACCACCATGGAATTCTATAAGGAAAAAAGAAAATCAGAAAATTCCTATACACTTAGAAAATAAGCAAAGGCAGTTCTTAGAGTAGAAGCTTAGATTACTAATCTGAAGTCTTGCTCTACTTCAACTGCAGCCCAAAATGTTTGATACCTTGAACTTTCATGTTTATTCAGTTGATACATATTTTTTTTATTTTAATTTCACTGGGGCTTTCACTTTGATCCATGTGTCTTTCTAATCTGCAACTATCCAGGTATTTTTCAGGTATATTTCTTTTACTGTTTCCTATAAAATTCAGGTATCAGCTATGAAAAAACTGTGTCCTTTTTTTTCTTTTAAATTTAAGATATGTTTTATGGTCCAGAATGTGACATATCTTGGTGAAAGTTTTATGTGCATTTGAAAATAGTATATATTCTGTTTCTTTGGGTATACAGCATTCTGTAAATGTCAAGTCAATGGGTTGATGGAGTTGTTCAAGTCTTCTATTGTGCTTAATAGTTTTCTCTATGCCCTTTCTATCAATTAATGAGAGTAGAGTGTTGAAGTCTCAGATTATAATGGCACTTTTTTTCCCAGTTCTGTCTTTTCTCTGAATATATTTTGAAACTCTGTTGTTAGGTGGCAATTGCATAAGTGTGTTATGTCTTCTTAAAAATTTGATGCCTTTATGATTATATAATTACCATATTTATTCCTGACAATATACTTTGTCCTAAAATCCAGTTTTATTTTGGTTAAGGCCTGCCTAGCTTATCCTTTGCCATACTTTAACTTTTATACTATTTTTATCTTCATATTTTAAGATAATTTCTTATACATATCATATAATTTGATCTTTTATAATTTTATTCCAATCTGACAATCTGTCTTTTAATTTATATGCTTGGGCTAGTAACACTTAATATCATTACTAATATAGTTGATTAAAATCTACTACTGGATAGCTATTTTCCATTCATTCTATAGTTCTTTTTTCCTTTTGAATTTACTGAGCAATATTTACAATTCCATTTTACCACCTCTATTTACTTATCATTCTCTTAAAGAAACTTTAGTGTGACATAGACTTTATAATATACATATGTAATCAGAGTTCACATTCAAATAATATTTACACTGCCCTATATTTTGTGTAATGACCTAAATAAAATTTAAGCCTTTGTTATAGAGTATGCTTCTTGCAGTAAATTCCTTCATTATCTTTGTAAAAATGCACCTCTCCCTTAATTTCTAAATGATCTTTTCCCTGGGCATAGAATTTTGGGTTAATGGTATACATTTACATATATATATATATATATATATATATATATATATTTTATTCCAACACTTTGTAAATGTCACTTCATTGCCTTCTAGCCCGCATACCTTCAGGAAAATAGAAAGTCATGGATTTTAAATAAGACCTGGATCAATGGGCCAAAAAACTGAGCATTTAGTTGATGATGTATGAAAACTGGCTCAATAAATTAGGGAAAATAAAAATGAATTTCTATCCCATTGCATGTAAAAAGGCATACCCAAAAGAATCAAAGCTCTAATTGTGAAAGATCTGTCTACAAAGTTAAGAGAGGTTAATAAAAGGTAACAGAAATGAATAGCACATGAATTCTATAACATCTAATAGAAGCTTGGGGTCAACAAAAGGACATGATGGGCATAGTTAATAAACTCCTTGTTTATTACTCACAGAAAACATTTGCAATATATATGAAACCAACAAAGGTCTAATCTCTGTAGCTAGACTATACAAAGAACTCTTCCTAATCCTCAAGAAAAATACAGCAAGTCTAAGTAAGAAAAAAAATAGGCAAAGGGTATATATAAGCACTTAACAACAATCAAAAAAGACTCACAAAAGAAGGCCACTAAAACAAAGGCATAATAATTTGTAGTTCTCATTAGAATAATAGGAAACACTAGAGTAGAGAAATGTTAGACAACCAGAAAATGCAGATACTGTTGGAGAAATGAAAATTCTCCTGAACTGCCTGCTTGTGGGAATTGCAACTAGCTGGGACATCTGAAGATCAATGTGTCAGCTTCATGTTAAATTCAGTGTAGGTACATGCTACCTACAACCTAAATAAAGTCATTCCCAAGTAGCATATCCCAGAGCCATTCTTGAGCAAGTACAAGAAAATATATGTAAATGTTCACCCCACTGTAGTCTTTAGAAGAAGTGACTTTAAGAAAGCTAACCCCTATTTTTTAAAGCTACTGTTTAGAATTCTCTGCTGTTTTTTTTATACGGCCTCTTATTCCAAAAAAAAAAAACCAAAAAACAAAACTTTGATTTCTAGCCTGCTTTAGTCTGCTTGAATAATGAAGAAGACAAAGTTAGCTGTCTGACTTGTAAGCCATACTCTCAATGCCATGCCAGGTGTATTTTTTAATTGGAAAGAACTGTGTTGTTTTCAAGGTGAGCAGGAGAAAACCACTAAGTGCACATTGGGCTGGCTCTAATAACAAGGGAAGTTCTGATTGTAGCTTTGTTTACTATTTGAATTCATTTTCTCTAAGCCCACAGTGAAAAAGTGTGACTCCAAACTCTCCGAGCATTGCTTGATTTATTCTGGTTCTCTGTAACAACTTGAATGCAATCCAGGGAGGACTGGACAATCAAATGTGGGCTATGAACACTATGTAATACTGTGCAGCAGTTAACCAAAAAAAAAACCCCAAAAATAAACACCAAAAAAACTAGATCTAAACACAGACATGAGTAGATTTGAAAACATGGAAAATAAATAGAATGGACTTAAAATATAACAGCATTTATGTAAATTAAATGTATATGCACATGAAACAAAAGCACAGCCAAATAAATTATGCTTACCAAATGTATCAGTATGATTACTATGGGGACAAAGGAATGTAAGTGGAGAAGTTATTAAAACAGAAGGAAGGAAAGAAAGAAGAAAGAACTAATGAAAAAAGGACAGAAATGAGGGAGGGCCTTACATAAATCTCAAAGAATAGTGTCCTAAGGATTTGGGACTAATCAAACACTCCATCACATGTCTAAAAGTAAGTTATTAGAATGATTAATAAATACTTATTAAGTAGGGCTGTAGATAAATGAGAGGTAGGCATATAGGTAGGTAGGTAGATGAGAGAAAGAGGTGTGTATAGATGGATAGTAGGTAAATTATATAAACAGATGATAGATTATACACACATACACACACACACACACACACGAGAGAAAACATTCCTTGAAATTAAATACTCAAGTTTAAGGAAGAATATTAAAAAATGGTGAATTCTGGCATTTCTTCTTGACATTTTCTAAAATGTAAAATTTATTTGATCTATACATTTACCTAGAACAATATAAACTGATTTTTATTACAAAGGTCTGTGAATGTGTTTTCTCAAAATAAAGGTGCCTTTTCTACTTTACAACATTCCTATATTTCATCTTATGTTCCACAAACCATTTCCTGGGCAACTGGCTGTAGCTTTTACCTACAAGTTGCTAAGTCACTAGCATAAATTCCTCCTAAGACAAACACCAGTCATTTCAAAGAACAGCCTGACAATTTATGTTTTGTAAATATAATAAAAGCAATAAAATAATCCAATAACTGAATCTACATGTATTGTCTCAGGTGGTCTTTACAATAGCCTACTAAAATAGAAAGGCTATATTTTTTTATAAATATACTATTTATCATCAATTTATTTATGAATAGGATTATTATGGTATTTATAAGAAATGACTACTTTCTTACACTATCTTTATGATTCTTTTCCTCTGCCATGTTGCACAAATAACAATGATCAATTATAATTATTATAAATACCTTACAAAGGTTCATCATAAATGAATATAATATTCATATGGTGATGTAAAAATTCAAATTCACAAATAAAAACTCATTTTCTTCTTAATAACAAAGTCCCAAATTTAACAAAACTGTTGGATTATCCTGATGACATTGTTTTTACAATGTCTGGTCCAAATAATACTACTTGTATCTTCTTTCAATGTGTTTTGTTCCTATCTCTTCCTGGGCTGAATGAAACAGAATGATCCAATTTGAACTGCATGCCTATTTAGCTAAATGAGAATATTCAGTGGTCTAGTTAATCTTGAGCCATTGCAAATCCTCAAATAGAATGAAGTAATATATTCTATCCTTACTAACTCAGCCCTCCACCTTTTTTTTCCTAAGAAGAAAGGTTTATGTTGTGGGAGAAGCAGAAGGTTGTAGGTCATAACCACACAGCATGGGGACACAGGGGAGACAGCCATCTCTATGTGAATTTACAATCCTATCTGTGCAGGTCACTGCCAGCATTGAGGGAGACGGGGGCCCAGCGTTTAGGCAGGAACTTAACATTTTACTTCATCTGAGTGAGGGAAAAAGGAATAGCCCTATGACCAATACCACACAAGGAACCTCTGCTATTTCAGTAGCCTTTCCACTGTGCAGATGCACAATCCTTGACCAGTCAACAGACTTTCAATGGTCATGTCATCTCCCTTCAAATCTCTTTCAAACTGTTACAGATAGAGCCTGGGCCCTGCCTCCTCTTTTCCTCCCCCTTCCACATACCTTTATCCTTGATGAAAGCTACTTTAACGCTTTTCTTCATCGAGGAACAGTGCTTTCAGGGGGAAAACATTGGGTTGTATATATGCATTTGATCAAAAACGTTTGAAATGTGCACAAAAGCAGCCAAGTCAGAAAAAGAAAAGGACCACTGCATCAAGATGTCATAGCCATAAAAGAGCTAGTTAGTTGTAAAAGCTCTGGCGGACTAAATGGCTAAGTTAAACAAAGCACAATTACAGCTATCCTGTCCTTTCTCCCATTTCTTTCTCTCTATCAATGCAAATAAAACTCACTAATTAGCATTGCATCATTGTCCTGAATTCTGATTTCACTTCATTTTCTGGACAGTCCTGCTTTTGTGTCTGCCAACATAGGATGAAAACTCACTTTTATGGAACTCTTGCATTTTTCAAAGTATTTCACCCACTCTTCTTCCAATCATATGCATTTTTTCTATGAATAAACAGAGAGAAGTACACATTGTGAACCATAATACATTATTCTTTCTCAAATAATTCACTGTTTTAAAATTAGAAATATCCAAATATATTCAGAGACTTCTTTGAATAACATAATGGAAGTCTTTTCATAAATTCTAACTTAAATATAAGCGTAAGGCATCATTATGCAACATTCTCCACGATTAAAACGAGTAAACAAATAAACAACAACAACAAAAAAACAATAACAGCTTAGAGGATTTGTCTAGGAAACGCCCTAAGATTATGCCAGATTGTCTACCATTCCATTCTTACCACCGTCACCCAGTAGCACTGGGGTAGCATGCCAGTTCTAAGGCAACCAGAAAGTATAAAAATCTGGGCAGGATAGCAGTGATTAAACACACTAAAATCTAAGTCGGAAAATACCAGTGAGCAAAATAGGATGTGATATAATAAGGCAATGTCCACACTCTACACACACACACAAAAAAAAACCCCACAAGAAACCCCATCTGGCCTTGGTAGGAAAACAAAGCCCAGAAGCAGCTTCCCAGCAGCCACCTTGAGACCCGAGGGCTGTCATTTAGGCAACCACAGCTTAGTGGCTGTTAGACTCCTCTTCCTTCTGAATGGATTCTGAATGACTGTGGCCTTAAGCCCTCCGTGAAACAGGTAGATGGGTGATAAGAGAATAGGTTTGGAAAGCTCTCTGGAGAGATTTCTCTCCAAAGAGAAATCAATATTCTGGCAGGATCTCCAATGTTGTAAGTAATTGCAGAAAGTGGAATGTATAGAAATTGTATAATACTTGAAGATAAAGGACATGAAACCTGGGCATGAAATAAGTATATGTCCAAGATTATCTATCTATCAATCTATCTCTAAAATGAATGCTAATTCAAATAATTTTTATAAGAAAATCAGCAAATTGAAGGGGAAAATAGTTCAAGAATACAAAATTATGTGACTTTTATCTTGTGAGCGTTTTTTTTAATATTATTAGTTCATGCCACTTAATAACTGGAAGAAACATATTGATACCAGTATGCAAAACAGGGTTTTATTCTTCTCCTGGTTTTATTCATGAAGATTTGATAGTGTCTCTAGTATGCCATTATGTGACATTCACATGTATATCCATTTTCTATGTAGTTTTCTCCCCCAACCCCAGCCAGGAATGTAAAGCATTTTATAAATTGAAGTATAGTTGTCATACAGTATTATATTAGGTTCGGATGTACATCAGAGTGATTTAACATTTAAATACCATATGAAGTGATCACCAGAAGAGTCTAGTATCCATCTATTACTATATAGAGTCACTATGATATTACTCATTGTATTGTCTGTGCTGTACATTACATCCTGTGACTTACTTATGCTGTAAGTTTGGCATTTTCATTGTTTTTAGTGTATATTAATAAGCACTACAACCAAGTGCATTTTGAAAATATATTAATAAAATGTTTCCTTTGTTTATTTGCGATAACAAATGTTAACAACTTTTGAAGTGATACTTGGTAAGTATTAGTGTTTCTTTCTCTATTCAATTATTTTATAAAACTCTTGTTTTGCTTTCAGGGAACACAATATCAATTAGCATTTAATTATTAAATATTAGAATGGTTGATTCTTCCTCAGTGCTTCCAACAGAAGTGGCAGCCAGGTCCTCCTTGGCTCTGTGGCTGTCTTAGACCCCTTGTGAAGCCCAGAATCGTCTTTAAGAGGACCAAGAAGTTCATCTGATACCAGTCAGACCATTATGTCAAGATTAAACAGATCTGGCAGAAACCTAGAGACATTGACAATGGGATGCACAGAAGATTCAAGGACAGATCTTAATGCCCAAACCTGGTTACGGGAGCAACTAGAACACAAAGTACACGCTGCTCAGTGGCTTTAGGAAGTTCCTGGTCCACAGTGCCAAGGAGTTTGAAGTGCTGCAGATGTGCAACAAATCTCCCTGTGCTGATATTGCTCACAATGTTTCCTCAAAGGACCTCAAAGGCATTGTGCAAAGAGCAGCCCAGCTGGCTCTCAGTCACCAATCCCAATGCCAGGCTGCTCAGGGAAGAAAATGAATAGACAGCTTGTGTGCACATTGTAATTGTGTTAATAAAACCATAAAATTCTGCCATCTGGCATTTCAAAAAAATGATTGGACATTTGGCTAATTACTATGAATGTAAAATTTTTGTCTCTAAAAATATTAGACTGTCAATACATTTATTATTCTGTTATTTAAGAAAAATAATGTATCAATATTTTAATGTCATTTTATATAGTCTAAAATTGAAAATTCAAAAGGACTTGGATTATATAAATTGTTCTAGGAATGAAGTTTTTGGATTAACCATTTATAACAAAGTTATTTTTATTAAAATATTTAAAATCACAATCACCTTCTCTCATATTTGAGTGAGCAGTCAGATAAATCCTTGGGAATCTTGGTTTCTGATAGTGTCTCTGGGTTATCATTTGTCTCATTTTATAATTTTTTGTAAAAGTGAGAGGATTACTGCATATTAACTAATAATGTCTGCCATACAGACTTTTTTTTTCAAAACTACATCTCCTTACTAAAAAAGAATGCCATCCCTGTGAATGTAAAAACACATGTAAATGTATGCAAAATCACCCTTATCAATATTTAGAAACAGAAAGATTTATTCCCTGGACAGTTGGTTTCTAGATAACAAGGAATTTTCACTTACACAAATTCTAACTATATGTAGTATATTATAACCTCTTATATGCCACTACTACTCTAGTCAGATTTCTTCTAGTTATGTACTAGTGGTCCAATAGACTTTTCAGTCACCAAATAGTTGGTTTCATTCCAGAACCATAAAAGTATCACATAAATAGTGATAAGGCATACCTAAAGTATATACCCTTGATATGGTAATGGCACTTGACCTCTGTAGTATCCCCCAAACCCATAACCCAGTCTCATCATGAGAAAAACATCAAACAGATCCTAAAACAACACCTGACCAGTAACCCTCAACCTGTGAAATATTTTTAAAATGTTTCCTAATCTGCTCAATAAAAAAAAAAATGATGCCATTTACTAGCTGTACTTCCTTAAGCACATATATCTAAAAACTGAAATATTGATTCTCACAGTCCTTTGTACATGGCAGGAGTTGAAAACTGCTGTATGGAAAAATGGATAAGCTTCTGCTTAATGCTTCTTAAGGACCCTGTTTTTGGGTTAATTTGTGTTTCTCTTCTCATGTCACACCTGAATATTTCTATGCCCTTTAAGAAACAGTCATTGGGGGAGGGGTTGCTGCTATTGATTCTATGTTATAAATTTTGTTCCTTTTTAATGGTAGCTGTGATATTTGGAGCACTTTCTTCTAAACATTAAATGTTTTATTTCTATTTGATAGTTACAGGCCATTCTAAGTACCAGAATGCATAATACTTTGCTTAAAATCATGCACACACATTAAAAAAAATTCCATAAACAAATATTTTTAGTTTTAAACATAACACAACACAAATAATACCACATATGGGGGTAGGGGAGATAGGAAGAGCTTTGCCAATGCCTGGGGCCTTTGGCAATACTAATGCTTGGTGCAATGTTTTGAAGAATTCCAAAGCCTGTGGCAAACTGTTCCCATGCACGTTCCAGCCAGGGACACAGCTCTAGTGTACTGATGGGTCATGTGGAATACATGTATGTAACTCTGAACCAAGCATTACAAAATGGATGCTTCTCACTCCTGTGTTGCTAAAAAAAATAACTTTCAAATATCCTCATAAAAAGAGATGCTCTAAAGATGAGTGAAATCTTTTCTGTAAAGTATGCGGAGATGCTGGGCAAAACTAATGGATGAATACAGCACTAAAGTCACCAGCAATTCACTAGCCAGATCCCATTATCATATTTATAACTTCTATTTGACATAACTGTTCATAACTTCCCATCAGCATAAACATGAACTAGACATTTGCTTTTCATTATTATGAAACAAAGCTTAAATTCTGTGCTAATATTTATATACTCATGATAACAATAATGTTTTTTTTCATTAAACATGCCCTGAAAAACTCAGTCACTTTGGCCATTTCCAAAAGTTGCAGGTGGCTATCTTTCTCTAGAAATTAATGGAAAACCTATTCATTTGTGATGCACTGTGTGTGAACACAACAACAAAAAACAGAAATCAATGTCTAATATGCATTGGAGAGAACTTGTAAAAGAGATAAAATGAAAACATTTCCAAGAGTTAAGGTAAAAATTCTCTTTTGACCCGATGAAAACCCTATTAATGGTTTTATAATTTCAGCAAAAACACATCCTACATGGCTGCTGCTGCTTTTTTTCTTCTTTAGCTTTAATAAAAGCCAAAGAAAAACTAGGAGCCAAAGCCTATCTTTATTATTAAAAAAAAAAAGTATAAGGAGAGAACCAAGATGATAACAGAGGTAAACACCTGTACTTGCTGCCTCTCACAATCACATCAAAACTACAACTAAAAGACAAACTAACTATCATCTTGAATCATGGGAAAGCTGGCTGAATGGAGGTTCTACAACTAGAAGGAAAGAAAAAAGTGCATGGAGTTGCAGAGGCACATGCATAATGAGCTGGAAACCTGGTGTGCTTTTTTTTTCTTTTTCTTTTTCTTTTTTTTCCTTTCAATTGGGAGAGACATACAAGCTCCCGATTGCTCTGAACTCCAGTTCTGAGTGAAACTCCGGGGACCCAGACTCATACAGGGAAAAACTGTACTGTCTAGCATCAGACCAGAATTCAGGTTGGCTTTCTCTCAGAGGTACTCACAGCAATCATTGTTCCTGTGTGGAGAAGCAGTGACCTCTCTGGTTCAGGGCTGACTGGAAGCCATTGCAATTTGCTCCACCCTCGTGATTCCCTGAGACCCTGCCTCACCCAATTTACAACCTCATTTAAGCTGTGCACAGTGGCTTTTGCATATGAATGGCCTGTCCTTTCTCAGCCTAAAACCTGTCAAACTGCAGCTGGATCAGAGAGCCCCAAATCTTCCAAAAGAAGGCCCAAGGCCTGGCAGCAGCAGCCTGCCTTGCTGGGAACTTCCAAATCCCATACAAAGAGGAGGAATCTGCAGATCTCTCTGTAGCTCCTGCTGGAGGGCCCCAGCCAGTGGCTGACTTTGCATCTCCTTGGAGATCCAAGAGCTAGTGTACCCAGTGGTCAGTATGAAACCATATCAGATTACAACTCTTCACATCCATAGTAACACACTCAAGGAGCAGACTCAGTGAGCACCAAAGCCCCATTGAAGCAATTCCTGTCCCATAAGGGTGTCTTCTGCACAGCAGTTCTTTCACTGTAGACACAGCTGGTCCTCGTAGCCAATTGGCCTGGACGTCAATTCCTTCCAGTGATACCAACAGCAATCAAGGTGTAACCACAACAAGACTGTGTACACAGTCCACAAAGGAGTGCATCAAGAGTGTCCACCTCAGGTGACTGGGTGGCTGAGCCACTGGGCCCTATAGGACACTACCACACAAGTCCACTCTATCAACATGGAGAAGCAGTCAAAATGTGGAGACAAAGAAACATGTCACAAATGAAATAAATGGAGGAAACAAACTATTGGATATAGAGTTCAAAACCACAGTTATAAGATTACTCAAGAATCTTCTAGAAACCTCTGAGGAGCATCAGGTCAATGCTCTATCCACTGAGCCAAACCAATTTCAGCTAAAGAGAGAATCTTAAAAGCAGCAAGAGAAAAAACAATTAGTTACCTTCAAGGGAGTACCCATATGACTGTCAGCTGATTACTCAACAGAAACTATGAAGACTAGATGGAAGTGGCAAGAAATATTCAAAGTAATGAATAGCAAGAAACTACTCTACCCAGATTACTCTATCTAGCAAAGCTATCATTCAGAATAGAAGGGCAGATAAAGAGCTTCACCGATAAGAAAAAGCTAAAAGAGTTCACCACCAAATCAGTATTATATGAAATGCTGAAGGATAGTCTCTAAGAATAGGAAGAAGAAGAAAAAGGTAAAGATAAAATATTTTGAACAACAAACTGACAGCAAATACATATCTATTAACAAGTGAATCTAAAAATCAAATAGATAGAAAATCTGATGAACAGAATAAACTGGCAAATGTAGTAGAATAGAAAGGGAACAGACTGACAATTCTTGAGGGGAATGGGGTGTGGGAAGTATGAGAAGAGATTGGACAAAAATCTTACACCATGGATGAGGACAGTGGTGGTGGGTGAGGGCATGTAGTGGGGTGGGAACTAGGTGGAGGGAGTTATGGGGGGGGAAGAGGAACATATGCAATAATCTGAACAATAAAGATTTAAAAAAAAAAGAAGGGACATGTTCATATTAAAAAAAATAGTGTATTTTTATTTTAATGCCTTGAGGATTCTGTGTCAGAGGATAAATGTCCTGTCCAGGTGGATGCTGAGGGAATAAATGTGAAAAGTTTTGTTCAGTTTTTGTCTCTCTCAAATGAAGGGGCAGAAATATCACAAGAGACTTTCTTAGAAATCTAGGAGAGAAATCATGATTTGGACCAAGGTACCATAGAATTAAAGATGATGAATGTGATCATCTTTTAAAAATACATTTAGGGTTACATAATTCTTGAAGATAGTGATGACAGAACTTGCTGATACATTTTATATAGTTATATTAAAATGACAATGAACAAGGATGGCTCCTATGATTTTTTTCCCCTGAACAACAGATAGTGCCACCATTTTCTAAAACATGGAAGACTTGGGGAATAATATATTTACCAATGGGGAATCAGAGTGCTATCTGAATTGTATAAAATATTTATTAGACACCTAATGGAAATGCAGAAATGAAAATGAGATATGTAAATTTGGTGGGGTGCTGAGGACTATGAGATAAACTTGAGAATCATCAACATATAGATATAATGTAAAGCCTTACACACATTAAAATCATGTTTGTAAATAGAGAATAAAAGAAGACCATGTTAAAAGCCTTTTACATTTAGAGATTGTGGTAAAATACCAGCAAAGGAGATGAAGGTAGTGTAACCAAGGAACTTATCTACCAAAGCCTACTTTCTAGATGAAATTCAATTTTTCTTTTAAAAAGGGATCTATGGCTTATATCTCAGATGAAGGCTGATGATACACATAATGATTTCTAGTGTAATTACATGGATCCTAAGACGTCCCTATTGGTATCAGTGAATAACATAAAGATCTGTACAAATTTGCAAAATTACCAAAAGGGTAATCACCAACTGGTTCCCAAGCTTTTAAAAAAATATTTGAAGAATAAAGTACATTTATTAAATATTTAAAGTTAATTCATCTTAAGTGTACATATTGATAATTGTCTATACATATGTAAATGTCTTTTTTCTGACATCAAATTGTGTGCTTCTCTAATGCCAATTCAATTCAATTCTGACATTAAATCCTGGAGTTAGACTTACAGGTTAAGGAATCTGTTCCACAAGCTTGGTCCCTCTTCTGCCACCAATCTCCAACAGGAGGTGAAAGGGGAGAGACACCCAATACCTCTGACCAACAAGCAATAAATCAGGAATTCCCACAAACCCATCCTCAGGCATGTCACTCTTGATGTGCTCACTATCTCAGAAATTCCCCAAATCATAACATTTAGGACTTCCATGGAGGTTTCATTATATAAGTATGGTTGATAAAGTTACTGCTTATTGGTTTCTAATCTCAATTCTAGTCCCTCTTTCCTCCATGAAGGTCAAGGGTGGAGCTAAAAGTTCCAATCCACTAAGTAGGCTTTGTCTTTCTGGTGAAGAATCCTGTCTTAAAACTATGTGCAGGTTCCACATACCAGCCATCTCATCCTATATAATAAAAGGCTAATATGCAAATTGACCTAACATCAGAATGACCAGTTGCTATAAAGTACACTGACCACCAGGGGCAGATGCTCAATGCAGGAGCTGCCCCCATCTCACAGGCCCCAATCACCCATTGAGGAATGGCGAACTGGGGATGGTAGTGGCAGATACAGATAGCACCAGGCCAAGGCCCACACCCTGTTTGTTGTCCCACGACTGGCATCAGGAGATGGGGCTGGCAAGTGGGCAGAATGGCCAATCTCTTGGTCTCTCCCCCCGACCAGCAGGCTCTGATTGCCTGATGGCAAATAGGGAACTGGGGATGGGCGGCAGTGGGGTATGGGGCCAGCAGCCAGGGAAGTTGGCCCTGATCTCAGGCCAGGCCTAGGGACTGTACGCCATGCACGAATTTTGTGCCTGAGCCTCTAGTTAGCATATAAAAAATACTCCTCACTCAGAAGATTCCAAAAATTTTAGAAGTTCTGTGCCAGGAACAACAAAAAATGCCTTATTTATTTATATACTTATTTAGATTGATTTTTAGAAAGAGGGGGCAGGAGGAAAGAGAAGCTGCCTTCTGCATGCTTCCTATCAGGGATTGAGCCCATAACCCAGGCATGTGGCCTGACTGGGAATCAAACCAGCAACTTTTCAGTGCAAGGGAACCAACTGCACCACACCAGCCAAGGCAAATTTTTTTTTTTAAATACCAAAATATATATACACCCTTGAAACAAAACTCAGAACAAGATACAGAATATTTTGGGAATTTGCTCCCCTAATGTGTTGACAACTCTTTCAGGCTCCAACATCAACAATCCTTGTAAACCTTCCAAGGATTCCCCCAACAAAGCCAGACAGAGATTCTAGTGACATCTCAAAGACACACTTGTGACAGGTTTGATCTATGGAATATCCTATAAAACATATTGAATATCCAAAAGATTTTTAGTTGTTTATATGCAGCAGGACAAAGAGAATGATGAGAGAGATTTTTGAATCTGAGTTCACCTGTTGGTAGGAAACAATATCCTATCTAATAAAATAGTAATATGCAAATTAATCATATTACTACTATACCCAAGCCATGCCCACCAGCCATGCCCAAGCCAATCAGAGTGAATATGCAAATTAACCCAACCAAGATGGCTTTGGAAGAGAAGCCAGAGGGAGGCTTGGGTTGCCCCTGGTGATAGAAGAAGTAAAGCTTTCCTCACACCCTGGCCATCCAGGCCTCTGTTTAAGGCAATGAAGTTTCAATGGCTGCTGCCTCACAGAGCAAGCAGAAGGCTTGGCTCCACTCCAGGCTACAAAGTTTTAATTGTAGAAGATAAATAAATCCCAGATAGCAGGCCCTCCTCTTGGGTCACCAGGGGGCGTGGCCAGCCTGCAAACCACCACAGGCCCCTCGCCCAGGCTACCCCATGCCCCAAAGGAACATCCATTCTGATCCAGGACACCATTCAGGGTAAAGTAGCTGGCCCCCACCCATGCAGCACGCCTCTATCATATATATTAAAAGAGTATTATACAGATTGACCATCACTCCAATATACAAGATGACTGCCCCCATGTGGTCAAAAGATCCTGCCCCCATGTGGACACAAGATGGCCACTGCAAGATGGCCAGCAGGGGAGGAAAGTTAGGGCCAAACAGGCTACCAGGGGAGCAGTTAGGCATCAATCAGGCTGGCAGGGGAGTGGTTAGGGTGATCAGGCTGGCAGGCAGAAGCGGTTAGGCACAACCAGGAAGGCAGGCAGGTAAGCAGTTGGGAGCCAGCAGTCCTAGATTGTGAGAGGGATGTCCGACTGCCCTACTGGATCGGGCCTAAACAGGCAGTCAGACATTCCTTAAAAGGTCCCAGAATGGAGAGGGAGCAGGCTGGGCTGAAGGACACCCTGCCATGCACTAATTTTGTGCACTGGGCCTCTAGTATTCTATATAATTATCAGAGTAGTGTAAAACATCACTGAGCAACCAAAGATTGTGTCATTATCTTTTCAAGACTAATTGTTAATACAAAAAGACATATCATGTTTACATGATTTTTCCCAAGTCATCATCTAGAATATTTTCTAAATTATAAAGAATACATACATATATATATCAGATTCCCCAACCTTCTCCATTAACCTCTAGGAAAAAAGTGAGGCTCCAATTTGCCCTCATTATTTCTCTCCAACTGGTTAAATATTGAGAGAAAAAAGTTATTTTCTAGTGAGTCTTACCTAGTAGACCTTTATTCTCCCTCCACAAACCCCACTGTGACTCTAAACACTAGAAAATAGTATGATATCTGAGGATCCTAAAATTTGGGAAAAAATATTTCCATCAATCTTGGCGCTTTGGTTCTCTATTAAGATAATGTCTATCTTTCCTTTTCTTCTGATACATTCTCTGTCCTTTGTTTTGGCTGTTCCTTTAGCCTGCATTTAATTATTTTCAAATTTCTTATGTAACAATATAAAGAGAATGTTAATGAATCCTAAAACTGAAATAAAATGTCAAGAGTCCCTTAATATGCTCCCTTACATCACTGGCTCTCAGAGTGTTTTCTATCAAACTACACCCAAAGGCTCATGGGACTTGTAATTCATTCTGCTTCTCATCCTCAAAATTATATCTCACTCATGAGTAAGGAAAGCTTTTCTCCTTCCTTGTAGCTTCTTCTTTAACTTATCCTTTCTTACTGTGCTGTATCCTCCCCTGCATGGCCCTAATTAGTGAGGGCAGTCTGTGGTTGACTTTTTTGGCTTTTGGTTTCTATCCCATGGGAAGCATAAACATAGAAAAAACTGCTTTCAATTAGTAAAACTACTATGGACAGAATCTCTTAGATCCAGCACTGTCTTGCAGCGATACCCACTACCTTTCTGATCCTGACAATTGCCTTTGAAAACGTCCTTTCTGGTTCTATTTACTGTTAAAAAAATTTCCCATCTCTTAGGTTCTACATGCTTGAGCAATATTTCATTCCCTTTTAAGAACCAGCATATGTTGACTTATTGTTCAATTAATGCATCACATCTAGAAATGGTGCATTCAATTAGCGTGTGGGCAAAGATCTTCCCATCAATTTTCAGTATTCCTTATAGATGTTCCAAATATTATACCAATCTGGGAGAAACCAAGATGGTGGCATAGGTGAACCCTAAACTGCTGCCTCGCACAACAATTTCAAAACTACAACTAAAAGACAGACGGACACCATCCAGAACCACAGGAAAGCTGGTTGAGTGAAAATTCTACAACTAGATGTAAAGAAAGGGACTCACAAAGACTCAGAGGAACTGTAAAAAGCTGAGGTACGGAGACACGCTCATACAGAGGGTGGGCGGTGGCGGGTCTGGCTGGCTTCCTCTAGCAGGAGGGAGTCAGAAAATCCTGACTACACTGGGAAAATCCCGACTGCACTGAACCCCACTTCTGACTGCACTGAACCCCATTTCTGAGCAAGACTCATACAGGGGAATCTGGACTGTTGTGAAAAGAAGTCAGTGCAGGGAAACTTAGGGGAGCCGCGAAAGACAGAGGTTTGGGGGCACACTAAAGTGCACGTGAAAGTGCTCACACAGAGCGCTAATTGCTGATTGGGCCACTGGCTTTCTCTAGCAGGTGGAAAACAGAACCTCCCAACAGCACTGAAATCCAGGTCGGACTGCACTGAACCCTAGTTTTGGGTGAGACCTTAGGGATTTAGACTCACACAGGTCCCTAGAGCATACAGAAACTCAGGGGAGCTGGAAAGGCAGAGGTCTGGAGGCTTGAGTGCATGTGAAAGGCAGAGGTCTGGAGGCACGCACATTTGCACACAGAAAGGGTTGCAGCCATTACCCAAAGGCACTGACACCCAGGGGCTGCTATGTAGGGCAGGGCTGATGGGAACCCAAGGCTGTCTGCTCAGCCCTGAGACTCCACCACATCCAAACCCAGCACAGAGGCTGTTGCAATCTTGCAGGTCTTAAGGCTGAGTCCAGCACAGAAGTTCTCTGGGTGCAGACACTGCTGATCCTCACAACCAATTGGCTTGGATGTCAATTCCTCCCAGTGATACCAACAACAATCAAGAATTAACTACAACAAGACTGTCCACAAAGGGGTACACCAAGAGTGTCCACCTCAGGTAACTGGGGAGGCAGAGCTACTGGACCATATAGGACACCTAGCACTCAAAGCTACTCTTCCAACTCAGGGAAGCAGCAAAATATGTGGAGACAAAAGAACAGATCACAAACAAAAGAAATGGAGGAAAACAAAAAACTGGATATAGAGTTCAAAACCATGTTTATAAGGTTTTTCAAGAATTTCCTAGAAAAGATGGATAAATTTAGCGAGACACAAGAGGAGATGAAAAAAGACCAACTAGAGATGAAAAAGGACCAACTAGAAATTAAACATACACTGACTGAAATAAAAAAGATATTATACAAATATTATAGCAATCCCTGACTTCATGTAAAAAAATTCCAGGTTCTTCAATTCAGGGGTAAGGACTTTTTTTTTTTATAGATAATAGTCCCTGAATTATTTCATCTGGAAATTTACTGTGGGGTTAATTATTATAAATTCAAATAGTAAAGCATCATGCAAACTCTGATGGAAACATGCATTTTTGCCTGGCTGGTGTGTCTCAGTTAGTTGAGTGTCATGCCATGCACCAAGAGGTTGCTGGTTCAATTCCCAGTCAGGGCATATGCCCAGGTTATAGGCTTGGTTTTCACTAGGGGGCATGTAGGAGGCAGCCAATCCATATTTCTCTGACACTAGATGTTTCTCTCTCTTGCATTCCCTTTCTCTCTCTAAAAACTCAATATAAATGGAAATTTTTTTTATAAAAAGAGATAGAAACATGCATTTTTAACTTTAGCTCATATCCTCTTATCTAACCTCTGGGTTCAGCACATCCATAATATTTTTCCCTATAAAAAGTTACTTCTTCTACTATACTTGTGCATATCTTGGACTGACTCCTAGTTTTGGACATCATTCCAATGACTTTCTGGTGATATGACACAGTATATATAGCTTGTTTCTACAGTGTAAGTTAAATTAAGCATGCCAGACAAACATACTGATAATTCAAAACCCTGAAAGGTAGTCCTCACATACAGTGTATGCTAGAAATTCTGGGAAGATATACAGGTGCAGTTCAATCCAAGGGTGGGGGGAAAACAATCCTAACATACATGGATCATAAACACAAAATGAAGGCCTTGAAAGATGTATGCCTAATTTTTCATAGCCTTTAGAAATGATTTAACAGTCACATTTGGAGGCGGAGGTTGCTTGGGGTTCTGATGGAGATAAACAAATAGTAGGATAGGGATTCTGGCTGTTTTCATCTACACAGAAGCTAAGAATGAGTATTGGGTGTTTTTTTTTGTTGTTGTTTTTTGGCATCATATTATTATTACAGTTCATTTTAAATGGTAAATATAAATTGGTAAAAAAATATGTTTTTAATATAACTCCTCCTAGGCTTCTTCTTCTTCCCATTAAAATTCTATTAGATTATTAGTAATGTATCCAAGAATTCATGATGACATTTTCTTTCCTATTGCACTTATATTCTAAGCAAATTGCTGCTAAGTAAAAATAAATGTGTTTCTTATAACTGAAACAGACCCTCTTCTTAGTATCCAAAAATGATAAGCCAGACCCAATATGGAGGGTAAAACAGAGCTACAGTGTAAGTGACTAAAAATGGAAAAAAAAAATACTGATCAAACACAGGGTCCATTCGCTTTCTGTGTCAAAATTCTTTGGAAAATGTGTCCACACAAGTTGAAATCTAAATTTCCAGTCCAAAAGAGGTAGGGCAGAAAGACTAGCCCAGCCATTTGCAATGCAGATAAGTCAAAGATGGATGTGCGCCAACACTGAGCCAAATTTCAATGATTCCATGAGTCAAGATTTTATTATTTTCAATTTTCTTTTATTTTTTCCAAAGAAACCTGAAAGACAGCTGACTGTGCATATGAGATTGGTATGGATTATACCAATGTAGGTTGCAGTAGTATATCGTGCAGATGTTGCCCATAGAGAAAAAAGTAATATAAAGAGAACTTTTCATGAAGGCAAGAATTTTGCCTCAGGTACTGGACTAATTAATGAATCTCACTTGTGTTTAAATGACATTTTGCTTTTGTGTAAAGAATGACTATCTTATAAGGCTGACATTTCTAAGAATATGAAGTGTATTATATATTTTAGAAAAATGTAATTATGAAATATTCATACTAAAACAAACCCATAGCTTTTCATTCACTAATTATTTTCCATTACTTATTTCCTGTATTGAAACATGGTTTTATTTTTTTCCACGTAATTGCTCTACTGACTGTCTCAAAGGAAAGAAACCAAGAAGTAATAGTGAAATTAAAGCTCTATTTCAAATTAGTAGGCCAATGATGGCTTGAAAGGGGTCTTGGAATTATTATTTAATTATGTTTCAGAATCCTTTTGGGAACCCTTTAAGCAACTTGACACTGAATTATGTGTTCCATGGTTAGAACAGATAGCAGAACCAGAATTCTATGTCTGGGTTTCATGTATTATTGATCTCTGGATATGTGAAAAGTTTATCCTAACAATTTTCCAGCTATAAGCCCAGGTTTAACAATATTAGCTACTATTTGTTGAGTACCCACTATGTGAAAAGCTCTGTTATAAGTGCTTATTTAATCCTCACAACAAACTTAGGATATTACTACTATTATCATACACATTTTATGGGTAAGAAAATTGAAGGTGTTGAAAGGTTCTTAACTAACAAGTGTATAGCCAACACTTACAACCAAGTAATCTTGTCTAGGATAGTTAACCACTATCATCTCTAAATACAGAAAATCCTATATAAATAAAACTGTTATTATAACTGAAGTTTTCTAGGATATTCAAATATAACTAATAAATGTGAAAAGATAAACTTTAGCATTTAGTTGGTTTTTCTGAAAAAGAAAAAAAAAGCATGAGTCATGTCTTTAACCATTTCTTTATATTGCATAATCCCAGTTGGAAAAGAATGCATTATACTATACCAACACAGAAATATAATAAGTAGAACCACTTAACCATATTGTATTCAGGAGAAACTAAAGCATTTAAGTGCCAAGAATTTCCCTTCATACAGTTTGCTTCATACGAGACTCTATAACCTGTCTTGTCCATTGAAAAAAGTGTGCTCTGTAATGAATAGAAAATATTTTTGCAGATGTTCAGTGGTATTCATAAATTCCTGCAAATACCCACAAATTTCCCCCTGAGACTTGGCTAATTTTCACTTCATAGATCTGTGAAATATTTTAAAATAAAAGAAGCATGTCAGGAAATCTTGGGTTGTCTGGTTCCTTCCTTCTTAGCTCCTGGTATTTTACCTCTTATTCCGTTTTGCCATGTTTTTCTGCGAAAGAAATATGTGTGTATTCAATTAATTTATTCAACATTTTCTTAAGAAAAAGATTTCAACACATAAGGAAGTTAAAGGAATTCTAGGGGAAATTCACTACCTAGTTTCTTCCATTAACATCTACATTAGTTTCATCACATATCTTTTTATCTTCCTATCCATCCACATCCACCAATCTTATTTTTTGATGCAAAATAAATTACAGATTACAGATATATGTAGATTGCCTTTAATTATTTCAACATACACATAGTTTACTATAATCCATTGTTGTTTATAATGGTTTTAATTGTTGTATAAAATTTATATTCAATAAATTAAGAAATCTGAATTGTATATTTACTAATTTTGAAAATACATACATCTGTGTATTCCAAACTCCTATCAAGATAGAAATCATGACCATCACCCCATATTAAATTTTTTTTTGTTAATCCTCATGCAGAGAGAGAGAGGGAGAAAGGGAGAGAGAGAGAGAGAGAGAGAGAGAGAGAGAGAGAGAGACATCTATGTGAGAGATACACATCAATTGGTTGATTGGTTGCCTCCCATATGTTCCCCAACCAGAGCCAGAGAACAGAATCGAACCCGGGACCCTATCATCCACGGGCAATGCTCTATCCCCTTAGCCAAACCAGTTAGGGCTTCAATCATTTTTAAAAATAATTTTAAGCCATATTATTTTGTCTGTTTCATAGGATCTATAACTAATAAATTTTAAGTAGTTTATTATCCTCTAATGTCAATTTCATAATATTGTGCCTAATCATTTTGAGAATTATCTTAAGAACCCTATAATTTCTTATACAGAAAGTTGTCCAAAGAGTAGGAAACTTATATTGATTGCTTGGAAGCAGTTTCTAAGTTATAGAACAGGGAGGGAGAAACCAAACATGGACAAGTGGTCTAACTCATCAGAGCAAACAGATCAGAGGTGTGAAGAGCAAAGTGACTAGGATTCACGTGCCAAGAGAAGAGAAAGCCTCAGAGATGATGAGAGTGCTAGAAATCTGTGTGGGAGGCATGAGGCATCCCATCAAGTATTTGGTGAAGTACTAATCTTCACATGCATAAGATAAATAACCCAAGATTGGGAAAAGAACCACTGAAAGATAATAATGTGAATAATTCTAGGAGTTCAACAGAGTAAAGAATAATCTGTTTTTCTGCCAGTCAGAAGAGAAAGATGTTATAATACATGGAGTGTGAAGTAGAGTTCTCAGAAGGGTATCACTTTAATAACCCAGCTAAATCAGTCTCAGACTTAAAAGGGTGCTCTAAGCTCCTCTTAGCAAAGCTAAAAGACAAATCATGAAAAGGTCAAACTGATGCCAAGTAACTTAATTACCTTCCAGGGAAAAAGAAGCCTCAAATTATTTAAATAAATAAGTAAAATCTAGTACTTTACATCCTAAATTGACAATGTCCAGCATGTAATTAAAAATTATTCATGCACAGAAATATATCCAAGAGGAATAACCCAATCAATCAAAACAAAACCAGAAATGAAAAAGGTAATGGAAATAAGAGAAAAAGACATCAGAAAAGCTATTACAAATATGTTCCATAAGATCAAAAACTTTGAAGAAATTGAACATGATAAAAGAAATAAAATAAATTTAAAAATGACCCAAATCAAACTCATAGAGATGAAAAATACCTTCTGTGAAAACATATACTGGTTTTGATTAAAAGTAGATTAAACATTGCAGGAAAAAATCAGTAAGCTTAAATATATAACCATAGCAACTATCTATATATATAAAAGCTAAATGACCAGAATGGCAGAATGACTGGAACGACCAGTCACTATGATGCTCACTGCAGCAGCCAACCAGTCTGATTGGTTTCTCCAACCCCCCGCAGCCCCTCCCCTCAGCCAGTCCCTCCCAAACATCTCCCCTCCTCCACCAATCTGTGGTAGGGCCAGCCAGCCAACCACCCATGGCTCCTCCTTCTGGCCTGCTCTGCCCCTGATCAGCACCCCCACCCTGATCAGGGGCAGGGCCAACTGGCCAACTTCCAAAGCTTCTTCCCCATGCAGACTCATCCCTGATTGTCCCCCATCAGGGCAGGCTGACCAGACCCCACCCCTTCCTGAATTTATGCACTGGGCCTCTTATTCAAAATAATTCCTAGAGACGATAAAAATGTTGAATAAAAACTGAACAGTATAATGTAACTAATGTCTGTAATTCAACAAAAGTGGGGAAAAAACTGATGAAGATCAAAAATTTGTTGAAGCAAAGAAAATTTTAAACTTAAGTTTCAAAAGGCACAACAAAATCTAGGCAGAATTCACTCAGAGGAACCAATTCTAAGGCATTTCATAAATCACTAAAAACCAACATTTTACTTACTTGTTTGTTTTCATTGCTATTACTAAATTATTTTCTTTGCAGGGACATTTTTCAGAAGAAACATGTACTTTATGATTTTGACAGTTGTAGCAAAATCAATAATTAGTAGTAGGAAGCTTCTGAAATGACCCTCAATGATCTCTGCCTCCTTATGTAATCTCTGTCCTCTGAGTGTGGACTGTACCTAGTGACTCTCTTCTAAGTATTACAATATAGCAAAAATGATGGGATGCCACTTTTGAGATAGAGTTAAAAAATTACCAGGATCTCCTTCTTCCTCTCCCTCTTCGTCCCTCCTCTCCTCTTCCCCCTCAGGAAAAGTCCTATATTGTAAATAGTCCTATGAAGAAATTCACATTGATGATTCAGGACAAGAGTCTCTAAGGAGCTGAGGACTGCCAATAGCCCGAGTGGACATCTTGAGAGCAGCCTCATGAGAGACCCTGAGACAGGCAGTCAGCAAAGCCATCCTATTTCCTAACCCACAGAAATGTTTACATAGTAAAGGCTGATGTTCACTTTAGCTATGTTGCAGGGCAAATCTGTACAAAGAGACAACAGAAAACTAGTACAAAACACTTGAGAGCTGTGTTATGTTGAGTGTGGGAAATCAGCTAGGCTCTGTGACTGGCTGGCAATTAACCTCTGATGCCAAACCCCTGGCTGGTCTGACTCAAAAGTAATTCTTAAAATTAAAAAAAAGTATTTTTTCAGTAAGTTTGAGTAAATTTAGAAATTACCACAATTTCTAACTTTCAGACGACATAAGAAAAAATATTAGTTAAACCATTCATATTAAATATTTTACTATTGCATGTCTATCATTGAAAAACATAATTTTTTCTTATATGTATTTAATTGTTTTTATAATAATAAATTTGAAAAATAAAAGGGGACACAAATAACATTCTTATATTCATCAATAGCTCCTCAAGGTCAGCTATGATAGACTCTAACTCCAATGCCATTTTGGATTAAAATCTTTTCATGAAGATTTACTGGATGCTAAAATTGAATTACGGTATTCTGTTCACCCTCACTTGTCTGTGCTTCCCTCAGTCATGGATACTGGTTTTCATTCATTGTAAGCATCATGCTCCATGCTCCATGTATTTCCGGTGTGTTCACCTTTATGGGGGTACAGCCCTCACTACAAGTAGCTGTATCATGAAGAATGAGGAAAGTCTTTCAGCATTTGCTTTTCCCACACCTTCTCTACCCTGGTAGTATTATCACATGCAAAAATTTCATACAGGAGATCTAAACCCAATAGATGTACTATTTTCCAAGAAGACTGTAATTGTCAAAATTGATTTAAAAATTAAAAACTGACAAATAACAAAAAAACACACACACACACACAACAACAACAACCTGAAAGGAAAGTGGTTTTAATTTTAAAACATTTATTTAAGGTATTTTGTTGTGAAACAAAAACCTATCAGGTACTGGCATAAATTCAATTTTTCTACCAAACAAATGCCAAAAGGAGGCTTCTCTGTATGGGACTGCCATCTAGTGGGCAGTGCTGTGGGGCTGGCTAACAATAGTGGTAAAATTGTTTAGGGGTTGGTGAGCAGGGCCAGTTTTATCCACACACATTTAAGGAGTAGCTGCCATGGGCACAGCATTTTCCTATAAGCAGGGAAAGATTTTTTAAATGATTGGGGGAAAAACTTGTTCTCTGAGTTCAAATATTCACTGTTGTTTTTAAATATATGTTTTATAGATTTCAGAGAGGAAGTAAGAGGGATAGAGATATAGAAACACCAATGATGAGAATCACTGGCAGCCTCCTGCACACCCCACACTAGGGATCCAGCCCACAACCATAGGTATGTGCCCTGACTGGGAACGGAACCGTCACCTCCTGGGTCATAGATAGATGCTCAATTACTGAACCATGCTAATGAGGACAAATATTCACTGTTTTATCTAAAAATTTAAAACCACAACCTACCAAATAATCCTTCTTAACCTCAAAGAGTCAACATATTTTAAAGGTACTATTATATATTCAAAAAGCCTCTTGCTTTCTACACTTTATCCCCTCCTCCTCTCACTCAGTCTGCTATGAAATTAAAAGAAATTGTGAACCAATAAATGAAGAGTTATTTTGAACCAAATGAGCGATTTAAACAATCCATGTGTAATGTAAACAATATTAATATTATAAATTCTAACTGTATCTTTAGTCAATGACTAGCAAATTTCCTCAAGAAAAATTAGTTTTCTCTAAGCAAAAAAAAAAATCAGTTGTGACATTTATTGTGTAGACTTGAAATTCATTTTGTCTATGGAGTTTAAATAATTTTTAAATAAAACTCCCCTGCATGAAAATTTATAAACCTTGTGAATTTAGTAAGCACTAAAAGATGAAATAGATATGTAAATTAATTCATCATAGACAATAATGCTGAAGAGCCATTAAAAGGTTGCTATTTAAGCAATATTTTACAGAACGCAATATCACTTGTGGTTTTTGTAAAAGCTTGCTAAAATTAAAAAAAGTTGAGACATAGACATCTGTTTAAAAATTAACCTAATTATTAAAACAGTATGACATACTTTGTTCATTTTTATATTGGTGCAGAATGTTTTGACTGGTAATTGCAATAAAATTTAAAACAGAAAGAAATATCTTTCAAAAACAAAAATGAGAACACTTAGCACCTTCAGGATAAATAACTATAAACTATTATAATTACTCACAAGATTATAATGATATATTTCTGAGGAAGTCATGAGAAAAACTCAGTTTCTAATATTTTTTTCATATCACAGTTAACTAAAAATAATAGTTATAATTCGTGTTGTGCTTTGTAGTTCATAAAATTTTACAAACCTTATTTCAGTCACAACTGCAAGCAGATATTTCTTTTTCAAAATTAAATATTTACTGTTGAAGATATTACATATGTCCCTCCCTCTTTTTTGACACATTAGATACTCATATTTAACAAGAAGGTAGACCAGCACTTCTTCAGTGAACTATCTATAAAATGGTTGTGACATTCTAAGTTTTTTTAGTGTCATCAGTGCATTTACTGCAGTATCAGAGGGAAGATCTAAATCTATTTGTAAGTGCAATTTTCTACTACATATTTGACAGAAAACCATGCTTTACTGTCCTAAACAGTATATTGTACAGCAGAGGAAAGGTAGCTTTGGGGATGATTTACTTTTTTTTTTTAATGTTTTTATTGATTTTAAGAGGAAGGGAGAAGGTGAAAGAGAGAGAAAGAGAGAGAGACAGAGAGAGAGACAGAGAGAGAGAGAGAGACATCAATGATGAGAGAGAATCATTGCTTGGCTGCCTCCTTCACTGGGGATGGAGCCTGCAGCCTGGGTATGTGCCCTTGACTGGAATCAAACCCAGAACTCCTTCAGTCTGCAGGCCAACGCTCTATCCACTGAACCAAACAGGCTGATGTACTTCTTACTGGAAACTCCTAGTTGATTGTATGTGCTAAAAGATTTTCAGAAATGCATTTCACCTAAATGTTTTGAAATACTCTTTTGATTCCAAACTTTCCTTCGAAAAACTTCATGTTTGCCATTCAAGTGCATGCATAGTTAAATCCAGTTCATAAATTAGCAACAATTTTCTACCATATGCCTACATTTGTTTTATTTGTTATGTGTCAGTATGCTGAGTTTTTTGTTTTGTTTTCCCAGTTCTCTGCATGCTCAGCATTAATTTTAGCTGGCACATAATCCTGGAGTATTTTTCTAGGATACAACCAGTTTGTGTTTCCTCATCACTGATCACTAAAAGCTCTACAAGTTTTAGGAAAACACTGTAAACTTGACCAGTGTTGTTAAATGGTTGGAGAATTAACCATGTGCACTGAAGGATTGTGGATTCCACTTTT
Source organism: Lasiurus cinereus (assembly GCA_011751065.1). Lineage (NCBI taxonomy): Eukaryota > Metazoa > Chordata > Mammalia > Chiroptera > Vespertilionidae > Lasiurus > Lasiurus cinereus. The sequence goes on from JAAGEH010000293.1 coordinate 13,951,453, forward strand.
GATCAAGGGAACCTTTTAGGTTACAGGTTCAATCAGCTCTGGTTAGGTGTGGGAGGTAACCAATCAATGTGTCTCTCTCATATTGATGTCTTTCTCTCTCTCTTCCTTTCTCTCTTCTTCTTCCACCCTTTCTCTCTAAAAACCAATGGAAAAAATATCTTCTGGTAAGAATAAAAAATAAATAAAAAAGGAGAACATTGTACAAGGCTTTAGCTGGTGTTTAAGTCCTTTCAGATATCAATATAGTAACAATACTGCAGTGTTTTTTTGTCATTTAAATCATCTTGGCACATTGTAATCAAGTTAAATAAGTTTGGCGACTGAGACATTCTCACCGTGTGTGTGGCCTCTCATAAGTCACTTTTTTTCTGTTCTAGTCAAAGCTCCCTCATTTACAAATAGAAGATAATAAACTAGCATAGGACTTGTATGAGATAATGTTGAAATTATGTTTTAATGCATATAATAAATCATAAGATAATATATAAAATGTACCCCTACAACATAAATTTTAATAGGATGAACCATGTATCTTTTAGATAATTTTAGCACTTATGCACACACAAATATTAATTTAAGCAGCTTAGGTTACCATTCAAAAATAAGTTTTAAACAAAAGTAAGAAACATAATAATATTTGAAAATAGTTTTGACATTTGCATTATCATTTGGGGAATTTCAAGTTTATATGTTATGTTGCTTTTTGTGGTTCTTTTGAATTAGTTTTAAAGTAGAATGTTTTCTTTTTAAGAGTGAAGCATTCCTTTCTTGCTTAAAAATGATGGTCCAGTTTGAAAGTAAAGATTATACAACAGACTCTTCATTTAAACCTTATGTAAAGAAATAAAACCTTTATGTCCACACATTTTGAGCTCCTACCCTTCATGCATTTACAGTGTGTTACCTTTCCCAGCTTTCTCATATTTAATGTTTTACAGCCTGTTCTCCAGATTCAGGTAGTAAAAGGTTAGAAGGTACCTTTAAACAGAGAGAGGGGCTGCAGAAACATATTTTAATTAAAAAATAGCTTGGAATAGAAATGTTGCCCAGTTTCAAAATAGATTACACCAACAGATAATGAGCAAAGATGAAATCTGATCTGTTTTCCAGTGAAGACTGATATACTGTGCATGCGCTGTTGCAGAGTGACCTAAAAATGGCTGCTTTGGATTTAACCAAATGGAGCCAAGGTCATCTGATCACAAATGAGCAGTTTTTCATTTAAATTGAAAACAATGGGTCTGGCCAGCGTGGCTCAGTGGTTGAGACTGGACAGTTCAATTCTTGGTCAGGGCACATGCCTGGGCTGCAGGCTCCATTCCCAGTGTGGGGCATGAAGAAGGCAGCCTATCAATGATTCTCTCATCATTCATGTTTCCATCTCTCTCTCCCTCTCCCTTCCTTTCTGAAATCAATAAACATTATGTTCAACAACAACAGAAAACAATGGAAGCAAAATCTAACTTAGGCTAATAAGTCTGGAGGAATAAAGTTAGACTGAACATTGGAAGAACAACTTCCAAAAACCTTTATTTAGTAGGAGTTATATATTGATTTAGCACATTCTCTTCTATAATATATCAGCCTTCTTCTGTACTCAGGTGTTTTGTGGAAAATTTCACAGGTGATTTCACATATGAAGTAGAAGTATATCTCAGAATGGTCATAGGGCAAGTGCCCTGGGCCTCATTAACCTGTGCTAGGTACCAGACTATTATGTACTTAAATGTTTGTGTCCCACATTCATATGACAGTTTGCTATAGAGGGGGGCTACAACTTCATCATAACCATTAAAGGCTGTGTAGTATATGAAGAAAAGGAATGTAAGTATGAAACTCTATCACACTGTGGGTAATTAGTCCAGACTTCCTGCATAGCTGTCTTCTAATCTAAAAGATGAATGACTGATTCACGGCGGGATATTAGATAGTAAGCAACGTATGGAGGATATAGAAAGGACTGAATGGTGGAGATATGAAACGTAGGATTTGAGCACAGCCATTTTCAGCCATGCAAAACAAGTAAAGAGAAAGCTCATCTACAGAAAGAAAACTAAACAGCAATGAAAGAAGAGCACAGGCCGGAGACTGCTTGTACATTTTAGATTCCCTGTAAGTTTTGTGTTCCTGTTGCTGGTTCCACTACCTGTCAATAATGCCCAGTTGCACTTTCCTACTTGAGTTTCATTTAAAGACTACAACCCCAAACACTTTATCATTAGAATAGATTTGTTGGTCTGTTTTTTTAAGCAGGATTGAGTTGATCTCATAATATATATATATATATATATATATATATATATATATATATATATTAAAAAAAGCCTTCACACACCAAATCCTGAGACAGAAGTGTGAGGGGGATAAAATAACTATTCTAGAATGTTAAGTTCCTTTATGAAAGTAAAACATCCATAACATGAGGAAATTTAAAAAAATAAAACACAGTTTTTAGGATATTAATATTTGTTTAGAGCTCCTTCTTCCAACTATTGTCATATCTTATCCTGCTTTACAGAGACTCTGCTTTTCTCTTACTCTTATTCCATCAAAACTCTGCCTAACACTTCTGCCTTATACATAGTCCTTTTAAAATGTTAAATAGCTGAATATATTAATTATTAATATAAAATTATAATATTATATTTATTAGATTTAGGTTAAATGGACTAAGTCATTCACTAACTCAACTGCTAACATGAGCAAAAATTTGGGTGTCTGTGTGTCCTGTTTAGTAGCTAGATATAATATAGGCTTTTGCAAACTCATGAATATGATCTGACAATATTGCATAATGCAATCTTTTATGAAAGGCCACTAAAAAATAATGGAATTTACTTGGACATAACACCCAAGGAGACTGAGTACCTACTACACTAGAGTTTGATATTTACATTTATATTTTAATCTAAATGAACATCAATTATGCATGTCGCTTGTACAGTGTCAAACTTAATTGAAGAATGTACATTATTTATTAACATAACCTTTACATTTTTCAAATGACCAATATCCTCAATAATATAATCCACTGTTCAAGAAGCATAAGGGTTTCTTTTATTTAAAAACATTGCTACATCTATATCATCTGGCAAGGGAAATTCAATCCTGTTCTTTATGTAGGACACTATATTTTTTTCAAATAATTAACTCCAGAAACATTCTGGGAAACAATTATATTGTTTCAGTTTACCTTCTACTATGTGAACATTTTTAACCTTTACCTTAAATTATTGCAATTGTGTCTTCTAAAAAGTACCTTTTAGTATGTTAAAATCTAAATTTTAGAAGTTCAGGTTTGAAAATATATGTTTAAAAATACAGTTTAGAATTTTTATAAAAAGTTTCTCAAGAATGTGCTCCTATATACAAAAGCACATATGGAAACAAATATTCTTTATTGTTGAAATACATTTGATGGAATATGAATATTTTGTGTTCAAGTCATCAGAATACTATGCTTATGCATAAGTGTTAATTCTGGAAAGTATATTCTATATTCAATAATAAGTACATATTTTAGATTATTCATAAAATCTCACCTGAAAGTTAGTTTTAAATGAATTTTCTCTAATATATTTTTGTGATGATGAAAATTATCTGTATCTGTACTATCTGATATAGTAGCAACCAACCACATGTAGATATTTAGGACTTGAAATATGTCTAGGGTGATTTTCAGTCACTTTCCAATTGGGATTTAATCCTTTCTAGAAAAAAATCTTGATGATAAAAAAAAATACATCAAATATATCACTTAGCTAATTATCTAGTTTTCCATGCATTAAAAACAAGTAGTAATAATATTTACTTATTTGTTTTCCTTCAGTATACATTTCAAACACCTTCCCCAAGTCCACTCTTGAGCAGTACTGTAAATATAAGGTTATTTTTCTCTTAAGAATTGGCCCTCTCAGTGAGAAAGTACCAGGTAGCAATGTTGATTTCATGGTTATTTCCTTGTGGCAGGGCTTGTTCACATAGTTTGACAAACTCTTGCCCTAAATATTGAGATTTATTAACCAGAAACTTTTCATTTAGCTGCTATGATGGGTATGAGTTGATTGATTATTTTGTTGTAACCTTAAGACACATGAGGTGATCTTGGTAAATCCTGGAGCCATGATTCAAACCAATATCATGACTCCTACTTCTTACCAAATTCACATCCCTTAGGTAGCTTTACATGGTATACAATGTGTTGGACATACACCACTGGGGTAATATCATTATATAATTTTCTATTTTTTAGCAAAACATTTCTAAGAAGAAGTAATAGTAGAAGGGAAGCAACAACATGGTAAAAAAACAACATGATATACGTTGCCATAATGGCCATAATGACCCACAGTTTGAATTAAATGTTAAAATAGAAAAGCTTAGTCTACAGAAGTTTTATAATTTTATCATTGCTATATGGTAACAGGATGATTGCAAGGACCATAGTTATAATTCAAGGGATAAATACACGAATATAATAGAATTGAATTAAAAAAAAAAAGTATGTGTTGGGTTAGGATGGAGCTAAGGAGATAGAAATAAGGAATCAAGGAACAAAAGGAGCCAATGCATTATACCGCCAGTCATGGCAAGACTTTGAAATTTAAGAACACATTTTGCCAGAACTTACAATTGCCCATAAGGACAGATGTTTAATAATCAGCTGATTAAAAAATAAGGCCATGAAGACATGTGGTGAAGAAAAAACAGCTTCCAACGCAAGGCCTTCAGACATAAAAAATAAAGGATTCCTGAGAACTGTTTTTTTAAATATTTTAGTTATATCTATAGTTTCGTTCTCTCAGGTGCACTCTGAACATTGCATTGGGATTTTCAATTTCATCCACTGCTAGATACAATGATGTTCTGCTGGATCCCAGTGCAAATCAAGCGATAAAGGTCTTTGGGATTTCACAGGCAAAGTTAGGACCCATTTAGGTATCCAAGCAGTGGGCAAAAATTTAACTGAAAGAAGAAACAAAAAAAGAATATACTAGCACATTCAGGTGAAATGTTCAGAATACCTTATATTTGTTAAAAGATCTCAAGACTCCTTTTACGTCTGTAGAGTAGCTTCATGTCATGTTTCATCACTGACAGAAATGAGTCTTCAAAAGAACAAATTATTCATATAATCACATTTAATTGTATGTTAATCTTATGGCTTCTACAACATCTCATCTTTCCCTTGAGTACCAGGCACATGTGAGAAACTCAAATGCAAATCATTAATTGAATAACATACATTATGCATTATCATCTTCTTAGCTATTATGCATAATATTCTTCCATGGGCCAATTATATTTCTGCTTGTCTTTTAGACTCACACATACTTAAATCCTTGAAAAGACATTTTAACACACATGGCAATCTGTCTACTATAGTTAGGGTCTTTCCAGGACTAGAGAAATGTAGAGAAATATTTTAAGATTCTGCAATGTTTTTAGACAGGGTACTTATTGATCTAAAAGATAACCTTCTAAAGTCTCAGTGAGGCAATTACAGAAATTCTAATAAATTCAGTCAAATGTCAAGTACAAGTATGGGATCTATCTGGCCAGTGTGTGTGTGTGTGTGTGTGTGTGTGTGTGTGTGTGTGTGTGTGTG
>JAAGEH010000293.1:13957070-14059254 GCA_011751065.1 Lasiurus cinereus
TGTGTGTGTGTGTGTGTGTGTGTGTGTGTGTGTGTGTGTGTGTGTGTATGTGTATGTGTTCTCAGTTATGAAAAGTTAACAGGGAACTTTAAAAGTATACATTAAGGGCATTAACTTTGTTCTGATTCAGTTTAGCCTGAAAAACTATCTTTCCATCTGTATTTTTTCAATGAATTCCTGCAAGCTTATATACCAGCACCTTTAGACTTTTAAATGCTGAATTTATAATAGCACACGCAATACCTTCAATAGAATTGAGTCTGGAAAAGTGAAGCTCTGATACTATAACTTGGAATGGGGAAAATGTAAGTATTTTTAGAATTATATGATTTTATATTAAAAGCATCTGAGAATACAGATATTAAACTGCAAATTCTGTTGATGAGTTCACAATTACTTTATATATTGCTGTACATTCACACACTTAAAACTTTGAATAGAAAATGAGTGAAGTTAATTTAGACAAATAGTCACTTGATATATATTAGAAGTCATGAAGACAGAAAGTCACATAAATACCCCTCTGTAGCAGACCATGCATTATTATTGCTATGCTCCTCTAGAAGTAATCATGAACATTGAAGAAATGTTCATCACTATCCTGATTTTTTCTTGTCAGTGCAGCCCCTATATTTGTTGATTAATGGCATCCACTTCCTTTAAAAACTGAACTTCAATAATTAAGTTTTGCATTAAAGATGCACTTTTTATTTTGAACATCTTATTATGAAAAGGACTTACTGTTGCATTAGAAAATACTCCTAAGTAATACATTATACTCACACACACTTATAAGTCTACCTTGTATAATATAGCAAGAATGACAATAACAAGAATACTCAAAGTAGCCTTTGTAAGCTTGACAGAACTGCTCAGCACCTTTTACCAAACACATTTCATATACGCTTAATGTAATCTCCTACATTTCCCAACCACTCTGATTACTGGCATGCTGACAGCTCATGACCTCTTAAGCAAAGGCACGTCTTCTTATTCTCCCCGCTATGTCCTTTAGAAAGTAAAAGCTGAGTGTCTTGGCAGCCTAGCTCCTTTCTACTGTACCCTTGGTTACTCAGGCATCTGGATGGAATGGCTTCCCCCTTGACCATGCTGTTCATTTTCACCTACATCCTCTATATGATCCACACTCTCAAGACCAGAGGCCGTTTAAATGACCACAAAGGCCTCGCCATGGCTTTTGTAACCCTGTGCTGTAGGGGCCTGAGGAGTGAGATGGTGTCCCGGTTGTTGCTTTCTCACCTTGGATCTACCAGGCTACTGCCAGTCTCTTAGCTAATGTTCCTACAATAGCACTAATGCAAACTACCTCAACCTGTCATACTCCCTCCTCTCTTCAACCCACTGCCAAGGGGCTTCCCTGGGGCTGCCCACCTCCTTCCAACTCACCAACAGTATGCATATTTTCATAAATATTAGATAAATTCCTAGGCTCAATCATCATGAAGGGCAGAGGACATTAAATTTTCCCCTTAGTTACCTTTTTCCATCCAACATTACATCTTGTTGATTATAAATGCTTTTGGGTTTTTTGTGTGTTTTTTTGGCAGCAAATGCTTTCTCCTCACACTTTATGGGGCTCTCTACAGCAGCAAGGAGTTCAATGTTCCCTGCATTTGGGGGTATATGGAAGTACTATCAAAGTGTTCATTCTGCTTGGCTATCAATATATTACACATTTGATGTGCTAAAAATTACAAGAAGTAAGGCCCTTGCCGGTTTGGCTTAGTGCATAGAGCATCTGCCTACAGACTGAAGCTTCCTGGGTTTGATTCCGGACAAGGGCACATGACCGTGTTGCAGACTTGATTCCCATTAGGGGACAAGCAGGAGGCAGCCAATCAATGATTCTCTCATCATTGATGTTTCTCTCTCTCTCTCCCTGTCCCTTCCTCTCTGAAATCAATAAAAAATTTAAAAAAAATAAATAAAATAAGCAGTTAACACTACAATTAGGTTGACTTTTGTGGAAGGAAACAATGTTCTTGTCAGGACCAGATGTAATGTCTGGGATTCTGTCATTTACACACCAAGAGTGCCTAGGAGGTATCTGTGGTGCTCAGTTGTCTCCTTCCTAATAAAATCAAGACATGTCACCAAACAAACAAGTAACACCTCTCAGCACTACTAGGGACCAGGAGTTAGCTATCTCTAGACATGTATAGCTGGGGGTACTTCATTTTAACAGCAAACATTCTGTCTTCTTTTTTAAAGACAGGCTTACTTTGTATCTACCAAGGGTTATGAGTGAAAAGTGAATGGTCAACTAACATATTTAACTAAGAATTCTATTTACTATTCATTATCACATATTACCAATTGAATCCATAACCAAAGCTCAAAGGACAAGGTTGGAGTTAGCAAACTCATCCCAACTGCACTTAATTCAAATTATTACTTTGTTAAAACTAGATTATAAAGGAATGATAAACTAGATAGAATACCAGGATAATCAGAAAAAATAGGGTATTGCACAGCAAGCACAAGTCAATTTACCACATGTATACAGCATCTGGCATCTGACTGACAAAAATCCAGGATTATCTGCTTTCTGTAGGCACATAAAATAGTCCTCATTAATGAAAACCTATTTTCACTGTCTTTCCTAAAGCTCTGAAGAAAAATGTACTAATATATTAAATAAATGGTTTATACAATTTGAGTCAATGAACCTAAAAATTGGAAACAAGCCTAAATATCCAATTTAATGTCCAACCATTGTAAAATATGGATAGATGGGTGGACAATGGGTCTACAGATGGACAGTCTAAGGAAGAGATTAAACACCAATGATGAATAAGTTTTCCTCTATTTAAAATGACCCAGATACAGAACACGAACTGTCCTGAAAGATGAGGTCCATGAAGACGACTGGTAGAATATCTGGCCATTTCCAATATGAGCCAGGATTGCACAACGTTTTTGTGTTTCACACAGCTACAAAGCAAAGTCTGTCATTTGCTAGAAGATACACCAGTTAGGAATATCACTTTGGATTCTGGGAAGGACACCGGCGGCACAGAGACCATGCCATCTTGAAGAACAGAACTGCTTGAGAGTAGGATCTTAGCCTCGCTACCACCCAGTCTGGTCTCAGTAGCAAACTGGAACCCTACAGCCACTCTGTGACCTGTGACCACAGCTGCAGACCCAGGGACACCGAGGCTCCAGGCACCCCAACCACAGGTTTCTGTGAGTCACAAAACCAATCCCTCTCCCCGCTGGCCCGATAGCAGTGGCATAGGAACTGCCAGACTCTGGCCGCACAATCAGGCTTTCTGCACACATGCAGCAGCAGCAGCTCTCCCTGACTTTGAGCCTTGGCATCTAACATGGGAAGTTTGTTTCCTGCCACCGGGTTCCAGGTCCAGGCAGGGAGGCAGTACTGAATTTTAACCTAGGTGTGCTTCTTTGGTGAGATTGTTTTCCACGACCAGATCCTGCACCCACACAGGGCAGGAAGACAGCACTGAATTTGAGCCTGGATGTGCAAACTCGGGGAATTTGTTTCCTGCAACTAGGCTCCATGCTCAGGCAGGGAGGCTGTGCTGAATTTGAGCATAGGTGTATGACCTTGGGAAGACTGTTTTCTGCGACCAAATCTCACACCCACACAGGGAAGGGAGACAGGGCTAAATTTGAGCTTGGGGGCATGAACCCAGGGGTTTTGTTTCCCATGACCAGACCCTGCACCCAAGCAGGGAGACTGCGCTGAATTTGAAACTGAACTCGGGAGTTTGTTTCCCATGAGCAGACTCTGTGCCCACACAGGAGCAGCACTAAATTTGAACTTGGGTGCATGGACATGGGGAGTTTGTTTTCCCACAGTGTATATCCATGTGATCAGACCCCAAACCCACACTAAGTGGCAGTGCCACCTGACTTTGATTCAGGGCAAATGCCCACAGAAGGCTGTTCTCTGCAGGGCAAGAGTGCATCTCCTGCTGACACAGTGCAACTGTGAAACTCAATCTCCCAAGCAGATCAGGGATCCTGAACCCCCATGCAACAGGCAGCAATGAGCACCAGTGGCTAGACTCTTTTTCTCATTGTGTGCACCTGGGATCCCTGATTCCTAGTACATTAACACTAAGAGCCAGTGACTCCATTCTTGGTGTATGCACACACAGGGACCTTGATTTTAGTGCAAGGCTGCACCAAGCAACAGAGACTCTGATACTCAATTCTCTGCACATGGCCCAGGCCCCCACAACTCAAAATTTGAACCTTCTGGTGATAGTCAGAATGGGGAGACAATGAAACAATCCCCAGAGGAAAGAAAAGAATCCTTAAGAAAAGGAAATAAGTAAAATGGAAACATGCTACAAGACAGAAAAAGATTTCAGAGTAATGGTCATACAGTTCATACACTGGATGGATGAGAATCAAAAACCTATGCAAAAATCAGGAAGAAATGAAAAGTGGTTTAGCTACAATCCAAAATACCATGGAAGACTTCAACAGTAGCTAGAAGAAGCAGAGGACCAAATTAGTGAGTTAGAAGATAAGGTACAGAAACAAGCCCGATCTGAACAGCAACTAGAGAAAGAAATTAAAAAGCAGGAGAAGAGCCTAAGGGAGCTTTGAGATAATGCAAAACAAAATAACATATGCATAATAGGGCTTCCATAAGGACAAGAAGAGCAGTAAGGATTAGAAAATTTATTTGAAGAAATAATGACAGAAAACTTCCCTGATATAGGGAAGAAAAAAGTTACAAAAGTACAGAGAATCCCAAGCAAGATGAATCCAAAAAGACACACATCAAGATATGCCATAATTGCAATGGCAAATGTTAAGCACAAAGAGACAATCTTAAAGGTAGCAAGAGAGAGACAGAGCATTACCTACAAAGGATTCTCTGTAAGATTAACAAATGATGACTCAACAGAAACACATCAAGCTAGAAGGGAATGGAAGGAAATATACAAAGTGATGCAAAGCAAGGGACTGAACCCAAGAATACTCTAACCAGCAAGACTATCAATCAAAATTGAAGGGGAAATTAGGAGCATTGCAGACCAAAAAAAAAGCTTAGGAAGTTTATCACTACCAAGCTAGCAATGCAAGAAATGCTAAAAGGAATGGTGTATAAAGAAGAAATAAAAAGGTAAAAAGGAACACAGACTCAAAAAATAAAAATGGCTACAAACAAGTACCTTTCAATAATAACTTTAAATGTAAAAGGTCTAAATGCTCCAATCAAAAGACATCAAATGGTTGAATGGATAAGAAAACATGACCCATATATATGCTGTCTACAAGAGACCCAACTCAGAACAAGGGAATCACACAGACTGAAAGTAAAGGGATGGAAAAATATCTTCCAGGCAAATGGAAATGAAAAAAATCTGGGGTAGCAATACTTATATCTGACAAAATAGACCTCAAAGTGAAGGCCATAATAAAAGATAAAGAAGACCTCTTCATAATACTAAAGGGATCGATACAACAAAAGGATATAACCCTGATAAACAGGAGCACCGAAATACATTTAAAAAAATACCTCCTGGAAGATATCAAGGGAGAGATTGATAACAATACAATCATAGTAGGGGACTTTAATATAGCACTGACACCACTGTATAAATCCTCTAGAAAAAAATGAGCAAAGAAACAGCAATCCTAAATGATTCACTAAATCAGATGTACTTGAATGACATCTTCAGAATATTTCACCTCAAAGCCATAGAATATACATTCTTCTCAAGTACACATGGGGCATTTTCAAATACAGACCACATATTGGGTCACAAGCAAACTCTCCCCAAATTCAAGAAGATTTGAAATCATACCAAGAATCTTCTCAGACCTCAATGGCATAATATTAGAAAAATTAAAAGAATCCAAAAATAAATAAAAAGAATCCAAAACATGCAAGCATGTTATTAAATATTGATTGGGTTACAAATGAGATAAAAGGAGAAATTAAAAACATCCTCAAAACTAATGACAATAAAAACACAACAATCCAAAACTTATGGGACACAATGAAAAGAGTCCTCAAAGGGAAGTTTATAACTCTACCGGCCTACCTCAAAAAAAAAAAAAAAACCACAAGAAAAAATGGTAGTAAATCATTTACCTCTACAACTCAAAGAATTAGAAAGAGAACAACAAGAAAAGCCCATAGTGAGCAGAAGGAAGGAGATAATAAGGATCCAAGCAGAAACAAATGACATAGAGACAAAAAAAACAATAAAACAGATCAATGAAATTAAGATCTGGTTCTTTGAAAGGATAAAAAAAATTGATGAATCTCTAGCCAGGTTCACCAAGAAGCAAACAGAGAGGACCCAAACAAACAAAATCAGAAATGATAGAGATGAAATATCAACAGACTCCACAGAAATACAAAGGATTGTTAAAAAATACTATGAACAACTCTATTTCAACAAACTTGACAACTTAGAGAAAATAGACATATTCCTAGAAAAATACAACCTTCCAAAACTCAATCAGGAAGATTCTAAAAATCTCAATAGGCCAATGACTATGGAAGAAATTGAATCATTCATCAAAAAGCTTCCAGCAAACAAAAGCCCAGGGTCAGATGGCTTCACAGGAGAGTTATACCAAACATTCAAGGAAGAACTAAAATCTATCCTCCTGAGACTATTCCAAAAAATTCAAAAGGAAGGAACACTTCCAAGCTCATTCTATGAAGCTACAATCACCCTAACACTAAAACCAGACAAAGACAACACAATGAAAGATAATTATAGGTCAATATCCCTCATGAACATGGATGCCAAAATCCTCAACAAAATTCTAGCAAAACAGATCCAGTAGTACATCAGAAAGATCATACACCATGACCACGCAGGATTTATCTTGGGGATACAAGGATGGTACAATATCCACAAATCAATAAACATGGTACATTACATAAACAAACTGAAAGAGAAAAATCACATAGTCATATAAATTGATACAGAAATTTGACAAAATCCAACACCCTTTCTTGATAAAAACTCTCAGCAAGGTTGGAATAGAAGGATCATACCTCAACATCTTAAAAGCCATATATGACAAACCCAGAGTTAACATCACATTCAACTAAAACCATTTCCCCTAAGAACAGGAACAAAACAGGGATGCCCACTCTCACCACTCCTGTTCAACATAGTGCTGGAAATATTAGCCATTGCAATTAGACAAGAAGAAGAAATAAAATGCATCTGAATTGGAAAAGAAGAAGTAAAACTGTCCCTATTCATAGATGACATGATACTATACACAGAAAACTCTACAGACTCCATAAAAATAAATTAGATATATAAACGAATTTGGCTATGTAGAAGGATACAAAATGAACGCCAAAAAATTATATGGCATTTCTATACACCAATAGTGAACTTACAGAAAGAGAGACTAAAAAAAAATCCCATTTATTATCATACCAAAAAACGTAATTAAATAAAGATACCTAGGAATAAACTTAACTAAGGAGGTAAAAGACCTATTTGTGGAAAACTACAGGACACTTAAAGAGATTGAGGAAGACATAAACAGAGGGAAGAACATACTATGTTCTTGGATTGGTAGAATCAACATCATCAAAATGTCCATAGTACCCAAAGTAATCTATAGATTCAATGCAATCCCCTTGAAAATACCAAAAGCATATTTCACAGATCTAGAATGAACTCTCAAAAAATTCATCTGGAATAAGAAAAGACCCCAAATAGCTGCAGCACTCCTGAGAAAGAAGAACAAAGTAGGTGGGATCTCAATACTAGATATCAAGCTATATTACAAAGCCACTGTTCTCAAAACAGCCTGGTACTGGCACAAGAACAGACATATAGTCCAATGGAATAAAATAGAGAATTCAGATATTGACCCAAACCATTATGCTCAGTTAATATTTGACAAAGGAGTCATGAACATACAATGGAGTCAATACAGTCTCTTCAATAAATGGTGTTGGGAAAATTGTACAATAACATATGAAAACCTGCTCAAAGTTACTAATCATCCAAGAGATGCAAATCAAAACAACAATGCGATACCATCTCACACCTGTCGGAATGGCTATCATCAACAAATCAAAAAACGACAAGTGTTGGTGAGGCCAGGATTCGGAGAAAAAGGAACCCTCGTGAACTGCTGGTGGGAATGCAGACTGGTACAGCCACTGTGGAGAACAGTATAGAGTTTTCTCAAAAAACTAAAAAAGGAACTCCCATTTGACCCAGTGATTTTACTTTTAGGAATATATTCCAAGAAGCAAGAAACATCAATCAGGAAGGATATATGCACCCCTATGTTCATAGCAGTACAAATTATCATAGCTAAGATTTGGAAACAGCCCAAGTGCCCATCAGCAGATGAGTGGATTAAAAAAACTGTGGTACTTCTGCACAATGGAATACTATGCTGCTCTAAAAAGGAAGGAATTCCTACCATTTGCAACAACTTGGATGGAACTGGAGAGCTTATGCTAAGTGAAATCATCAACAACATAAACTGGTGAACAAAAACAGATTCAGAGACAGGGAAGCACGGATCAGACTGTCAAACCTCAGAGGAAGGTAGGGGCGAGTGGGGGTAAGGGGAGAGATTAACCAAAGGTCTTATATGCATGCATATAAACCTAATCAGTGGACACAGACACCAGGAGGGTGAAGGCATGAGTGGAAGGGGAAGGATATGGGGGAATGAGAACAAATATGTAATACCTTAATCAATGAAGAAATTAAAATGCAAAAAAAGAATATCATTTTGAATGTCCTAATGTTGCAAGCAATCTGTTACATTTAAAAGAAAAAGTTATTTTCATCTAATCTGTCCAACTGGAGATCTGTGCTGCATCAGTGCTGCCCAGCCACATTTGGGAGTGCGGACAGCTCTTTGCGGTCTCTGGCAGCAGCCAGCGAATCTGAGTTGAAGGGGAATTGTTTCAAAACTAGCTTTCTCTTTATTTTTGTTGTTGTTGCTCCAAATGCTCAGTTTGCAGCAGCATCTGCTATCTGGGCTCCGTTGGTCCAAACAGATGTGTCATTACCTCATGTGATGCGCAAGGCCTTGGACAAAGCACCTGCTCTGCCTCGGCAGGTGGTCCTGGACACTGTTTCAACCCCAAAATAGCCAGAGTCCACCAGGGAATGGGAACTAATGAGAGGCAACTTCTCTGAAAACATGGTGAGCACCTTAATAGACTCCGAGTCCCTAGGTTTAGTAGTTTACATTTCAGTAAAATGTGGTTTTGACACAGCTTTTGAATATCACTGAATTTATCAAGCAAGTTTTACTTCATGTTGATGCTCTTGGTGAAGCAAGTCAGGAGATGACTTCACTGTTTCCAAATGCATAGTGAGCGTGAAACATGAGCAGTTAAATTGTGGTGTCTCCCGGCTTTGTGTCTTGTGGCATAAAGCAAGCAAATGAGCCAGGGTCATAGACACATAGACTGGTCCCCAGGAGAAATTCTATACTAACGGTGCTGCCGTTAGTGCCTATGGACCACTCTTCTCTTCCAGAGGAGAGCACAGTACATGAGTTCACGATAATTTTTCACTTAAACTAACTGTTGAGGAAATAATCTATTCCTAACTGGCTGCAAGCCTTTCCCACAGAGTTGCCCAACACACCGGGAAGGTAAACCTACTTGCTCGTCCTTTTGGAAGCAAAGTAGCTGAACTCGAGCCATATGTAGGTAGCGGACCATGTGGTTTAGATACATTTTTCTCATCTATACTTTATACAACCTAATGTGTATATTACTACCCAAATTTTACTGATGCAGAAACTACCACTTCCCATCTAGAAATTGGCAAAAAAAAATATTAAAATTCAGTTACATGCAATTCCAAATTGCATTCCTCTCTACCATGCCATCAACCAGGCAAATAACTTTAGCATTATTAGTAACAACCTCTGAGACTCAATTTTTTCCCTCTATAAGCTAGTTATTTTCTAGACTGAATGAAAGGGCAAACATGCACAGAGACTTGCACACAGACATGTGCACACACAGGCAAAAAAGAAAGGCTCACATGCATTCATACACTCACATTGCTTAGCATAGAGCCTGGAACATAATGAATGATCAATATACAACTATGGCTAATTTCATTTTTATAGTATTTGTAAATTATAAAAAAAAAACTATTCACCACTTACTATTTATCCATCCTGACAAAATGTTATCTGGATTTAAAATAAGTGGCCTAGAAAGAGCATTCTTTTTCACAAAGAAGACCTTAAATGAAGGTTTCTCTAGCTACTTGGCTATTGACTACATGAGCTTTTGGGACTAGGGACCCCTGCAGGGGGCCCACTGGATACATCACCACATGGCCTTCCCATAAGGCACAGTGCCAGCAGTGGCCTTAGGCACTGAGGCCCCTCCTGCACATGTTAACAGAGGTCGTATGGGTTGATGGTACAGTAGATAACTTATTTTCTACTTGGCTTCTCTAGCCTGGTGGTTTTGATCATAGGCTCTAAAGCAATTTGGTTGCTGTATAATCTTGAACAAGTTATTTAACCATGCTAATCTGAAACCTCTGTTTTATAAATTGATGGAAAAAATCACTTGCCCCTAAAAAATATCTACCATTCCAATACCTCAAACATAGCCAGTATTCAATAAATGTTAGCTATTATTTTTGTTTACTAATATTGCTATTGCTACTGATAATAATACGTGGTATGTGCTTTTATTCCAATGATATCCCTTCCTCTTACAGCTGTGGAAATTTCAAAGCAGGTCAAATACTTATAATCATTAACTCAAAATTGCCTACAAAGAGAAATGAAGATTTTTTTTTACTATGGCAGACATAATTTAGACAAAATTGTAATGTTTTAAAATTATACATCCTGTGGCAAAAGGCAAAGTCAAAGGCCTGAACATTGCTGGAGGCAACAGACAAAAGCCCATAATAGCACACATATTCAATAACGAAAATTACAGTTATTGAATGTGCACATTTTTCTCTCCAGTTGGCCAGGAATGGGAATGGGGGAAGGAAAGCAGGAAGGCATGGAGGCAGGAAGGAATAAACTTATCTTTTTTTCCTTTATATTTCTTTGATGCATGTTTGACAATGAATTTTGAATGATTTGCAGGTGTAACTTCTAGAAATTTAGAGCTAAAAAGTGTCTGAATAATAAATCTGTTTAAGATGTTCTTTTTAATAAAATATTACATAACTGAAACATAAAGGAATTAGTTGACTTTTCCAGTTATTTGTTTAAGAGATGGAAAGACAAAAAAAGAAACATTTAGCAGGGTGAAAAGGTTTGTAGTGAGTCTAATTTTTAAGTGACTTTCAAAGTTATATATGGATGCCCATGATCTCATTATCAGTGCAAAGGGTGACACATATAACTGTTGTAAATGTTAATTGTGATGTATAGCTGAGATTTTTGAAATTAATTTGAGAAAAATAGTGTTTTCCAAATTGAGATAATATGAACATTTTTTATTCCCAATAGTTTCATTCAATACAGAGAATGGTGTGAAGCCAATGTTTTGTTTTTATGTTTTGTAGTATCTCTGAGTAGGTTTTCTTCCATAAACAGTAACTCTAAATATTCTCAAAATTTGGCAGAGGCCAGCAGGCAATTTTATACTTCAAAAAGATTTTTTATTTAAAGAAAACAAAACAACCAAGATAATCCCCCCCCTCCCCATTAACTACACCCAGTTATCTTTTATTTGAGCCAAGTAGTGTGTGGAATTATGAACATGGAGCATTCTTACAATTTCTAAAGATGATTGTCTTAAGCAATGCAAATCATATAAAGTACTTGTTTTCCTCATCATGGTATGCAATGAAAAAACTGTTAGCCACCGCAAGAATAAATAAGAGAATTGACAATTTTTATTTTATTTTTTTACAAAGAATCCTAATATAACGAAATGGTACCATGCCCTACCTGGTTTGGCTCAGTGGATAGAGGTTGGCCTGTGGACTGAAGGGTCCTGGGTTTGATTCTGGTCGAAGGCACATACCAGGGTTGTGGGCTCAGTCCTCACAGAGCGGGGGGGCAGGTGGTGTGTGCAGGAGGCAGCCAATCAATGATTCCCTCATTGATGTTCCTCTCTCTCCCTCTCCCTTCATCTCTGAGATCAATAAAAAATAAAAGAAGTGGTGCTACCAATTTCTATTTCATGATGAATGTTGTTTGATTTGGTTTTACATTTAAACCACTCCCTGATAATTAAAGATAGAGTTACAAGGTGTGGGATTTGTCATCTCAGAAAAGAGGGGATTTTGTCACTCAGTTTCTGTAATCAAGATTAATAGCTTCTATGTTGGTTCATTCATTGTAAGCTTTTCTCTTAATGCAGTAATAAAAACAATTATTTAATGAATGTATTCATATCTGTATAAGTACAACATTCCTCTCCCTCTAAGGATTACACAGAATTTCAAAACTTAGTTCAGTCATGGATCTTGTTCATTCTGAGTAAAAAATGTAAAGTAAAAACTTATACTCAATTCAAAACAAAAATGTAAGACATGTAATATTGAACGACCTGTTTCATCTTCCCCAAAAACTTTAAAAGAAAAATGCAGGTTAAATAAGTAAAAAGAATAAACATGGTAGGAATGGGAAAAAAAAGAATGAGAGATTGTTGAGGGAATATAAATCCTAAAGTCAAAATTAAGAAGGTGAAAAGGCCTGACTGATCTGGTTGATCTTGAAGTGACTAGTTCTGGATACAGGACAAGTTCCTTGAATAGTGGACATTACAATGAATAATAATCCTGGAGAGAAAGATATCTGTTGAGCTTTCTCTTCTAGTATCTAATGGTGGCAGAAAACTTCCCTTTTGCTTCCAGCTTGCTGGTCTAGTTATGAAAATCATTTGTTACCAGTTATAACGTAGAATATTTTCTTTGTGAAGAGAGCCTGACACCCTAGCCTATTTTTACCAGCATACTTACAATGTTGTTGTTTTTTTCCCCTGAGCTCTCTGGGGTACCATATGTGAAAAGTCCTTATTTTTCTAGCTTGTCTTCTCACAATTTTGTCTTCCTGAAATGAATCCCTCCTTCAAAAATCAAGGATTACTTCCTGGCGTCCCACCATGTTCAGTTATAACCTATAAGTTTCCATGGGCTACAACAAACATGTCATGATATAATGGAAAGGTCACAAGATTTAGTCGAATTCCACTTCCAACCTTTACCATCTGTGTGACTGTGTACTAGCTATTCAACTGATCTGAGATTCATCTTATTTGAAAATTAAGCATTTTGCATGAAAATATATATGAAGGCATAGACCAGTATACATTCTATGGTATACTAGTATAACATAATGCAGTTTCCCAATCAGCAGGAATCACTACTAAAATTGCTATTATTACTAGCAACATGAACACTACCATTAATAACAAATCTTTCTTGCTCATCTATGAAAGAAAAGAATATTTTTCTGGGAAACTGACAAAATTAAATGTGTAATTTATGTAACACACCTGAAATTATTAGTTACTCAATTATTTTTATTTTTATTATGTTATAGCTATTATTAACATTTCTTTCCAATCATATTTATATAAAACAGCGGTTCTCAACCTTTAGATCACAACTCCTTTGGGAATCGAATGACTCTTTCACAGAGGTCACCTAAGACATCATGCATATTAGATATTTACATTATGATTCATAACAGTAGCAAAATTACAGTTATGAAGTAGCAACGAAAATAATTTTATGGTTGGGGGTCACCACAACATGAAGCACTGTATTAAAGGGTTATAGCATTAGGAAGGTAAAGAACCACTGCTCTAAAGGTATACTTTCTTCTAAAAAACAAACAAACAAACAAAAATAACTCCTTCTGGAAGGAAAAATAATGTAGACAAAATATTTTGTTGCCTCTTTGACACTCCTTCCATTTATTGAGAATCCAAAATTGATACTATCCTTTTCAGCTTCACTAATTAATAAAAATTAACCACATTCATATTTCATTTTAATATTCAAAATGATGACTTTCATATGCATCTTGCCTTATGATAGTCTCAATATAACAGATAGTTATATTAATTTGTTGAGACTGCCATAATTAATTACCACACAGTTGGTGGCATAAAACAATAGACATTTATTTTTTTAAAGTTGTGGAGGCAAGGAATCTAAAGTCGTGTCAGTAGGGCTACATTCCTTTGGATGTTCTAGGGGAGAATCTGTCCTTGCACTCCTCCAGGCTTTCTTTGTCTTGTGACTATATAACTCTCATCTCTGCCCCCTTTTCTTCCGACCTTTCCCTCCATGTCTATGTTTTCTCCTCATGTCTCTTACAAGGACACTTGTCATTGGATTTTGGACCCATCTGGATAATCCAGGATAACCTGATCTGAAAATGTTTAACTTGATTATATATGAAAAGACCCTATTTCCATATAAGGTCTCAATCACAGGTTCTGGATGTTGGGAGTTAACATGCGACCCACTACAGCAGGTCAAATAACACTGCAGAAGAGAAAAACTGGTCCTCAGGAAGTATCATGAATTTTCCTAGTTTAAGGTGACATGGTCAATAAGCATTGGAAATGGGGTTAGAAACCAGGTTGTAATGCTCATGGGATTCTCATTACTGGATACGCATGTGAACTGGGAACAGGCCCTGATCCAAATCCACATTATAATATTGTTGCTTAACTCAAGCTTTCTCCAAAGTGGCATTTTGCAATATAATTCTGTAAGATGTTATAGCAAAGTCATGGAGAATGGGCCTGAAAAGAGTGAGTTAAGTCAGGTTAAGTGGTTTTGTTTCAGAATGCAGAGTCTGTGACATGCTACAGTACACTTGCTATTATAAATAAAAAAAAAAATGAAAAAAAAAAATCCTGCATTGTACATAGCGTTTCCAAAACATACTCAACTCTGAAATTGGGTATGCTTCCTAGAATCTCTTTTAACAATGTTTTTTTGTAGCACACAGTTTTGGGACAAGTTGGTCTAACCTAAAAAGAAAGACAAATTGTAAGACTGTAATGTCTGAAATTTGGGGTCAGGTAAGAAAGAAAAGTCCTGAGAAAAGATGTATGAGAGGCAATCATCCAATTACAGAAAATACAACAAATATTTAGTGATCACCTGCTTTAGGTTAGTCAAGTGCTACATTCTGAATATTTATTATAATTGCTGTGTTCTCTCCTTCTCGTAGCTTACAATATAGGTAAAAAGACAGTCATTAAGCAATTAATTTAAAGAAGTGTGATGAACTTTATGGCAGCAAAACTATACTGTGGTATGGGTGTACATAATGGGGAATATTGCTTACTCTAAGGACTGAGGAAGTGACATTTGAGCTTACCCCTGGATAAAGAACAAGATATAATAAAATGAAGGGGAAAAAGAATCGATTTCTTTTTGCCAAGATTCAGAGTTCAGAAAGGAATCTATTCTCTCAGTTATCTTTGGGAAAAAAGAATTCAATGTTACTCTTGATTTGGAGATGTTAACAAATCTTTAAAAAATTAAAATTTCAAATTTGATATATTGTAAGTGATGAATGGGACAGAATCATCACTCCATCTTTGGACCATTACCCTTCCTGACAGTTATGTCATCTCAATCTTCACTCCTGTGCTTCAGGTAATCCTGCACCACATTCCCAAACATTGGGAACTACTTTATGGACTCTCATTGCTCTCTCACTATAATGGAATACAGTTGCTTCAATCAAACAAAAGGCTTTTATGAAAATTTCTAACAATTTTCATGACTTTTTGTACTCAATACTACAACTGCAATTGTCATATCCATACAAATTGTTATAAATAAAAGAAAGGAAGAACCTACTTTTCTGAAAGAATTTTACATTTATACGCATTCCCTTAATATGTTTTCCTTGGGGGTAGCTAGATTAAAATGTGATAGCAAACTGTAAGGTATGAAAGCTTAAGAACTCACAACTAATTCAGATGGAGATTAAGTGACTTCTTTGCAAATATATGTTAACAATCAGATCTAAGATTAAATCTATCATGACTTATGATCTTTCTAAAAAAAATAACATAGCCCTGTATGCCTTCTTTTTACATTCTTCCACTGCACTCTATTTATGCTATTCTCTCCTCTCTGATCATGCTGGCATGGTTTATTGCTGCCATTTTTTTCTCCCAAATTCATATATACTGCTGCTGTGCAATTTTCACTTTTCTACTTTTAGTATATGCTAAGAATTGACATCAATAAGAAGAACTTCAGGCCAAAAATACTACTCCCTAATGAAATGCATACTCAAATGATATTCCCCCAAAATTCTCAGCTTGGAAAAACCAAGAAAAATGCAAAGTAATTTATGGAAAGGAGACTCTGTAGTACTTGACATTGAACATTTTTATTATAAATGCATATGGGCCATATGTTTAAACTATATTTCAATGTCCATGCATAGAAACCACAGTATCTACTAGAAGAGAAGTTGAAAAGAGGGATAAGTTGTCTTTGTATCTTTAAAAAATTCTTTAGAATCTCTAGAGAGACCATACATGGCCCAAGTAGATTTGGTTTGATTTAGTTGGACTCTTACATCTATATATTTTCTCATATTTTCATGTTGCAAGTAAAGCCTTCTATTCATATCTTTAAGAGGTTACTAAATAATGTATAGAGCAAGATTCTTTCACATGCAAAACTTAAATGGATACAAGAATGTTTCTGCCTATCAAAGAATCATTCGGAAAATTTAAAATCTATATGAATATGTTTGTGTCAACACAAACACCACACAGTAATCATTTAAAGTGCAAAAGATGCAATTTTTTCATGAGCATCATAATGAAACTTACTGGATTCTGTAAGTTTTGAATCTGAATTCCATCAAACTAACCTTGCATGTACTTGATGACAGACTAGTTAGCAGGTGATATTGGGGGAGCATTGGCTTGGATTCTGACAATCACTTCAAGATGGGTGACTTTTAGGTAGTCTTTAAACTCTGAGATTCTAGTTTATCATCTCAAGTTTATGACGTTACTCACAGTTTTTACCAAGATTCCTTTCTTCTAACAATTTCAATTATTTACAAATAATGAAAGGTTTTGACATAACAGATGAATGCCCACCACTCCCATCAGAATAACCTAGTACAGTTGTTAACTTAAATATACCAATTTTTCAGACCCCCGTACACATACATACACACTCAGTTGGAATTTTGAGAAGTGGGTTCCAGAAATCTACATTTTTATATAAATACTCCTGCAGATTATTCTCTATAGTTAGACAACTACTAATATATAGATTATTTTGTAGTTATATAGCATTCCATCAATATTTTGTTTATTTTATAAATCAAATGAACAAGAAAAATAATAGATTTCATTTGTAAAATGATTCATAATTACAACATCAAAATTTTTTTCTCCATACCAAAGACATTTTCAACTTATAGGAGAAGTTTTAAAGAATAAATAGGTCACAGATCCTTCTGAAATCTATTAGGGATGTTTGCATTAGCAAATTAGGAACAAACACTATTAGAATAATAGAAACTCAGGTGAGAATGATTCTGTTCTTAGAATATGATATTGACATAGTTGTTGCCAAAAAACAAAAATAAGACTTTGAAGTTAGTCTAAAACAAGTGGTCCACTCAATAATCCAATCCTGGTGCAAACCAGAATGGATTACTGCATAGTGTGAGATAAGGAAAATAATTAGTGAACATGAAAGAATCACAACCAAGCACAGAATATCTTATTTGACTAAAAATTTCACCAATTTTATTGTGGATCAATAGATCACCCAAATATATTCATATCAATAATAGTTTGCTTTGCAAACATTTCATGGCTAGCAAATGAATAGAGTTGTTATATCCTAATCTGTGAAATTAGGCAATAGTTCCCTCTAGTGTTCTTGTCTTCGTTCTGAGCAAACAAGTCTATTATATGCCAACCAGTCTTAGAACCCTTAACTGCCATAAAATACTGGGGAACTCTAAAGCCAGATATCTGGTAAATAAACCCAAACATGGGGGTTTAGATATACAAGGATTATGATACGATACTTAACTATGTGTCCATTCTGAGGAGGAGGAGGGAGATCAGTAAAACCAGACTGTATAAGGAGCCAAAACTTCACAGGGGCACCTATAAGAGAGACTGGCCAATTTGGTTCAACTGATACAAGGATGAGACCCAGGAGTCAAAGAAACTATAGGATGTATGAAGTGTGGCACATGCTTACCACACACACATGGAACACATGCCCAAGTACAAAGGGTTGTGTGAAAAGGGAGCCTGTGTGGTCTGAGAAACAGTGGTCTGAGATGGCTCTTGTAGATACCAAAAATGTGTGCTTCATGCAACTCAATCATCTTTCCTATGCACATTCCCCTTTAAAGGGCCTAGGCCCCAGAAGAGAAAGTTATTTCCCTTCTTGATAGATACAAAGGTTTGAGGATGTTGAAGACTCAGTGCAGGGATGAATATACTAGAAGATTCTGGTAATGGTGTGAAATCGAAGCCCCGAATGCATATTCCACTAGAAGAAAAGGAGCTCCTGAGTAGACTCAGTTGATGATGAAGAGCATGGCATCCATGGACTAGAGCATGAGCCTCCCCAAATGCCCCTTCCCCAGTACAAGTTCCACAGCTGAGCACTCCCAGATTCAAGGGGCCCTGCTCTGAGCACTGACCACAGAAGCCCATCTGGCTGCAGTAGCACTTGGAGCAGCAGCATGGAGGTAGCAGCCTCAATCAGAAGCAGCCTTCCCAGAGGCCAAAGGCAGTGCCTGAGCACCTACAGCTGCTGTTAAGCAGATGCCCTCTCCCACCCGCCGCAGTACTACACCTGGATCTGGAGCATGGGGACAGCTGCACACAGAGGCCATGGCACCTGGCCAGGCACCAGCAGGTTTTGTGCAGAGCCAGCCCACCAGTGTTCTGGGGTACAATTAGAGCTTTGTGTGCTTCTGGCTCCAAGGACACCACACGCAGGACACAGGTGAGTGCCCCTCCCAGGGCTCTGAGTGTGGAACATATTGCACTTGAAAGGAATGAACCACCTGCAGCTCCACACTGGGAAGAGGCCTTTCCTCTGTACAGTGCAGCCTCAGCTTCTTGCTCCAGAAGCAATTGGTCAAGACCAGCAGAAGCACACCAGTTGCTCTCCCAGCCTCCTGGACCACAGGCCAAGCCTGACCAAGAAGAGGGCAGTTTGGGGCTCCCTAGGCAACGCTACTTTGTAGGACACCCCAATCCTCAGGGAACTCAGTAGGAGGAGGAGGGAGTCTAGCCCCTAGGCATTGAGCCTGTCACCAAAAACTGCCATGAGCATAACAGGGCACCCAGAGAACCAGTGTCCTTTACAGATGTCCCCACACCTCATTTTAGGGTCAGAAATGTTGGGTCCCAAGGTGATGATCAAACTGTGGTTACCTGTGAATCAAGGACTGTGCTAGCTGCACTGAAAGCAGGTTACCAACCCTTCCATACTGTTTTTTGCACCAATTGCTCATTAAAACAATGGATGTAAACATAAAAAAAAGAGCTGAAACTGGTTTGGCTCAGTGGATAGAGCATCAGCCTGCGGACTGAAAGGTCCCAGGTTCGATTCCGGTCAAAAGCATGTATCTTGGATGCGGGCACATCCCCATTGGGGAGCGTGCAGGAGGCGGCTGATCAATGTCTCTCTCTCATCGATGTTTCTAACTCTCTATCCCTTCTCCCTTCCTCTCTGTAAAAAAAATCAATAAAATATATTAAAAAAAAAAAGAGAGAGAGAGAAGAAACAACTCCCTCCATCTACTCCCCTCCAGGAAGTACTCACTGGTGTGACCTGTGATAACCTGTGATAATCCATGATTACAGCTTTGAGGAACTATAAAGGGCCATTTTCATCTTCATAGTCAGCCCTATGCTTCTGCCCATCATCTTCCTCTGCACAATCCTGTTCTTTTACCTCCCCTCCATAAGTACTCATTTCTAGGACAATCTCCAAACAACATCTGCACTTTAACTTCAGCTCAGAGTCTCTTCGAGATCCTGACCTGTGACAGTGGAAGCCAAGAGTGGTCCTGAAAAGCAGGCAATGAGGTGGGTCATCAGCGGGCATCAAGTACCTCATCACCTGAGGTAGGGAAGCAAAGGACGGGCCCTGGTGCAAGGTGCTGACCCAGCTATTGAAAATGCACTCATGAAGTAGAACAATGTGCCAATGAAAAGGAATGTGTAATGTATCACTTGTTTGAAACACATTTGGAGGAAATACAGTACACCCCCTACCCCCACCATCCACAGTTTTGCTCTCTGGCAAGGTTTCAATTACCCTTAGTCAACCCCAGTCCAAAACTATTGAAAGGAAAATGCAAGAAATAAAAAAACTCAGATGTTTCCTATTGCTCACCGTTCTGAGGAGCATGATGTAATCTCGCTCCACCTGCCTGGGACATGACCCCTCCCTTTGTCCAGTGTCTGCTTGATGTACACACTCTGCACCCGATAGCCACTCAGCAGTGTTTGTATTAACTGACCCTCATTTTACTTTCCTAACACCCCACACGTGCAAGAGCAGTAATGATGATTGGAAAGTGCCAGAGAGAAGCTTTAAGTGCTTCCTTAAAGTGAAAAGGTGAAAGTTCATGCCTTAATAAGGAAAGAAAACAACATCCTGTGCTGAAGTTGCTAAGATCTAAGATAAGAATGAATCTTCTGTCCCTGAAACTGGGAAGAAGGTAAAGGAGGTTCGAGTTAATTTGCTGTCACAGCTCAAACTGCCTAAGTTGTGGCTAAGTACATGACACATGCTTAGTTAAAATGGAAAAGGCGTTATGACTGTGGGAGGGAGACAAAGAGGAAAATTGTGTTTGATTGAAGGTAATGAGTTGCACCAGAGATCTCTGAGCCTTCAGCAAGGGAACTCTGAATCAAGTGAGTCCAAGTCATTTGCTGCAAGTAAGGGACAGATGGCTGCACAGATCTAAGCAGAGATTTGCACTGAAAAAATATAAAAACTATTGGAGAGAGACCACAGTCAATAGATGTTATTACAGTATATTGCTAGAATTGCCCCATTTTATTGTTGTTAACTCTTACTGTGTCTTATTTATAAATAAAACTTTATCATAAGTGTGTATGTATGGGAAAAAACAAAGTACCTATATATAGGGCTCAGTACTATGTGCAGTTTCAGGCACCCACTGGGGTTTTGCATATGCCCAATGAAGTCTACTTTGGTGAATTTGAGAAAAATAGCATTGAATGTGCTAAACTCAATGTACACTTTATAAGATAAGAAAAAGCTGGGGTCAATTAAGAGGCACCTGAAAGCAAGTGAAAACTGCCCACCCTGCCCTTAGCCATTACAGTATACCAGTGGTCGGCAAACTGCGGCTCATGAGCCACATGCAGCTCGCAAACCACTGTTCGCCGCTCTGTTGACTAATGAGTTTGCCGACCACTGCCCTATACCAACAGCAGAATTGCCTTGGAGGAGGCGTGTGATGGAAATGTTTGTCTCCACTGAGAATGTATAAAATGAAGGAGTGTTGATTTCTATACCACCACTAAATGGACTGAGGAATTCAGAGGTGAAGGTCCTAATCATACCTGTATTTTGCCTTCCTCAGAAAGGCTTTCCTAATCCCATCTCAGCTAGCAGACCTGCCTAGTGGTTCTATTACCCTGATTTATTTTATCAATACCACTTTCCCCTATCTGAAGTACCTTAGCTGCCCAGATTCCCTGAGAATATCAGTTCCATGAGAAATTTAAGTTTTACTTTCTTATACATAGCTACATCTTTTTAAAAATGTTTTTATTGATTTTTAGAGAGAGAAGCAAGGAGAGGGAGAGAGATAGAAACATCAATGATGAGAGAGAATCATCTATTGACTGCCTCCTGCATGCTCCCTACTGGGGACTGACCCAGGCATTTGCTCTGACAGAAATTAAACCATGACCTCCTGGTTCATAGGTCAGTGATCAACCATTGAGCAACACCAGCCAGGCCAAAGCTATATCTCAAGTATATGCATCAGTATCTATGGAATAGTAACCCTCATTACATGTTCTGGGACAGTGGGTAAATTAAAGAAAATAATATAGATAGTTAAAATATAAAACATAATGTGTTCACCTTTCATTCTCCAGAGCTAGTCGCTATTAATTTAATTATGTATGTTTTATCTCTTATTTGTAACTGACAGAAGTAACTTGTATGCTTCAATAGCATTTTATGTTGCACACCCTTACACAAAATAATATATTAATGTGAAACAGTTATGTTTCTGTTATCTGTTCATGTTATGTAGACAGAAAATAAGTTAACATGCAAATTCTATAAGGATTGAAGATAGCATTTTCTTTTGCAGTACCTAAAAATGTGTCTCTGGCATTAAAGATCGCAATATTCAAAAACTGCATATTTTTATTAGAGTATTTATTATTCCATTATTCCCCATTATATCTAATTTACATAACTATAATCTCTACTATTGCTTAAAGACAAATCAACCTTCAACTGTGATCCTGGAGGAGTAAATGTAGCTATATGCTTTTGGTGCTTAAAATTATAATGACTGAAAAACTCCAAGCAACATATATATTCAATAAAATTCTTAGTATTACATTAAAGAGCTATAGCTGTAGTATATCAGTCTTAGAAAAATATTCTTATTTTGTGGAAATATAATACAAGAAAATAGAAATAAATGAGTGTGTAAAAGTGTGCTTTTAGCTGGATATTTGAGTGGAAAAGTATCTCCTGATATAAAATAATGATTTCTGTATTGGGGAAGGGGAGTGCTGTCATAGCCTTTTATGCAAATGCAGATTCCATAATGTGGACAGGAACCCACTGAATGACCCTCTTTCAACTCATTAAAAAAGTAACATTAATGGGGTTAGAAAAAGTAACTTCAACACTACAGACCATAAAAAGATTTTCATGTCAATCAGCCAGGGTCTTCTTTGTCCTCAAGTTATGCCAGGCAACAACCTTTGATTTAATGTATGGTGCATAATTTTCTGTATGTTGTATTGTATATGTTCATGTTTATCACAAATTATATGTGTGTTCACTGACAATTTTATTGTATATATTAACATTTAATTATTTTTCTCAAAGAAAAAATAATTACTTTTCCAGAGGATGAAGGTGACAGATGAAAATATCTGTTTCACAGATAATAATGTTCATTCTTAACAAACATTGCAACTGGAGTTTCAGAAAGAGGCAACCCATATACAAATTTGTTAATTGTATGAACAACCTGGTTTTTGAGGAAGGGCCTGATAGTTGTGGACAAATATTTTTAAATACTAAATGCCAGAATGATATGTGCATACACAAGCAAGGCCAGGAATCCACCATCTTCCCTTGCTAAATGATTAGGAAAAATAAGAATATTTGCTCTTTGGGCAAGCCCACTCCCAAGAAAAAAGAAGAGGATGGGGCCATCTATATAATAAAAGCCTAAGTGACCGTAATGGAAGGTGTAGACGCTCAATGGAGAAGCTGTCCCCTGGTGGTCAGTGCGCTCCACTAAGGGAGCGCCACTCAGCCAGAAGCTGGGCTCAAAGAGGTGGTGGAGGGAGCCTCTCCCGCCTTAGCAGCAGCTCTAAGGTGCAGGAAGCTGAGCAATAAGGAGCCTGTTGCTAAGGAACAGCAAGCCGAGCGAGCAGGTGGATAAGGGATCCTGGATGAAAGAGGGATCTCAGACAGTGAGAGAGCTCAGGCTAGGCTGAGGGAGCCTCTCCTTGCTCCAGAGCACAAATTTTGTGCACTGAGGCTCTAGCACTACATAAAGTTCTGAGCTGGTGATTATTCCAAGTGCCAGGCAACTTTTCTCACTTAGGGACATAGGCATATTCCAGTTGTGAATCCTATATTTCCCAGGATGTTTTTCTCATTCTTGTGGTCAAAGATAACTATATCACCATTCTAAAGTATTGGAATGAGAAATAGACAAGCAGTTTTCTTTTAAGTGGATAATCTAGAATTTACATACATTTTTTTTCATAGCTCTTTTTGTTCACAGCTTGGTCACATGGCCACATATAGACATAAAAATGCTGTGTAGGTATGATATTATGAAATGTGTAATGTTCTTGGACCGAGGTTCTAAATCTCTTGGAATTTCCTAAGTGATAAGAACAAGTAAGGTGTCTTTTGTTGCAGAATTGTCCCTGGGGACAGGGTGTACTGGTTGTCAAGAGAACCAACAATGTCCTTAGATGGTTAAAACTTTCAGTCCTACTCCCCTGACCTTTTGTGAGGGGAGAAGAAAGAAGTCTTAGAGGTTGAATCAATCTTCAATGGCCAATGAGTTAGTCAATCATGACTATGGAAGGAAGCCTTCATAAAAACCCAAAAGGATAGGATTAAGAGCCCTTCCAGACTGGTGAATGCATGAAGATTTGAAGAGAGTGGTATGTTTAGAGAGAGTATGGAAGCTCTGTGCTCTTTAACCACACCTTGTCCTATGAATTTCTACCATCTCGCTATTCCTGAATTACATCTTTTTATAATAAACTGATAATCCCATATGTAAAATGTTTAAATTCTGTAAGCTGCTCTAACAAATTAATCAAACCTAAGGAGAGGGAGGTTAGAACCTCTAATCTACAGCCCATGGGTTAGAAGCACTGGTACCATCTAGACTTGAAACTGGCATTTAGTAGTGTGCACTAAACACTTAACCTGTGGAATCTGATGCTATCTCCACAGAATTAAGCTGAATTGTAAGGCATGAACTTATGTACGGAGTATTGCTTCTTTGGTATCAGAACCCACCCACCCCAGATTGAAACCAGGATCAAAAACTTACAGTTGGTTTTTCATTTTATTATATGAGAAGTTAATAAAAAAAATTTGATTCCATGTGAATTTACAATTTATAAACGAAGACTGCTCACTATTATATCTTATATTTATTTCTTTTGGGTACGTGAATGGTTTTCAGATAAAAGTATATGTAATGTATATTTTTTCAAGTATCTATAATAATAAAAGCATAATATACTAATTAGACCAGACAGCTGAACAACCTTCTGGATGTCATTCCAGACATCCTTCCAGATGAAGCTGTGGGGCTGAGGCAGAGGTGGTAGGGGCAATCAGGCAGGCAGGCAAGTGGTTAGGGGTGATTAGGCAGTCAAGCAGAGGGGTTAGGTGTAATCAGGCAAGCAGGCAGGCAAGTGGTTAGGAGTCAGTGGTCCTAGATTGTGAGGGGCATGCCCAATGGATCCCGGATTGCAAGAGGGTGCAAGCTGGGCTGAGGGACCCTCCCTTCCCTCCATGCACAATTTCATACACTGGGCCTCTAGAATACATACTAGCATATTTGAATATGATAGTCTAAAAAGTCTCAACTTCAAGTTCAGATAGCAAAGAATATATTTACTTAATCTATTGTTTCCCAAATTTTCATTTAGCAGATAGAGTTCAGATATTAAAAAATATACTAGTAAATGCACCAAAATCTATTCAGTTTCAGAAAATGAGAATTGGGGGAAACAATTTGGATCATGAAGGATACTGTGTTTCTATTCTACACACCATGGTTAAATGAAAAATTAAGACACTTTTCTAAGATGCTGAACACTTCATACTATTTCTTCTCAGTTTATAGCATGAGCTCTTTGTATCTGCCTGCTCCCTAGTTGTTGATGGCAGATTCCATCATCAGCCCACTCTCTTTGCATAGACTTCCATTAGAATATCTTCTGCTTTTCTATTGTCAATTATCACCAGGAAAGTTACATAATGTGGCTCCTGGTAAAACCTTGAAACAGCCACTTCTGTTTCTATATGTGAAAAAGCCAAATCACTCCTAATGAGGATGTGTATTGTTATGCAAAAAAATTTGGTCTTCATCAATTACATAAATATTAGCCAACTAGGAATTCATTGCCCTCATAAATTTTTTTTAAAAATATGTAAATCATTTGGGGAGATGATAGATAATGATGATAGATAGATAATGATGATAGATGATAGATTGATAGATAATCACCTAAAACATTGCATTAAGAGGTATGTATGTTGTATGAAGTTTTGCTTTAAAAATAGAGATCCTCCAGGAAAAGATTAAACAGGAAGAATTTTGGCTAAGGTTCTCTTAGTTTCTCCAGAAACTAAGTAGAAGTAGTACAGTTTGGAACATTATTCAAAGGATATTGGGTAACTTCACAGAATCCATGCAGCAGCTGATATATCAAGCTTCAGAACAGACAGAAATAAGAGTCATTTTAGAAATCTTAGCTGTTGAAAGGCCTGTACTTTCTCTTTGTGGCAAAGTCAGAGGCCTGCTTTAGCCATAAATCATACCCAGATATTGCTCAGCAGAGCAAAACACCACACACCTGAGAGAAAGAAGCAGGTAGGCTCTGTTTGATCAAGGAATCCACTGCTAGGAAGAGCAGCTGGGCTAGGAAGATTAATGCAAACAAACAGGGCTGTTTATGACAACCCAGATAGGTCTGGTCAGTAATTCTCAGATTCAGATTTAGAAGAACAATGCTAAAGCTCTTCTCTATTACTTGTACATTTATTCATTCATAAATTTCTATTGGAGCTAGCCTAGTGACATTTTCACAGTAGATATATGTTAAATTCATACTGCTTCCCTTGCTACCATTTTTCCTAAAGATCTATAGTATATCACACAAACATTACTCAAGCACAGAACTTGAAAACATGTTTGGTGCTATTTTCATTTTAGAAAGTTCTCAAAATCAGTTAAAGTTAAAATAATCCATTGTGTTTTGATACTACTGTTATTCAAAAACTTTTGGGTTTATTTTTCAAGTTTAAGGTTACAGTCATTGGCGTAAGCTCCTTATAACATTTAAATAATAGTATCTAAGTGACAGGCAATGAAATTTACCTTAACTGTTTTGAAAGGAGTTTGTTCTTTGTTTTACTGTGTTTTGAAAGATTGTAATTATACTCAGTTCTCTTTGCCTATTTACAGGAATTATAAATTGTGTGAAATATGGATGAAGCCTCTATCATATGACTTAGAATGCACAAATATTGTGAAAAATTTTTAAATATCTTACTTATTTGGCTTCCCTGCTTTTAAAAACCTAAATTTGTTCATAGATATACTTAATTTTTTGTGAAGCTGATGTTATATCATAGTTAGAACCAAACATAAGCATTCTCAGAAAATTTTTATTACAATATCCTCTAAAGAAATGCACAATTAAGGTAGTTAGTTCATGAACACAAAGTATACACTTTTATTACTAAAGGTAAATGTGAAACCTTATTTTTGCTTTCCCCATCTTCCCCAACCCACAACACTCTATATTTTCAAAGTGGAATGGTTTGATTTGAATTGCAAATCTTATCATATATAGTTTTATTCTTTTTTTTTTATCTGGATGAGTGACAGTGGTATATAAGAGTTAACAAACCTTATCCAGTTTTAAATACATTTCTGGTATTGAAAGCTAACAGAGCTGAAAGTTGAATGGGAGAAAGCTCAGCTCCTGTATTCATTCTTTTATTTGTGTCTTGAAAGGGCCTTATGGAAGAAACCTGATAGAAATGTCACGGCATTACTAAACAGATCGAAGGCCAAGGTAGGAAAACAAAAGGTTGGCTCTGCTGAGTCCTTTGTCATTTCATACAGAATGGATAGTGCTTTCAAAATGAGGGCCTGAGGCTATGCCTGTCCTTTACTTTCTCAGACTCTGAGGAGAAGCAAGTCCATCCCTCAATGGCCTACTGAAAAAGGCTTGAAAGAAACTCCATGTTCCAGGAAAGAGTGAAAATAAAATGGGGGGAAATCTAAATGAAGGAGGTGCATATCCCTGCACAGGGGAAGATCCAGTGCCCGCCTGAGAGCTCATCTGGAAGG
Organism: Lasiurus cinereus; assembly: GCA_011751065.1. NCBI lineage: Eukaryota > Metazoa > Chordata > Mammalia > Chiroptera > Vespertilionidae > Lasiurus > Lasiurus cinereus. The sequence goes on from JAAGEH010000293.1 coordinate 13,984,887, forward strand.
TTATCAACATGACCGCACTGAAACTTAATTTCTGTGATTTGTTGTGCTTTGTTTCCCTGGAACATGAACATGGGGTTCATGTTTAAACTCTCTATGAAGTACACTTATAATCTGGGTGTCATGGGAGTTTACAACTAGCTACATTGCTAACATATGACAAACAAGTAGAAATACTACATTCTGAAAAGTTCCTAGAACATTTAGCAATTTATTTCTCATTTGAGACCATAATGTATTGTGAAAAAGCAAGGTCTCTCAAGTGATGGAGGCTTTAGCTTCTATCCTCACTTACTTAGTTTCTAACTTTCTACCCTAGGCAGATTAGTCAACTTTTGAGTCTCAGTTTTTGCCCTTATTAACTGAGAATGGTAATATTGAGCCTCTTGGAGGATAACGTAGGTAAAACATCAGTAGAAATTACTCTCTCGGCAGGAATTAATTTCCTTCTCCCCATTGAAATTAATTGGGTTCTAATGGGAAAGGTTGCATTTTTGAGAGTTTATTTTTCACTGATGACAATTATAGAAGGTTAAATATTCTATTACTGTGATCTGGAATAATTGAAATAATAATTTCTTTTACATAGTAATATTTGTTAGTAATTGAGTTAAAATAAAGATTTAGAGCTCAATTCTTAGGCAAAATAAATAAATGCATGCTATACCTCAACCTTTCTATTATCAGTGAAATTGTAAGGGGAAGGCTATGTTTAAGGGGCCTTTGTCATAAAATATGATACTATTTGAGAATATAGCATACTTTTCCCTTATAGTGTAGCATCGCCATTGATAATAAAATGATAAAATATTTTAGACTGCGGAAATAGGATAGCTGTAGGTATAACCTAAAGTTAAGAAAATAAAATAAATGCTTTAGATGTTATCTCTATAATTTAAACAAAATGATACCTGTAAACAGGTAACTATATACCCCTGTGTTCCTGGAGAGTCTGGGGTTACACTTGAAATTCCAATAATATTTTACATAAAACAAATTAAAATGATTAAAACAAAGTTAGTGGAGAGTTTAAACTAACTAAAAATCAAAGAAATACAATGAAAAGGGAGGCATCATGTGTCATTTTCAACTTAACAAATATTAACACAAAATTCAAATTTAAAGCTAGTTAAAGAGGAATCATGTTGAGAGCATGCTATATATTAGGTCAGACTCTAAATTGGTCCAAATTTCCAATTCATATGGGGACTTCAGCAATGTGTATAACTTGGACTAAACAATTCCATTTCTTAGAACCTATCCTCAGTAAATAATCATGGTTTGTACAAAGGCATAGTTACAAAAATGTTTTCCCAAACATTATTTATATTATCAAAAATTGTAAACAATCCTAATGTTCCACAGTAAAGTTGAATTAACTATTAAACATCAGTACAGTAGAACAACATGCAGCCATTCCCAATTATGTAAAAGGAAATTACAGTCACTGTGCATTTTTACATTTTAAAGTAATATATTACATTTTTAAAATTTAATTCTATTTTAAAATGTGCTTTATAATAATAGACAAAACATTACAAATCTATCTCACAAAATGAAAAGTACGTATTATCTCAAGGTCAGAGTTTTAAGATTACTTCTTTTGGGGCATATACACTTTAAAATTGTTATAGTATTCTTTTTTATCATAATGTATGTATAAATTTTGACATGATGAAGAAAGGAAGATACAAAAATAGATCAGATTCAAATTATTGGGTACTATTTTGGAAGCAAGATCATCTTTAGAAATATACATCCAGTTTCTAAACTTCCTCTTATTCATTATAATGTTAACTTGCTCAGTCAACTTTAACTTTGTATTACAGCATCCTTTCAGAGAGCTGCCTTCACTGAGGAAAAAGAATTGACCAACTTTAGTTTTCAGGTACTGTTAGGAGATCTCACTCTATCTGAGAGTGTTTTGAGCCGAACAATATTGTTCCTAAAAGATTAGAGAACCAATTTTGAAGTTGCTATTTTCCAAATCCTACAATCATAATATGTCACTATGCTGGCATCATAAAAATATCCTTTATTTAATATTCCAGTTTTGTGAATAAGCAAATTATGGACTTTAAAATAAAGTGAGCATACCCCACTTTACTAGTTTTTCTGAAAAACTACTCTAGCAAAATTGAATTAATTTAACTCAGTATATTAAAAGTCTATATCCAGAGTAAGGATTTGTTTGTTTGCTAGCTGAAGGAATTTGCACTGATTATGGAGAATTTCAAAAACACTGAAGAATTGGAAAAACAAAAGTTATGATAAACAAACAGTGTAACAAGCTGGGGTGCGGGAGACCAGATAGAGCCAAAGGCTTAAGGGAAATCAGGTCTTAGTATCTTCGGTAATTACATGAAACCAATAATAATAGGGTAGAACTGAAAGTTTCTGAGAATATTTAGAATTTTAAAATATTTTCAGATAAATTCTTTACATAGATCTATACATACTAGTATACGAAAGATGTTATAACAAAGAGACTTAGAGGTCAAAGTAGTTTTAAAGTGGGAGACTGAAACCTCCAAAAAAAATTCCACTTAGGAGGTGGGGAAGCTTGAAAATGTACTCATCCTAATAAATTGTGTCTTATCTTTGTCTTAAGCTTTTCTTAAAGCTTAAAGAGGTAGGTGTTTTATTTTCTCATATATTTATAAGCCATTGTGTAGGGGTATTAAGTAATGAGATTGTTAGTCTGAGAAAATGCCAGAGTTCCTGGTCACTAATTCTAAATCCCTAAAATGATTCTTCCATTAGCAAAAAAAAAGAGTTAGGATTCTAAGCATGAATATGTACCAGAATATTAGCCCCATGTGGACCGGGTTCTTGGCTTTTGCTCACTGCTGTATGCCTAGTAGAATCTGATATTCTGTTTTTTACATTATTTTAGGACATTACTTTTTCTAGGTGGTTGTGTTTTTCTCTGCTCCTTTTATTCTGCAGCTCAACACTTCTTTATAGCCTCTGTTATAAAGCAAAATAGAGGCAAATGTAAAAGAAGCAATTTAAATTTTAATGCTTTATTACCCTTTAAACTTGAAATACTCCTAAACTTATGTATGGTTACAATGCCACCTAATAGTTTAATGAAGGATTTAATAATTTTAATAATGCCTACAGGTTTCAAATACCTGAACTAGCGTTAGTTGATCTGGCTCAGTGGATAGAATGTCAGCCTGCAGACAGAAGGGTCCCGGGTTCGATTTCAGTCAAGGGCACATGCCCAGGTTTCAGGCTTGATCTCATGTGTGGCATGCGGGAGGTAGACAATCAATGATTTGCTCTCATCATTGATGTTTCTCTCTCTCACCCTCTCTCTTCCTCTCTGAAATCAATTTAAAAATATGTACTATTTTTCAAAAATACCTGTCCAACTAGTGATATTTTTTGTGTTTTTTTTTTACTTCTGATTTAAAGCTAGGGTAAACTTCTACATAATCTTGGGGAAACAAAAAGGCTATAGCCTAGAAAATGGACATCTCTTGGTCAATGAGAAAATGAAAAACTTTCTCAAGAGTGATGGTGGGAAAAAGAACATAATGAGCAGCATCATGGTGGGGTTCCTACTTTCCGTACACTCCACTCAGTCCTGGTATCACCCCTACTCCTCCCAATGTTGCTGCAGCCAACCTACAGTTCCAAGGAAATTATCTTATTGTAAGGAGGCCATGGACTATGTTTTTTCAAATAATGTTTCTTCTAACAGGAAATATGGCATTTTGATCCATCTTTCAAATGAAAAGAAGTTGAAATACATCCCAACATTTCCTTTTCCGAAGCACTTTACATTTTAACCTGTCTCAGTGATCCTGTGTGATGGGTGAAAATAAGACTGGTCTCTTTGCAATACAGATCCACATTATAGAACAGGTTTTCCCAAGAAACAACAAAAAACTCCCCGAAGTTCAGAGTAAGATTTATAGTGCAGGACCTGTCACTTCCTCACTTGTGACACTTTAGGAAAATTACGTGATCTCTTACTGCTTCTGGTTCTTTATCAACAAAATAGGAATACCAATTCTATCAGTTTCATATTGCTGTGAAACAAACTGCCACAAACTTAAGCAGCTTAAAACAATAACCATTTTAATACATTATTTTGTGCAAGTTATATGATAAATAAATGTAGACAGTTATTATTTTTATTATTATTAAAAGTTTATTTAGATTTAGATATCAAATAAAGAAGTAAAAAATATATGATCAGTCACAGTACTACAGCATGATTCATGTAATCAAAGATGTGGTGAGAGATTTTTTTCTAAAACAAGAGTTCAGAAACTCTTTCTCTGAAGGGCCAGATATTATAGTGAATGCTTTAGGCGTGGTGGGCCATATGGTTTTTATCACAGCTTCTTAACTCTGCTATGGCTGGAGCAGCCTTAGTAAATACACGAATGAATAGGGGTGGCCATCTTCCAATAAAACTTATTTGCAAAAATCAGACCAGATTTGTCCCTAAGATTGTGGCTTGCCCATCCCTCTCCTAAAAGAAGAGATAGCAGGAATATCTTCCTAGTTCCTAGTTTTATCTGTACTAATTGATCTTTTTCGTTAAGACTATCCTTCTGATATATCTATAACACATAATTTTCTAAAGCAGTGTGGGTTTTATAATTCATGTTCCGATAATAATTAGTTTTGGGAAAAGTGTTTGATGAAAACAGTAAAAAGAACACAAGAAGTTTAGCTATGTTAGTGGTATACCTTTTTCTGGGCAGGAATAAATTTCCAAATCCCATGGAGGCATTTTTTTCTCAGTTAGAAGCTATAGAGGAAAGTTGCCTTTTACATGTCTTTCTTGGGGTTGTGACTATAATTCATTGGGATGGACTGACATCTAAAGAAGAAATTATATCCCTAACAGAATGAAAGCCAGGCTCCCACTCCTTTAGAATTTTCTTCACAAATGCTTTGTGGTGTGAAGGTTATGAACTCTGATTGGAAGATGCTAAAATCAAAATTAGTAATTCATTGAAAGGATCACTTCATTTTGTTTTATTCTATTTATATTGACTCACAAATATGGTATAGTGTTCATTGGTTTTATACAATTGATTGAACTAACTGAAATTATTTGAATAGTGTTTTGGGTTTTTTTCTGCTTCTTTCTTAGCATTTTGAAAAGTCCAAGGCAGAGTGGGGATAATAAAAATTGAAGTGAGCATTAATCTTAATTTTGTCAAATCTCTGCAATTGGGGCTAAATTCCATCATATTTAAAATCACTACAAAATATGTATTAGTTTGTTATGAAAAAAATATATAACTTTGCACTGACAGGAAATTTAAAGTAGTACTCTTTCTTAGGATTTCTTATGTGTTCAGTTTATTGTAGAAAAAATAAACTTTAAAAAAATAGTGGTTTTTGCCGAGACCGGTTGGGCTCAGTGGATAGAGTGTCGGCCTGCGGACTGAAAGGTCCCAGGTTCGACTCCGGTCAGGAGCATGTACCTTGCTTGCGGGCACAACTCCAGTGGGGGGTGTGTGGGAGGCGGCTGATCGATGTCTCTCTCTCATCGATGTTCTGACTTTCTATCCCTCTCCCTTCCTCTCTGTAAAAAAAAATCAATAAAATATATTTTAAAAAAAATAGTGGGTTTTTTTTTCTTCAAAATGTATGTTGATTGATACACAAATGGTTAAAATGCAATTGTAAACATTTTAATCTTAGACGTCAGATTTTTATTTGTGTCTTTTACTTATTCTAAAACCGTTATTCTTATAATAGCATATGCAATTAAAATTCATGTCTCTCAAACATAAATAAAACAACAGAACCCTAAGCATTACTTTTTGTACAAGCACTAAAAAAGTCTAGGAAAATGATAGTGGGGAAAGAAAAATAATCCTAGGAAATGAGACTTTGTAGGCAAAGATCAAAACTCTATTTCCATGTATTTTTCTAATAGCAACAACAACAAAAAAACAGCAACAAGGATATATTGACAATGGATCAGGGATCAGGACCACAAAGGGAAAACACAGACTTATAACCAAACAAATACATGTCACAGATTTTTAAGCTGATTCCACTACTTTTTTTATTTTTATTTTTTATTTTACCTCTGACACAAATGAAATACATTACAAGCAATCCCTCTAACTCTTAGCTACATATTCAAATTCTGTAGAGATAATTTGAAAAATGATATGAAATGTCTTATGCAAACCACCAATTTGAAAAAGATGTTATTTCAAAACTTTACTTTTATTCTAGGCTAAAAATAATACAATAATGGCTGAGCACAATTTCAAATTGAACTGGAGCATCAGAGACTGTTTCAGATGAAACATGAATGGCCCCCAATACAGTATGCATGAAGAGATAAGAGTTCGTGCCCTTTTGTGGTGTGTTCACACACAACAAACCCCTTCTTGTTTACATGCTGATTAAGAGTTCCCAGCCTCTGAAATTATTTCACTCAGTTTGATTCCATCCTTATTCTCCATGGCTCATTTACCAATTCCTATACAGGGCTATTCATGTGCCTTGGGAGAAAGTGAAGGTGAATATTGTGTTTACAAAGGCCAAAGCCAGACAAAAAGGACTTCAACCATTGCTGCTATAATTCAGATTCCACAGTTCCCCTTAAGATCATCTTCTCAATCTAGAAAAGCATTTGCATTCTTTATTTCTAACTCCCAGTGACCAATGTCAAAATATGTGAAGAATAAAGCTTCAAATGAGGTAAAGAGCCCACGTTCCCAGATCTGACGTTCTATGTGAAGAATATGTAGCATATTGAGTATTGCTTCCAATTTTCATGTACTACTTCTTGCTTATTCATTACCTACTTCAGAATCTTATTGGCTTTAATTGATGAAGAATTTATTTTATTACTATAGATAGAGCTCCTTATCATAATAAGTAAATGTAGTTAAATAAATAGTTGCTTTTGGCAAAATTACTATTGTAGGGTTAAAAATCAGGAAAATGTGCATCCACCTGGTGTGGTTCAGTGGTTGAGCATCAACCTATGAACCAAGAGGTCATGGTTCAATTCCTGGTCAGGGCACATGCTCTGATTGCAGGCTGGCACCCCAGTTGGGGGTGTGTATAAGGCAGCTAATCAATGATTCTTTCTCATCATTGATGTTTCTATCTCTCCCTCTCCCTTTCTCTTTGAAATCAATAAAAACAGATTTTTTTTTTAAATCAGGAGGGTGTGTGCAATTTGGGCTGCATGGCATCCAGAAGGGAACTCCAGGAAGACTTCTGAGAACTTGGCAATATTCTGTTTCTTAAGCAGATGTGGACATCACAGTGCATTCTAAGAAAATGTTATTATTCTGAACACACAGATTTGTGCATTTTTTGGCCTTTATGTTTTACCTAAATAAAAAATTTATGTATAAAGCTATATTATACCAGAGGCCTAATGCTTGAAATGTATGCAAGGGGCTCAGCCCTCGCAGCCCTTACTGCCTTGGCCCTTGAAGCCCCAGCTGCCCTGTGGCCCTGCCCACTGGTCATTCTGGAAGGCCGTTCTACTGTCTAGTTTAATTATCCTATTAACTCTTTATTTTAAATATTTTATAATATATCATATACTAGAGCCCAGTGCATGAAATTCTTGCATGGGAGGGCGGGGCTGGTGTGTCCCTCAGCCGAGCCTGTACCCTCTCCTAACTGGGACTACTGGCTCCCAACTGCTTTCCTGCCTGCCTGCCTTCCTGATTTCTCCTAACTGCTTCTGCCTGCCAGCTTGATAACCCTCTAACCACTTCCCTGCCAGCCTGATCAACACCTAACTTCTCCCCTGCCAGCCTGGTCACCCCTAACTGCCCTCCCCTGCAGGCCTGGACACCCCCAACTACCCTCCCTTGCAGGCCTGGTCCCTCCCTACTACCCTCCCCTGCTGGCCATCTTGTGTGTTGGAGTGATGGTCAATTTGCAAATTACCACTTAGTTATATAGGATTATATATAGCATAAACATATGTATACAGTGTTACATGTATAGTTTTACATACACATACATAGTATAGATAAATAGATGATAGATAGATAGATGATAGATAGATAGATAGATAGATAGATAGATAGACAGAGACATTTCTCCAAGAATAGACAAGGCATTTTTACTCTGGTTTTGAATACATATTTTTGCTGTAGCATAGTATATCTTATAAATATATATAATGATCATATCTATATTAGAGATTATAACTTCTCTTACAATAAAATTAGCTATCTGTCTCATTTAAAGTTAATAGCCTTCATTTTATTAACTCTCAGTCATTCTGGCTGTGTTAGAAATCAAGGTAATAAACAGAGCAGCAGCAGACATTAAGATGAAAGTAGCAACTGAACTGGGGCTGCAATGCAAGAGTTGATGCACAGAATTCCCTTGGGAGAGACTTCCCCATATTTTTCAGGAAAAATATGTCAAAATACTCAACTCTTCTCCCAGAAAGTGATAGTTATGGAAATACAATTATTTGCAAAGAATGTTTAACTCCCAGATAATACAAAGCAGTTATATTGTTAGTTGAGACACTTGTGTATCCACACTTCTGTAACACTTTAAAAGATGGAAGGAAATTGTTCAGATCTTATAATTCATCCTTTTTTAAAACACTAGAGGCCCAGTGAACAAAATTTGTGCATAGATAGGATCACTAGGCTTGGCCGGCAATCAGGGACCAATCAGGGCCTTCTGGCTGCTGGCCAGGGCCTTCCTTCATTCCATGCCATCCCATGGTGATCAGCACATGTCATAGAGAGCAATCGAACTCCTGGTCAGTTGAACTCCCAAGGGGATAATTTGCATATTATCCTTTTATTATGCAAGATAATGAAAGGAAATTTGACATGCAAAATGAAATGATTGCTTAAAATAAAAAATGTTCTTTATTACTTAATTATATCATTGAATGTAGAACATTGGAAACTTAGTTACAAAAAAAATCAAGTCAGTGAAATATGATTCATCAAGTGTGAGTTAAGTCAAACATATAATTTGCTGTAATTTTCAAGTTTGTAATTTCATTAGAAATACAATGAGAAAACAATGTAAAATGCTTTCATACCCTGTATTGCCCTGGATCATAATAATAATTGGGAAAAAATGTGTTCCTTTAGCTTTAATCCCAATCACTCTGCAGATACTCAGCTCACATACAAACCCCCCAAAGCCTAAGGTTGAGAGAACTGATAACTGTGCCTCAGAGTCACCTCACAGCATTGTCAGAGGCTGGGGATCCCCCTTTTTAATGAGAGTAACACCTACAGACTCTGGACATCTTTTGTAAAAGAGCTATTGTACTGAATTGCTAACCTAGGACCATACAGACCGAGCCACTATCATAGCTCCTGAGAACCACCTCTGACTACTTATCCTTGTGTAGTTTTCTGAATCGTAATTTTGTCCCTCAGTCCTCTTTCCCTTTAATGTTTACTGAATTCTTCTTCAGGAGACAATTTGGTTTCCCCCAGTCCTCCAGACATATAAACTGATACATTCAAAACCCCTGTAACAGGCTCCCTCCCACCTCGCCATAAGCTACCTCTCTGTACTTGAGGCTTCTTGAAAACCATCTACAAACAACTGTCGTGACTCTTTTGCTTTTATCTCCCCTGTGGCCTGGACAACATTTGCTTCTCATCCGATTCCATATATGCCTTTGCAGCGGATATAAAAATTCCGAGATTTCCACAGATAAATGAAAACATGGCCAATTAATTAGAGTCATGAAAAAAAATCAACCTTAAGTGTGCTACAAAGAAAAGAGGGTAAGAGTTTGGTGAATGGTGGCCCCTTATAGCACCTTTACATTTTAGAAATCCTTGAAACATTTTCAAAAGTAGTTTTCTCCTTTGCAACCTTAAATAACACAAAGTTGATTACTCTATTTATAATCAAGAAATATTTCTGTGGAGTCAGATGAAAAGTATCATAGTTATCATTACTTTTCTTGTCTTAATTGGAGAATAAATGTAAGGTTGTGGTCACTTGATATTTATAACCTCTTCTCCTCTTTTGTTCTGAAATGTTCTTGGATACAGTTGAAAGAAAATGACAACATATGGTCCATTAGTTTAAATGAGGTGGGGGAAGAACAGGACGGATTATTAATGATAATAATTTATACTTCCCTTTGTATCTATAGGCTGCTGCCTTGATGTGAATTTGGCAGGCCTCACAGTCAAATGAAGTTTAAAGTTAAAGGTTAAAATATGACACAGGATTTTGGGGGGCAAGAAGAAAAGCAAAGTAAAACTGTCCACATTGGATTTTTGCAGATTCCCTATCTTATTTCTTCAACAAAGCTCATCTGCCAGCAAGTAAAATTTCCCATGGGAATTTGCAAATATTGAACTAAAATTACATTTTGGGATCTCTACTTCATCTTATTGTGATTAAATGGTTGCTCTAAGTGTCAATAATTTAAGAAGAAAATCTGATACTTTCTTTTGGGTATTTGGAGGCGAATAGTCTTTCAGCAATTGAGGGGACAGTTATGGGTGACTGGCTGCACCTCTTGGTCAACAATGTGTAAAAAGAGTGACCAAGAGGATGTTCACAGACTTCCTTGAAGAACAGAAATTTTAATGTCTACATCCTTCCATGCTTCCATTGCATGAAATAATCTGTTCTTTATGAGAATTATTAGCCTTATCATTATCTTCAGTTTTTTGTTTTGTTTTGTTTATTTTGTGTGTGTGTGTGTGTGTGTGTGTGTGTGTGTAAATTTAATTTATTGTACACAATTCCTCACTCATTAGGCACCTCATATTGGGAACACACTCTCTTCCCTTACAGTAGAAACAGAATGATCACATGTCATAGTTCTCCTGTTACAAGATTCACATCTTTGTTAAGCCAAGAACTGTGGCACAAAAGAACATTTCATTAGCCAAAGTCACAATAATGTGCTAGAAACATTGATTAATTGAAAATGCTTTAACTAGAAAATACATTGCTTTTATATATATATATATATATATATACATATGTGTGTGTGTGTGTGTGTGTGTGTGTGTGTGTGTGTGTAATTCACTCATTACAAAATAAGACATTCTGGGAGGGGATATACACATATGACCCACTACACCCCCCCAGTATAAGACCCTTCACATTACAAATAATCATGAACATCAAACTGAGAGTGCAGAAACCCAACAGATGTCCAGCTAAGCTAGTAAACAAGGCACTGGGGCCTTGGGCCATGCTGTCGGCTGAGGGTGCCACCTTTCTTAGGGTGAACAGAGGCACCCCTTCCTGGCTGACCAGCTCTCCTTGTATTCCTCACCCCTTTGGAGACCATCCCTATCTCAATCTCTATGCCAGAGCCACAGGCAGCCTGGTTCTAACAAGGGTCCTTGAGTAGGAGGGCAAGGCTGGTTGATACAGGACCAGTTCTGGACTTCTGTACTGGTCAGCTCGGTGCTCACCGAGACCCAGAGACCAGGTCCCCTTCTGTCACTTCCTGTCTCCATGTACATACTGCCCCACTAAGCCAGGACTCAAGACTCCTGGAAGATTTGTTGTGGACTCATGTTCCAGGGTTCCTTCTGAGGAGAGCAACCTCTCTAGGCTACCAGGTTCAGAGTGTTTCAGGAAAAGAAAGAACTTGCGCCAGTGGCCCTTGGAGCTGCTCGCTGGGAGTGTCCTGGTGCCCGAGACTACCTGCACCTAGAGGTGGGGACTAATGTGGTGAGTGTGGGGGGGCCAGGCTGCTACATGCAGAGGCCCAAAGTCATTGCCAGATGTGAGGAGGCTACACGCCATGGCTCAGCCATCCTGGCCTGGGTTTAGGCATCTCTTGATGGCTCAGGCAGAGCATGCTTTAGAAGAGACTTGACACAAATTCCAACTTGACCAGATCTGAACTCTAGCGCTCTATAGCTCAAATGCCCACGTCGGGTGGACAGAAACCCCAGGCACACATCATCTCTGCACACAGCCCTGTTTACAAAGGACCAGGACAGGTGCCACGCAGGACCCAGGAACAGGCAGCAAGGCCTGGAGCTGTGGAAGAGTGTTGGGGAGGCAACCTCTGAGGCTGCCTCCTCATACTATTAATGACAATAATGCAACAAAAACCTTTATATAAACACTTTATTTACTCTAAACAGCAACACAGACCAAACGCCATATAAACACAAAGGAAGTGATGGGAAAACAAGAGGCTGGTTGACTTTGGATTGGAGGCTCATAGCAACACAACCCCAGTTCTGTGGAGAGAAGGATGGAGGCCAAGGGAAGGGGACAGGCAATTTCCTTTTCCTATAGCCAGCTGGAAGGCAGTGTAGCCCTGACAGGGGAAGCATGCCTGCATCCGTGAGCAAAGGGAACTAGCTCCTCAGGGACTCATCCTATCTAATAAGGAGGGAATATGCTAATTGACCATCACTCTGTCACAAAGATGGCTGTACTTACAGCTCTGGACAAGTTCCTATAAGGAGCCATAACAAGCCATTAGCGGGGATCTGTGTCTAGGCCCTCCCATACCCACCCCTGCCCATGGGGATTGAAAGGGAACCTCAGGCCACATCCCCCACCCAACAGAGCTTGACAGGGGATGTCAGGCCACAATGCCTTCCCCCACCCCCACCACCACCCTGACATCAGGCTGGGGGACCTCAGGCCTTAACCCCTGTCCCAGCACCAGGCCAGGAGATCTCAGGCCGCACCCCCCACCAGGTGGTGCTTGACAGAGGACTTCAGGTCACGCTCCCCACTCCTGCACTAGGCTGGGGGACCTCAGACCACACCCCCCACCTGGTAGGGCTTGCCGGGGGACCTCAGGCTGTGCCCTTCACCCAGTGGGACTTGACAGGGGAACTCAAGATGCACCCTCAGGGCTAGGTCGGGGAACTCAAGCCACACCCCCTGCCCAGCTGGGCTTGACAGGACACCTGAGGCTGTGCCCTCCTGCTAGTGGGCTTGATGGAGGATCTGAGGCTGCGCCTCCCTCCCGGTGCTGGACCGGGGCACCTCAGGCTGCGTCCCCCTGCCTGGCAGGGTGTGATGGAGGACCTCAGGCCATGCCCTCCACCCAGTGAGGCTTGATGGGGGACCTCAGGGGAACCTGAGACTGTGTCCTACTCCCTGGTATAGACTGGGAAACCTCAGGCCATGCTTCCCATTTTGGTGCTGGTCCAGGGAACCTAAGGCCATATATAACCCTTGCCAGGCTGGGATTGACAAGGGTAGGACTGGCAAGACCTGGATCTAGCCAAATGGGGGAGGGGTGCATCCAGGTCTGTGTCTCACGCAATTTTGAGTCACGTGTAGGTGGGCAGAGACTTGACTCTGGGTCTCGTGGTGCACCCCAGCTTCTGACAGGAGGAAGGTTTTTATATACATTTTACTAATTTTCTTTCATCTCTGACACTTCAATTATAGAGAAAGGGAAAATAGCAATATTAAATTATTTCCTCTAATTAATGGGCAAAAATTTCATGTACCAGGCCACTAGTAGAAGTATAAAAGTTTATTATTTTACAGTGGTTGAAATACTGACATCAATATTAAAATAAAAGCAAGTTTTACGTAACAATCAAAATACAAAAGACTGAAGGAAGAGACCCTGTATGAAAAACTGGGCAATTCAGCAGGTGGAGAACTGTGTACTAGTGGTGGAAATGGAAAATGGTGCCCGCCCACCTCTCCTATGTGACTAGTAATTGTATAGAGCAATTCTGGATCTGAAAATGTTCTAAAGTTCTTACCAAACTAATTCCTTCCTTTTGATGTCACCCCCGGTCCCTGCTTATGAGGGTGCAAACTTCTTGGCTTGGGCTTGAAACCTTTTCTTATATTCGACTCTGTCTTGGCAGTAAATTGTGTAGGCCTCTGCTTGAGCTGGACCCTGAATATTTGGTTCATTTAGAAGTTCCTGTATTCCCAATAAGATCTGCTTAACTATGATGGCTGGCCTGCAATCCTTGTCTACCTCGAGGATAGACAAGCACACTGTGCCCGAAGGGTACATGTCCGGGTAAAATAAAGCTGCTTCAAATTTGCATTTCAGAGGTGAGGATAGATAGTCATCTCTGAAGAGCATGTGCAGTTTAAATAAGCCTCCTTCCCAAGGGAGTCCCTTTTTTCCCTGGTATGGCACACTCCCAGTTCTTGAGGTTCAACATGACCTGGGATTTTTTTTGTTGTGATAGCTATAAAACCAAATGGGTGGTCTTTTCTCCCTGGGCGAGTCTGCTGAGGGCGATCTCCAACATATTCAAAGTCCTAGGGTGGCCTCAGCCCTGTGAGCGAAGCTGGACAAAGGGATGGGGACGGTGCGGCACTTCATTTGTCTTGGGACTTCCCTCCTGAGCCCCCTTCAGTTTTTATTCTCTATTAAAAGATGTAATTCAATCATCACACTTATTGTTAATGCTGCTTCCTCGCAGTACATTCCAATATCAGTTCTTTTAAAAACATCATCGCATAAATATCACCTGGGAAGGAACTGGGGTGCTTCCTAGTTTTGCTATTTTAGCAACAGAGTTCTTGTTTTTCTAATTACACAATAAATATTATAAAGAACCCCGTACTCAGATTGAGGTGGGAGTAGAAAACCCATGAGTCTGCCACTTGTTTCCACCCTCCACAATGCTCTCCCTGCCCACTGCCTGCTGGGGGTGCTTCTCAAAGACCCTACAACCCTGGGAACTCATTCTGAAATCTGCTTGTTCACGATCTACTAGAGGCCCAGCATGCACAAAATCATGCATGATTAGGGTCCCTAGGTCTAGCCTGGCCTCTGTCACCTTGCAATGAATGCTATGTGAAACTCCCCACCCCAGGATGCTCTGGGACGCTCCATGATGCTGTGGCCCCTCGACTGCTTTGAGAAGCTCCCCCCCCCGGCCTTGCCACTGCTCCATTAGACTCCCCATCCTGCAGCTGCTCCACAAAACTCTCTGCCACCTGGGTGACTGCTCCGTTAAGCTCACAGCCACCCTGCAAAGCAGACTGCCATGGCCACTCAACAGTCCCCAGTCCCGCCCTGCTACCCCTCCCCTCCGCCCCCCACCACGGTGAGTGGCTTAGGGGCTGATGGAGAGGGGGAACCGAGAGGTGCTTCATGCACTTCATGGTGACCAGTTGCTCATTCGGTCATGACACCACCTAACTCTTTATATATATTAGGGTGAGAATGCATCCATCCTTCAGAGAATTGGGGAAAAACACCAAATCTTGTAAGAACTTTTTTTCTCTTAAAAATTTTCATTGTAATGGAAATATAAGGAAGTATTTTTTTCAGGCAAAAAAAAAAATAAAAATAAAAATAAAAAAAATAAAACACTTGTCCCGTAATATGGAACTGTGGTGTCTGACCCAGAAAGCCTGAACAACAGATTAATTTGCCTGTTTACTGGGCTCTGAATTTGTGTTCTGTGAAATAAAATGGGTGCATATCATGCAACTGGGAAATAGTGTGTGTCCTTCAGAAGAGCTCACAGTGCAACTATGCATTCTCATTATCCTATCTAATAAAAGAGTAATATGCAAATTGACTGTCACTCCAACATACAAGATAGCCACCCTCAAGTGGTCAAAGATGGCTGCCCCCATGTGGACACAAGATGGCCACCAGAAGATGGCCGGCAGGGGAGGGTAGTTGAGGGCAATCAGGCCAACAGGGAAGGGCAGTTAGGAGGGACCAGGCCTGCAATGGAGTGCAGTTGGGGGAACCAGGCCTGCGGGGAAGGGCAGTTGTAGGCAATCTGGCCTGGAGGGGAGGGCAGTTGGGGTGACCGGGCCAGCAGAGGAGGGCAGCTGGAAGCAATCAGGCCTGCAGGGGAGGGCAGTTGGGGGAACTCAACCAGCAGGGGAGGGCAGTTGGGGGTGACCAGGCTAGCAGGGGAAGGCAGTTAGGGCAATCAGGCCAGCAAGGGAGCAGTCAGGCATCTATCAGACTGGTAGGGGAGTGGTTAGTGGATGATCAAGCTGGAAGGCAGATGCAATTAGGGTCAATCAGGCAGGCAGGCAGGTGAGCAGTTGGGAACCAGCAGTCCTGCCTTATTAGAGGGATATCTGATCCCTCAAGGGATCCCAAATTGGAGAGGGTGCAGGTTGGGCTGAGGGACAGACTCCCTTCCAGTCTGGTCTCCCCCCAACTTCCCCTCCCTGCAGGCCTGGTCCCCTCCAACTGCCTTCTCCTGTAGGACTAGATACCCCCAACTGCTCTCCCCTGCTGGGCTGGATTTCATGAACCGGGCTTCTACTCCTATATAATAAAGCAGTGATATGTAAATTGACCATTACTCCAACACACAAGATGGCTGCCTCCATATGGTCAAAAATGGCCACTGCCATGTGGACACAAAATGGCTGCCACAAGAAAGCCAGCAGAGGAGGGAAGTTGTGGGAAATCAGGCCTACAAGGGAAGGCAGTTGGTATAGGACCAGGCCAATAAGGAAAGGCAATTAGGGGCAACCAGGTTGGTAGAAGAGGGCAGTTGGGGGTGACCAGGCTAGCAAGAAAGGGATGTTAGGGGGACCCTGGCCTAGAGGGGAGGGCAGTTGGAGAGAAACAATGTCTGTAGGAAAAGCAGTTGAGAGGGACCCAAACCAGCAAGGGAGGGCAGTTGGGGATGATCAGTCCTACAGGGGAAGGCAGTTGGGGGGGACCAGGCCTACAGGGGAGGACTGTTTGGGGGGACCAGGCCAGCAATGGAGGGCAGTTAGGGGTGACCAGGCCTGCAGGGCAAGGCAGTTGGCGGTGACCAGACCTGCAAGGGAGGGGAGTTGAAGGTGACCAATCTAGCAAGAGAGGGCAATTAGGGGCAATCTGGCTGCAGGGGATAGCAGTTATTGGTGACCAAGCCAACAGAGGAGGACAGTTAGGGGTGACCAGGCCTGTTGGGGAGGGCAATTGGGGTGACCAGGCCAGCAGGGAAGGACAGTTGTGTGTGTGTGTGTGGGAGGGATCCAGCCCAGCAGGGGAGAGCAGTTGGGGGTATCTAGTCCTACAGGAGAAGGCAGTTGGAGGGGACCAGGCCTGCAGGGGTGGATATTGGGGGGAGACCAGACTGGAAGGGAAGGGCATTTGGGGGCAATCAGGACAGTAGGGGAGGGCAGTTAAAGGTGACCAGGCCTGCAGGGGAAGGGAGTTGGGGGCAACCATTCTAGCAGGGGATGGCAGTTAGGGATGACCAGGTTGGCAAGAGAGGGCAGTTAGGGGCAATCTGGCTGCAGGGGAGGGCAGTTATGGGTGGCCAAGCCAGTAGGGGAGGACAGTTGGGGGTGATCAGGCCTGCAAGGGAGAACAGTTAGGGGCATCCAGACCTTCAGGGGAGGGCAGTTAGGGGCAATTGGGCTGGCAGGGAAGCAGTTAGGTGTCAATTAGGCTGGCAGGGGAGTCATTAGGGGTGATCAGTCTGGCAGACAGAAGTGATTAGTGGCCATCAGGCAGGCAGGCAGGCAAGTGGTTGGGAGCCAGCAGTCCTGGATTGGGAGAGGGATGTCCCAGATTGGAGAGGGTGCAGGCTGGGCTAAGGTACACACACCCCCATTCATGAATTTTGTGCCCCGGGCCTTTAGTTAGTACTATAAATCCCTCTTTTCCCAGCTTTGTATTTAGGTGAGATGTACAGACCAAACATATTGAAGTGGATTAGAATGCCTTACTGGAAAACCCAAAAGATATAAATCACTGTTAGCTAAGTCTGACATTTGGAGGATACACTACAAATTTGTCAACTCCTTTCATGGATAATAGAAGTGTGACTAATTTGAAAGAATGAAGACAACATATGCACTCTAATTTCTTCTTGGCTTAATTTTGTTCATTTTTCCTGCTCCCCTGAATGAGGAATAAGTTCTCCTGGTAGCACAAAACTGAATGGCCTATCCGAGTCGGTTAGCAATGTGAACAGTAGTACAGTGTCCTGTGCTAAAAGCATTGAAAGCAGTTTAAATTATAAAAAATAGACTCATGAACAAGTTTATGAAAACTAAAATAAATGGATCATAGGTCCTTCTGTAACTTAACAACCTGTTCCCCATTCCATGTAATAAGTACTTCCTTTGTCAAGTTGGAAGTCTAAATTAGCTGGGTGCTAATTTGTAGATTGATGGTAATAAACATGGCAAAGCACTTGGTAATAAGAACAGTTATAAAATGCAGACTATTATAAATTGTTGACAGTGACATAAGCCTGGGAAATAAACTGCAATTACAGTGTACCTCAGCTGTGCATTAACTTTATTGCAATACTTTAGAACTCTTCAGTGATTCTGTATAGCATATACAAATTTAAAATGAGCTGAGAATTGGGAAAGCCATACAGTAACTCAGTTTCCTTCAAAATATTCATCCTGACTTTAAGTACTATGAACAGAAATGCAGGTTAGACTTGCATCTTCCATGTAATTGCCATTATTTTGTAACTGCCATTATTTTATGATTTTTTAAGGTGCATTTCAGCAGGAAAAAAATAATAATTAAACCATAGCTTTGTATTGAGATTGTAATGTTAACAGGTGAAAAGAAAAGAAATTTTTATTTTCATTTTCACTGTTCAATGGAATTCAATTAGACTATAGCACAGATATGATTAAGAGTTCAATAACATCAGCTGAGGCAGTAAAGATACGAAGCAATCACTACATTTAGAGTTGAGACATAGATTTAAGTTCTAACTCAGCTATTAATTAGTAGGATTTTGGTAAGACAATGAAGTCCCTGTAAAATGAGAAAGGCAACATCTGCCCAACCTATCTCACAGGATTGTGAAAATAAAAATTAGAAGTATACTGATAGACATCAATATCATGGCCCTCTTAACTGTTACAGATTTTACAAAATCAAGGTGTTATTTGCTGATTACTTAAAATGAAGACTTTAAGTAAAGTAATTAATAGATATATATGATAACTTACCCTCATTGTTATTTTAATATTTATTTCATATTACATACTAGAGGCCCGATGCACAAAATTCAAGGGTCTTGGCCCTCACAGCTGTAGCAGCTGCCTCAGCCCTCACAGCCCTAGCTTCATCTGATAGGTTGTCAGGAAGGACTTTCAGAAGGTCATTCTGATGTCCAGTCTAATTAGCATATTGCACTTTTATTATTATAGATAACACCCATAGGCAATTAATTGTGTGCTGCACACTATTCTAACTGCCTAGCATTAAGTAATATATTTAATAAAGATCTACCTTTATCTCTATTTCACAAATGAAGAAATTAAGACAGAGTGGATGAGTAATTTGCTAAAGCCTCGCAGAAGTGAAGGAGCTAAGTTCCAAACACATGGGTATTGACACAGAGTCTATGCCCAAAGCATCCCACACCTTGCCTGCATCACTTAGGAAGTAACTTTTAAGGGGAAATCTGAAAATAAAAAGTGAATTGTGAGGAGACTTAGGTGCAAAACAGAAATCAGATGCAAATATCCTGAGGTGGGGAAGACATTCGTGTATTATTTATAAATTATATAAACATGTAAACTTCCTCAGTCTTAAACTTTTTCTGATCTTAAAAAGAGGAGGGAGTAAAGGATTTAGCTCCAATTTATAAGGAGTTTAGAAATCATCACTCTTGTCCATACAACAACAACAAAAAGCTGGATAAACCTATAGTGACTTCTTGGAATCATCATAGAAATGAGGTTGTGGAACAAACTGCCACCCTTGAGTCTGAAGGGACAGGTTTACGCAGAGAGACACAGCCAAACTTGACTAATCTGGATTGGAAAACCAGCAAAGCCATGAAGGAACACTTAACTGGTAATTTTGATGAATTTCTGGAGACCAAGCACGGACTAGCTTTGAGAGTGAAAAACTCTAAGCTTAGGGAACCCCCACAGTGTTGTTGGCTTTACCTCCAGTAAACCCGCCAGGTGAATATCTGAGAAAGAATTCTTTTGGCTATGGTGGAAATAAGAGAATAATCACCAGAACAGGTCCAGAATATTCTTCATGACAAAGCATACTCTCCAAGAAGAAAACTTGTCTGAAGCCTTCTCCCAGGTAGAGAAAGGCCAACCCTCCCACTCTAGCTATTTCTAGGCTTCCTGTCTCAACTAAGGGGAAAAAATGAAGAAAACATACTTGACATGGAGAGGGTGAAGCTTCAAGAAAATAGATGGTGAATTCTGAAGTCAGGAAAGGGTCTATGGGGGTTAAATGGGAAAACTATCCCCCTGGAGAAACACTTGTCAAATTCATAGTTCTGAGATACAGGCATACTTAAGGACTTATATATAGTAGAAAGATTATAAAATGCCTCTTTTCCCAAAAATTTACCACCACACTCAAAGGTCCAGTATGAAAACATACTGGATTATTTGGAGATAAAAGAGCTTCAGTCACACTGATGAGGAATGCTTCGAAAAACCCAGAATGAAGAGGAGAGACAAAAAACACTAGAGACATTCAACCCCTCTAGCACCTTTAACTACAGCAAACATTAAACACAGTTTAACCCCTAACCCAATTAAAATAAAACTCCATACTAACCATAGATTTACCTCAGTTCCTATAAAAGATATTAGGCTTTTAACAAAATGTTGAGAGAAATACTAACATGCAATTACAAAGACAGACTAAAGAGACAAAGCAATCATTAGAAATAGACTTAGAGAATGATACACATGTTCAAATAATCTAAAATCACTGTGATGAATGTGCTAAAGTCTCTAATGGAAAAAAGATGACAATATGACAAACCAGGTGGGTAATGTTAGTAAAGAGATGGAAACTCTAAGATAGAATCATTAAAATACTAGAAATCAAAAACATTGTAACAGAAATGAAGAATGCTTCATGGAGGCTCATTAGCAGAATTGATAGGGCTGAAGAAGGAGTCAGTAGCTTGAAGATAGGTCAGTAGAAAAAGTAAACATATGGAAAAAGATATACCGTAATCATAAAAAAGTTAGAGCCTGGCTGGGTGGTTTAGTTAGTTGAAGTATTGTCCCATACACCAAAAAGATTATGGGTTTGATTTACAGTCAGGGTACATACCTAGGTTGCCATACACATGAGGGACACAGCCCATCAATGTTTCTCCATCTCTAAAAAAAATTATTTTTAAATCAATAAACATATTCTCAGGTAGGGATTAAAAAAATTAAAAGTTGGAGAGAGTGACATCAACATCATGTTGGCATGTTGTTCCTTTTTCTCCCTCTCCCTTCAATTTACAACTAATCAAACATCCAAAACTGGGGAGGGGGTAAGTGCCTCTGCACAGAACACTAGGACAGAGAGTGGAAGTTGACAACAAAGGAGGTGAAGTCCATATGGCCTCACTAGCCATGAACAGATGTGTACGATCTTTCTCTTTCTGTTCCACGTGAGAAATGTAAAGCCCAGAAAAGGCAATAAGGTGCCTCGTTACTGTGTAAACTCAGATTTTATGACAAAGAAGATTTTGGCTGCTTGTCCAAATCATTCTGAAATTCCAAACTTGTAACAGTTGTCCTGATAATTTAATCATGATATATTTGGAGAAATTCCCAGTTACTTTGTAGTGACTGAAAATTTCATGCAGATAAAATTCTTAAGACAACTTTAAGAAATTAACTTATGGATGGAAATGGAATGTGTTTTACAGAACTGCAGATGAAAAAACAAAACCCAAGAACTGACAGGTATTACATTTTATTTTAAGTTAGATGTTTTCCCTTCCAAGGTCATATTTATCTGGATCATAAAATAGAATTATGGAATTTTAAGGGAGCCAAATTTAAATTTAAAAAAAATAATCTGAATTTTTCAGCCTTCTAGTAATTATCATTAATATCTGTGTGCAAAAATAAACATTTCTCTGAAATATAACTAAGTGCTAGAAAGACCAAAAGAGTAGTTTTAGTTGTATAATTGAAGTGTTTTTTTTGTTCTAGTGTGCTTTTAAAGCTCATATTAAGAAGACATGAAAATATTTTTGCTATTTTTTTATTTTCTTAACTAATGGTTTTAAGCCCTTTAGCATGAAAAAAAATTGTTTTTCTGAGAGTGATATAATTTTTTTAAAGACGTAAGCTGAAATCTGCATTACCATAATTACTCTGAGTCCATTCATCCCTCACCATATCACATCACTGCACTTTTCTTAAAAGATCTAAGAATGGATTCATGTACTGGATACCTCCCTCATTGTCTGTCCCTCCCACTCCTGTGACAAACAGAAAGTTCAACCCCAAGTCTCATTGAGAATTCCTCTGAACCAGGAGGCTAGGTCAGATCCCTGAAAAAACTCACCATTTCTATTTGCTGTGAGGTAGTAAGCCATCTCTGCCCATCACACTGAAGGAAGTTTCCTCGCCTCCTTGCCAACCACGGGCAGTTCGGAGTCCACAATTTGCAGACTTCACATGAGGGATCTCAAACCTCTGATACTCTGCTCTGGGTTCTGTGAACAACAATCACTGTGTCTTGGACACTGGGTTAGACAACAGATATTTAATGAGTTAACATTAGATATTTAAAACAACAGAATCCCTAATATCTGGTGCATTTGAGACCAATCATTGGTAAAATCATTGTAAAAGGAAGCTAAATCTGGAAATCATAAAAAAGTGATATAGTCACAACTGAAATAATTTTAACTCAAAAAATAGAAATGCTTGCTCATTTTCTATTATAGGAATAAGGCCATTTAATTAAGAATGGGACTACAATTTGCAGTTTCTTATCACTTTTCTTGCATCAATTATACACAACATGTACCATCTACTGTTGAAAGTCTGAGTTTCTTTGAAACTAGAATTTATTTAAAAAAATACATGACAATTTAAATGCAGAGGGCTTCTAATACTTTCAAATCCTTGTTCACCAGCAATCTTAAAAACTTTCAGACACACAACTTTATTGAAACTAACTTGTATTTAATCTTTCAAATCATTCTGCTTGGTTTTCTGTTCACTATCTTCCACTGATTTCTGCAATATTCAATTACCTTTCATTAACACCACAGATACAGCTGGTACAAGAGATACAACAGGTACAAAGAGTTTTGACAAGACTCTACTGAGTCAAGTCAGCATAAAGTTAAAGTGGCAGCAGCAGAAATGCTGAGCATTCGCTGTGCCTTGGGCTGGGATCAGTGTTTACCTAGAAAATGCAGAGCTTTTATTAATCCAGCTGCTGGTAAGAGTAAACCACTTAAGCCAATTTCTATTGCTCTTATCAAAGTCATCAGTTTATATAAAGATTTGAAAAGGACTTAAATTGTCTTCAATCTGATCAGATTTCCTAGAACAGAACTTGATTCATTTTTCAAACTCTGAATTGAAGTAACTATTGTGTGTGGAACTTTTAGTGATTTTTCAGTTTTGAATTGAAGGGTTTTTTTAGCTTTGAATTATAATAGGGGAAAAATAGAATAGAAATTAAAAAACAACAACAAATGCTAAGTCTCATCTCCATCCTTTACAGGCCTTGGGATTAATAACATTAAAATAATTATGTTACAAAATAGATGAGAAAAGGTAAAGATGTAATACATAATAAATTATATTTAATCTTCCAATATTATCCATATATTTTTTAAAATATTACTATTCTGATATTTTGTCTGTTACTTAAATTCCCTAGCAGAATATAGTAAATGGTTGATTTAGAAATAGTTGTTATATCAATACTAGAGGCCCAGTGCATGAAATTTGTGCACAGGTAGGGTCCCTAGGCCTGGCCAGTCATCAGGGCCCATCAGGTTCCCTGCCTCTTGGCCTCCCCACCTCCTACTTCCCTTGCTACCTTGGCACCTTGCTATAGTCGCTGGTCACCTGCCATGTTCCACACTATCCCTTGGTGGTCAGTGCATGTCATAGCAAGCGATCAGTCTCCTGCTTGAACACCCAAGGGGACAATTTGCATATTATTATGTAGGCTGGCTAATAAACAATTTGAAATACAGTATTCTCTACATATGAAAATTAAATTAAAACCAACTCCTAAAACATATTTAGTATTAACATTGCCAGAAATGTTTTTAATGAACATTGTTTGTTGCTGTAAAATACAAGAAATAAGCAATACTCACTATGCCCATATAAGGGTCTGACTTTTGGTTATTTGGAATTTGCAATTGGATTAACATTCTTTATTTGAGCCATAACATTTACATTATTGATTTGCCAACATTGAATTTATGCTCATTCACTATAAGAGGAACATTCATTCCCATTGCATTATGTATGTTGATAAACTCTAAGGTACAAAAATCAAGTAAACAGGGCTTCCATTGTGGTCTTTTATCACATATATGTACATTAAATTTCAAAAACCAAGGATTCATGTTGAAATTGGCTAATAACCAAAGCACTTATTGTCAAATTAACTGTTCCCATCTGAAGTGATAAATGGAGAGTTCATAACTGTAAACCATGGCATATGAAAAATAGCCCATTGACATCTGTTCTTAACATCTGGCTTTTTAATCGATGCGCCAAAGCAAATGGGATACTCAATTCTATTTTGCTCTCAAAAATTAGGCTTTGTGATCATTCATGTCTGAATTATATGCTCAGGAGCCCTACAAAATAAAAGGGTTTAGTGTTATATTAATAAAGGCCTAGCATTCAGGTCCATGAACATTTTACACTATCCTTTATGTAGCAATAACTCACTACAGGCAACATCATGAGACAGTATTACTTTAAGTCCTCTTCCCAGAAAAAAACAAAACAAAGGCCGCACTCTTTCTACTCCCTGTCTCCAGCTCTTCAGGAGAAACACTGCCTCATTTATTTTAAAAATAATAAGAAAAAAATACAGATATACACACAAATATAGGTCCTCAAAGAGTTATTTATTGGAAGACAGCTTTAAGAAAAGTATATGGTTGTTTCCACAAACACTAAAAAGTTATTTTTATAAGTTTTTCAAATTCACTCAAAATAAAACACAAATATATATTGGTTGACTTTGCTGTAATATTTATTACTGATGCAATAAAGTGATATACAGATGTAAGAAAACAAAAACAAGTTAAAGAAAGTGCTGAAAATGATTACATTGGTGACTAATATGCCTGTGTAGTGAAATCACTCATTAGGTAAGGAGACAATAGTTAAGGAACCAAAAATAATACTTGGTTTATATAGTTCACTCATAAAGTGACTAATTCATTTAATATAATTTATGTAAAATTTTGTATGAAAATTCAATGAATCAAATTGTCCCCTGTTTGCATAAGGATATCTGCATTCTTGGAAAATGGTCTACAGAGCATTCAAACTATAACTCTGAATGTTTGTTGGCGAGTTGAGGGATAGCACTACTCCAGGAGAAGATGGGGCACTGCTAGATGGTGCTCTCCTGACTGGGCAGTCCCTACTGCTGCTGAGTTTCCTCTTGGAGCCATTAGCATCATTGAAAAGAAAATAAATGAAACAGAAGCAAACAATGTGCCAGAGAAAGAATTCAGAGAAATGGTCACAAGGTGGCTGAAAAGAATGGAAGACAAATTTGACCATTTGAGTAAGAACCACGAGGAAATGAAGAACCAAGAAGAAATGACATTGCTGCTGTAAAGAACTCAATAGAAAGCATCAAGAGTAGACTAGAAGAAGCAGAGGACTGCATCTGTGAGCTAGAAGACAAGGTAGGAAAAAATATCCAAGTGTAGCAGCTTCTAGAAAAAAAAAATTAAAAAGCAGGAGGAGAACGTAAAGGAACTTTGGGACAACATGAAACAAAACAATTTCTGCATTATACAGATACCAGAAGGAGAGGAAACTATGCAAAGAATAGAAAACCTGTCTGAAAAAAAAAATATGGAAAACTTCCCTGATATAGGGAAGAAAAAAACACACACAAATCCAAGAAGCTTACAGAGTCCCAAGCAAAATGAGCCCCAAAAGACTGACACCAAAACATATTATAATTAAATTGGCAAACATCAATGACAAAGTAAGAACTTTAAAAGTGTCCAGAGAGAGACAGAAAGGTACCTACAAAGGAATCCCCATCAGACTAGCGACTGGTTTCTCAACAGAAACTCATCAGACCAGAAGAGAATGGAATTAAATATACAAAAACATGCAAAGGAAGTGTCTGAATCCAAGAATACTGTACCCAGCAAGGATATCAATCAAAATTGAAAGTGAAATCAGGAACTTCACAGACAAAAAAAGACTAAGGGAATTTATTACCATCAAAGCAGCAATGCAAGAAATGCTAAAGGGACTGCTGTAAAAAAAAAAAAAAGGAAGCAAAGAAGGTACATTTGGGTAAAGAATAAAAATGATGACAAATAAGTACCTATCAATCATAACTTTAAATGTAAATAGATTAAATGCCCCAATCAAAAGACATAGATTAATGGATTGGTTAAGAAAGCACGACCCATTTATCTATAGTCTATAAGAAATCCACTTCAGAAAAAAAGATGCACACAGATTGAAGGTGAAGAGATGGACAAAGATTTTCTAGGAGAACGGAAATGAAAAAAAAAGCGCAGGGGGACCAATACTTATATGTGACAAATTAGATCTCAAAGTGAAGGACATAACAAGAGATAAGGAAGGCTACTTTATAAAAAGAACAATCCAACAAGAAGAAATAATTCTGGTAAACATATATGCACCATATAAAAGAGCACCCAAATATATATATATTTAAAAAAAAAAACCTCCTGTAGGATATCAAGGGAATAATTGACAATAATACAATCATGGTAGGATACTTTAATACCCCATTATCACCACTGAACAAATTCTCTAAACAAAAATCAGCAAAGAAAAATCAATCCTAAATGACTCACTAGACCAGATGGAATTTATTGACATCTTCAGAACATTTCACCCCAAAGCCATAGAATATACATTCTTCTCAAGTGCACATGGGTCATTTCCAAAGATAAATCATATGTTGGGTCTTAGGCAAAGTCTCTTCAAATTCAAGAAGATAGAAATCCTATCAAGCACTTTCTCAGATCACAGTGGCATAAAACTGGAAATCAACTCCAATAAAAACAATCCAAAAAAATCAAACACATGGAGACTAAACAGCATGCTATTAAACAATGACTGGGTTACCAGGGAGATCAAGGAATAAATAAAAAACATCATGGCAACAAATGACAATGAAAACACAACAATCCAAAATCTATGGTACACAGTGAAAGCAGTCTTGAGAGAGAAGTTCATAGCTCTATAAGCCCACTGCAAAATAATAATAATAATAATAATAATAATAATAATAATAATAATAAATTACTTAACCCTACAACTCAAAGAATTAGAAAGAGAGATACAAGAAAAACCTGGTGTAAGCAGGTCGAAGGAAATAATAAAGATCAGAGCAGAGATAAACGACATAGAGACCAAAGAAACAAAACAAAACATCAACAAAACCAAGAGCTGGTTCTTTGAAAGGATAAACAAGATTGATGAAGCTCTAGCCAGGCTCTCCAAGAAGCTAAGAGAGAGGACCTAAATAAACAAAATCAGAAATGAAAGATGTAAAATAACAACAGACTCCACAGAAATACAAAGGATTGTTAAAAAATACTATGAACAATTCAATTCCAACAAACTGGACAACCTGGAGGAAATGGACACATTCCTAGAAAAATATAACCTTCCAAAACTCAATCAGGAAGAATCTAAACATCTCAATAGGCCAATAACTATGGAAGAAACTGAAGCAGTCATCAAAAAGCTTCCAGCAAACAAAAGCCCGGGAACAGATGGCTTCACAGGGGCGTATTACCAAACATTAAAGGAAGAACTAAAACCTATCCTTCTCAGACTATTCCAAAAAATTTTAAAAAAAGGAACACTTCCAAACACTTTCTATGAAGCCAGCATCACCCTACTACCAAAACCAGATAAAGACAACACAATGAAAGAGAATTATAGGGCAATATCTCTCATGAACATAAATGCCAAAATCCTCAACAAAATTCTAGCAAATTGGATCCACCAGTACATCAGAAAGATCATACACCATGACCAAGTAGGATTTATCCCAAGAATGCAAGGATGGTACAATATCCACAAATTAATAATTGTGGCACATCACATAAACAAATTGAGAGATAAAAATCACATAGTCATATCAATTGATCCAGAAAAAGCATTTGACAAAATTCAACACCTTTTCTTGATAAAAATTCTCAATAAGGTGGGAATAGAAGGATTATACCTCAACATAATAAAATCTATATATGATAAACCCACAGCTAACATGATACTCAATGGACAAAAACTAAAACCATTTCCCCTAGGAATAGGAATAAGACAGGGATGCCCATTCTCACCAGTTCAACATAGAACTAGAATTATTAGCCATTGCAATTAGACAAGAAGAAGAAATAAAAGGCATTCAAATTGGAAAAGAAGTATCATGTCATTGCAGATGACACGATATTGTATATAAAAAAACTTGAAACACTCCATCAAAAACTAATGCACTTAAGAAATGAATTTGGCAATGTAGCAGGATACAAAATTAACAATAAGTAAGCTATGGCATTTCTATACACCAATAGTGATCTTATAGCAAGAGCAACTAAAAAAGCAATCCCATTTACCATCACACCAAGAAAATTAAAACACCTAGGAATAAACTTAACTAAGGAGGTAAAAGACCTATTCGCAGAAAACTACTGAAAAAGGAGATTGAGAAAGATAAAAACAGATGGAAGGACATACCATGTTCATAGATTGGGAGAATCAACATCATTAAAATGTCCATACTACCCAAAGCAATGTATAGATTCAATGGACTTCCCATTAAAATACCATCGGCATATTTCACAGACCTAGAAAGAACTCTCTAAAGTTCATCAGGAATTAAAAAAGACTCCAATAGCCACAGCAACCCCGAGAAAGAAGAATAAAGTAAGTGGGATCTGAGTACCAGATTTCAAGCTGTATTACAAAGCCACTGTTCTCAAAACAGCCTGGTACTGGCACAAGAACAAACATATAGACCAATGGAATAGAATAGAGAATCCAGATATTGACCCAAACTTCTATGCTTAATTAATACTTGACAAAAGAGGCATGAACATACAATGGAGTCAAAACAGTCTTTTCAATAAATGATGTTGGGAAAATGGGACAGATACATGCAAAAATAAAATGAAACTAGACCACCAACTTATACCATACACAAAAATAAACTCAGAATGGATACAGGAGTTAAACATAAGATGGGAAACTACAAAAATACTAGAAGAATCCACAGACAGTAAAATCTCAGACATATGCCGAAGGAACTTCTTCACTGATACTGCTCCTAGGCCAATGGAAGCTAAAGAGAGAATAAACAAATGGGACTACATCAAAATAAAAAGCTTTTTCACAGCAAAAGAAACCATCAACAAAACCACAAGAAAGTCCACTGTATGTGAGAACATATTTGCAAATGTTGTCACTGATAAAGGTTTAATCTCCAATATCTACAGCCAACTTATACAACTTAATAAAGGGAAGATAAATGATCCAATAAAAAAATGGCCAATGGGCCTAAATAGAATATTTTTGAAAGAAGACAGAAGGAAGGGCTAGAAACACATGAAAACATGCTCAAAGTCACTAATTATCTGAGAGATGCAAATCAAAATGACAATGTGATACCATCTCACACCTTTCAGAATGGCTATCAACAAAACAATAAACAGCAAGTGTTGGTGAGGATTCGGAGAAAAAGGAACCTTCATGTACTGGGAATGCAGACTGGTGCAGTCACTATGGAGAATAGTATGGAGTTTCCTTAAAAAACTAAAAATGGAACTCCCATTTGACCCAGTAATCCCATTCCTAGGAATATATCCTAGGAAACCTGAAACACCAATCAGAAAGGATATATGAACCCCTATATTCATAGCAGCAGAATTTACAATAACTAAGATCTAGAAACAGCCTAGGTGCCCGTCAGCAGATGACTGGATCAGAAAACCATGGTACATCTACACAAAGGAATAATATGCTGCCATAAAAAAGAAGGAATTCTTACCATTTGCAGCAACCTGGATCAAACTGGAGAGCATTATGCTAAGTGAAATAAGCCAATCAATGAAAGAAAAATACCACATGATTTCATTCATTTATGGATAATAAAGAACATTATAAACTGATGAACAAAAAGATAGATACAGAGGCAGTAAGGCATCAAATAGACTGTCATATTAGAGCGGGAAGGTTAGGGAGAAGTGGTTAGATAAGAGATCAACCAAAGAACTTGTATGCATGTATATAAGCATAATCAATGGATGCAAAACACTGGGTGGTGAGGGCATGTATGGGAGTGGGGTGGAGGGCCAATAGAAAGATATGTACACACATAATATATTAATTAAAAAATGGGATGGGGGGAAGAACTTGCAATCCATACAACATGCCATGTCCCATGCAAGTACCTAAGGATGAAGGAAGTCAGTTTTCAGGGCACTGGGTTGACAGCTAAGAAAACTAACAGTGGCCTATAGTGTGTTAACTGTTAGTAAGAGGAAATATCTTGTCCTAAATGAAGAACTACCTATCCCAAACTTACAAAATAAATGCAAAAAAATAACACTAATTTATTTTACTATCAATTAATTTTTCTTTTTTTAATAATACTACCCACTTTATTTGGGGTATTGTTAGGATTATATAAAAAAATATTAAAACATTTAGCATAAAGTCTGATATATGATCAGCAATAGGGGGATGTTATTTCTATAACATTTCCCCTCTTCATAAGGTAGAATGTTAGAAAGAAACTCAGAAGTAACAGTATCCAGCCAATACAAAATACAGCATTTATCCTTTTACTCTTTCTTGTACAGAGCAACAGAGAACATACAAGGAAGTATACAGGAAATTACTTTTTAATTACTTTTAAAATTAATTTCAATTTGCTTATTGATTACTCTTAACACTCATGTATGCTATTGCATTGGTATAATAATAAGAGAGCAGATTATGATAAATATAAATTTTATTTGAAAGTATAACAATTTAAAACATTATTTATCTTATTTCCTTTTTTTTAAAGGAAAGAAAATGGTACTGAAAACTACAAGAAAGAAGGAATGAGTATAAAAATAGTGTGGATGTGAAGATAATTACTTTGTACCTTTGTTAGCATTTAATTGAATATGCAATCATAAATATGTTGTATTAATTTTTTCCACAATATCTGTTCAGATGTGGCAATGATAGAAAGAGGATCAGGTTATATTATGCTACACTTTGAAAAAATTGCTTTTGAAGTTTGATTTTCTAACATTAGGGACTGATCTCAAAGCCTATAAACAGAATTTAATAGACATCTTCCCCAAACTGAACTTCTGCCAGGCATTTTGTGCCCTCAAATATTTATAGAGACTTACTTTTGAATGAAGACCAAGCATTAAGAAGTCTCTTACTGTACACATTTTTGGTGCAGATTTAAGCTTCATATAACACCCAATATAAAGCTTGAGCTTCATATTAATTCTTTATTAAAAATTATAGTCCAAATAATTTATAATACACAAGAGTTGAAACACCACTCATAAACAAAATGATATACTAAGGAATAATTTCAAGGAAACCAAATGCTAAGCCTAATGTTTCCCCAGGTACATTCTCATGCACAAGCCACACCCTACATCTATATGCATGATATGATCTTGAGTTACAGTGAGGTGAGAGAGTGGCAAAAAGTCAACCAATGGACTTATGTGAAATAGTGGATTTTGTTATCAGAATAAAAAAACTTTGGACACATTTTTAATACATTTATACTACTTCATAAGTACCCTTAATATTATTTTTCTTCACATTTCTGTACTCCAATGTGCATGTCAACAAAGCTAGCTACTAGTATTTACCAGGCTTCTATGTCAAAATGTCTCAGATTTCTATTTTTAGCAGAATGTGCTAACATTATGCCTCAGTCAGGTCCCACCTGCATCAAACTTTAAACTAGGTGTTTCTTTGGTGTCATCCAATATGCAATTTCATACACTACTTGGGAGCATGGAAGTCAAGTCAGTATTTTGTGAAGCATTTGGCAATTTTTATTAACAGCCTTAAGCATTTCCTTGTAATGTGACCTAAGTAAATTCACTTGGGTCTATCAGGCAGTGTATGTGTATAACATATGTAAAGATTTCTATGTTTTGACAACAATCCTTGTCAAAACCATATTCACACTAAGAAAAAAGTGAAAAGTTAATCTAAATTTATCCAAATAAAGAAAGTTAAAATTGATCAAGAATGTAGGTAAGTGATTGAGCATCAACCAATGAACCAGGAGGTCACAGTTCAATTCCCAGTCAGGGCACATGCCCATGTTTCAGGTTCAATCCCCAGTTGGGGGCGTGTAGGAGATAGCCTATCAATGATTCTCTCTCATTATTGATGTTTCTATCTCTCTCATCTCTTTGAAATTAAATTTAAAAAACATATTTAAAAATATCAATGGTTCTGATCCAATTAAAAAATGAAACCAAATTTTAAAAACATATTTAAAAATATCAATGGTTCTGATCCAATTAAAAATTGAAATCAAATTTAAAAATATCAATGGTTGAAATCAAATTTAAAAAACATATTTAAAAA
The DNA here is from genome assembly GCA_011751065.1 of Lasiurus cinereus. Classification (NCBI taxonomy): domain Eukaryota; kingdom Metazoa; phylum Chordata; class Mammalia; order Chiroptera; family Vespertilionidae; genus Lasiurus; species Lasiurus cinereus. The sequence continues at coordinate 14,017,350 of JAAGEH010000293.1, forward strand.
TATCAATGGTCTGATCCAATTAAAAATTGAAATCAAATTTAAAAAACATATTTAAAAATATCAATGGTTCTGATCCAATTAAAAAATGGGTGGACCTGAATAGACATTTTTAAGAAAAGAATATTCATGCAATGACATATCATGCAGCCATTAAAAATTAAAATTTATAAAACTAAGAAAGAATTTATATATAAAAAAAGCCAGCAACCGGAACACCATAACAACTGGAACAACTGATCGCTATGATGCCCACTGCAGCCAGTAATCTGGCCCAATGAGGGGGTGGGGCTGGCCAGCCAATCCCCTGCAGCACTTCCCCCTGGCCAGCCCCACCTCTGAACAGCCCCCCGGCCCCCCCCCCCCGGCCAACCGGGGCCCCGGGCCACCCCCCCCCCACCCCAATAGGCCGCTCCCACTCCTGGAAGAGCCCAATCACCCCAATCAGGGGCAAGGACAGCTGACCAGCTACCCATGGCCCCTCCCCAGCCACTGACCCCTGATCAATTCTCCCACCCCATTTTGGGGTAGTGCCAATCCACCACCCACAGCCCTACCTATGGCTGGTCCCACCCACCCCCAACCAGCCCCACTCCCCTCCAAATCAGGGGTGGGGCCTACTGTTCAATCGCATGTGTTCCCTCCCCACATTTGGCCCCTGATGGGGGTGGGACAGCCAGCCAACTTCCTGGCCATTTCCTCCTTCCAATAGGCCCGGCCCTGATCTGCCCCAATTGGGGCCGGGCTGGCCAAAACCCATCCTCGCACAAATTTGTGCACTGGGCTTCTAATATATTATAAAAAAATAAAGAATATCCACAACTACTTAAAACATATGTAAGAAAACATACTGGCATAAAGTTACTTCAAAATATCAGAAAGATGTGCTTAGTCCATGCCAGTACATTTCTTTTACTTATTTCTTTGAGATTGCCTGTTTTTGCCAAGGTATATAAACAGTGACACATGTGACCAGATAACAGTCAGGTTTTATTCATTTTTCTCCCAACTCCTGCCATCAGATGTAGAGGAGTATGAGAAATCCCTTGTTATGCACTGGTCCATGTCACCCACAGAAGACACTTTTGAAGGCAGACAGTTGAATTCCACTGGATTATCTACCACTAAAACTCACCTGTTAGGTGGCATGGGGCAGTGATTCATAATTAGCACATCTTCTGTGTGTGCTCAGAGTGAACAATTACAGAGCACTGAACTGAATTACTCTTGTAGCCAGCACTGTCACACCAGGTCAAAGCTGCTATTTATCCTCCAGTACCACAACACTTGCAGAAGTCACCTCATTTCTACTCTCTTCCCATATTTCCAGGGAAATACAGTGGTACCTCGAGATATGAGATTAATTCGTTCCGTAACCTTGAGGCGTGGGAAACTATGAGATGCTTGAGTCGCGGTAAACTGGTGGGTCGTGTGCAGCCAGCCGATCTGCGCGATTACTCCTATCTCAAATGTTGTTCATATTTCAAAGCAAAAATCGTTCACTCGACGGCTCGTATCTCAAAAATCTCGTATGTTAGGGCACTCGTATCTCGAGGTACCACTGTATAATTACAGAAGTAACTTCCCTCATGGGATCATGTGTAACAATATAAACAGGTAGAAAATGGGCACTAACAAATTAAGTAAAAGCCTACTCGGCCAGAACCTCATGTCAGATATTCAGAAAGTGTCAGTAACATTTCTGATATATGTATAGTTCTTAAAGAAGTTCAGTGTCTTTTTTTAAATGAACATTTAAAACTTCATTATACAACCTAACAAACTGATTAATGTTCCTCCATGCAAATTTTCATGAATAGAGTAAATTAAAAACAAGTAAAGTTATAAGCAGCCATTGCAGACACTTGTATTTTCACCTCTTTGTTCTGTGGCTATCGTGTGGACTCTACATTCCTGCCATCTTGCACATGTCCAATCACCTCCAAAATGAGAATTGGATGAAAGGGTGTGGATGAGTCAGTGTAAATCCATTACAATAATTGGAAAAGCAACTAAAGACACATGGCCAACTGATGCTGGGTCAATAAAATCTTCTGCACATGTGCCAGGCATCCCACTTTTAACTTGATTCTTTTCTTTAGTCAAAACACAAGTCATATTCATTTTGTGGCTCACATTTATTATGTGATGCAGGAAAATTTTGATATATCACAGTTGAACACAAATATCCAATGGTTAGGGATTGCAAAGTCCAAGCTTCATAATTACTTTAAAGGTATAAAAGGGTGATATTGCTATTCAGAAAGTTGTATGAGTGCCTTTTTACATATGAAATAGTTTTAAAATGGCATATTCCATTTTAGTTAGGGAAGGTTTGATTCCATATGAAAATTCATTGTAAAATACATTAAATTTAGTCATTTTAAATTTCAGGTTCTACCAAATTTGTGTAGCTAAAAATGCCATTAAAGGGCAGCACAATAGAAATGAATGACTGATGGCCTTCTTTGGATCACATAAAACTTGAGGAGTTTGAAGCATGTTTGATCTCAGATACCAGTAAACTTAACAAGATCTTGAGACTTCAAAGATTACAGGGCAAAACAAAATTAAATAAAAGAAAAAAAAGAAATATATAAAGTATTTCAAGGCTGCAAACAGTCATGGGTTTTTGTTCTTGGGAAGAAAAAAACTACATAACATAACAGATGCTGTGTTTCAAAATAAGTTAATATTGATTCTGCTTAAGCATATGTCTAAAATCACAAGTACCAATGAATATCTCGAATGCCCTCACTACAAAAAAATAAATAAATAAAATAAGCCAAGAGTAATTAAGTCTCTGCCTAATTTTCTTCTAAACCTTATAATTGTGGCTATGTTCTTATTTGCTGGCTATGTTCTTATTTGCATGTTTATAATCAAGTTGAGGACTAAAATCTCCTGAGACCAATTTTTGTATTTAGAAACCAACTTCAAACACTTAAGCTCTTAGACATACTATGTTATGTACTATTTATTAATCAATGGTTTTATTCCATTACTAGGGGCCCAGTGCATGAATTCGTGCATCTTGAAAGAACTGTGGGCTGAGAGGCTGCAGTGGCCCATCCTCCAAGCCCCTGCCTGGCCCCTCCCACCATGGCCCCAGGTCCTCTGGCTGCCAGCAGCCCCACTTTCACTGGGCGCTGGCAGCAGGTGTCAATGGGAACTCTCATGCTGGCTGTGGGTATAAGGCCAGCACTAGCTGTGGGTGCAAGAGCGGCTCTGGCACTGGCAGCAGGTAAAAGCAGGGCTAGCACTGGCAGCAGGCATGAGTGTCCAGTGGGACTGCGGCACATGGAGCAAAGAATTTTCATTGACCACCAAAGGGTCACCCCAATGACTAACTGGTGCCTTGCTTTGGTCTGGCCCCCCTGCTCATCTATGCCATCATCCTGCTGTGGCCGATGCCTGCCATGTTCCACACTCTGCTGCCTGCTTTCAATATCCATTATGTTCTGCACGTACCCCCTGGTGGTAAGTGCACATCATAGCAACCAGTTGTTCAGTTATTCCACCATTCAGTCTATTTGCATATTAGGGTTAAATACACACACACACACACACACACACACACACACACACACACTAGAGGCCCTGTGCACATAATTTGCGCATGGGGCAGGGGTTGTCCTTCAGCCCAACCTGCTCCCTTGGGGGATGTCTGACTGCTCATTTAGGCCCGATCCTATGTAGGATCTCACAATCCAGAACTGCTGGCTCCCAACTGCTCACCTGCCTACCTTTCTGATTGCCCCTAACCACTTCTCTGCCAGCCTGATTGATGCCTAACTGTTTCCCTGCCAGCTGTTTGCCCCTAACTGCACTCCCTTGTGGTTCTGGTTACCCCTAATTGCCCTCCGCTGTAGGCTTGATCGCCCACAACTGCCCTCCCTTGCAGGCCTGATCCCTGCCAACTGCCCTCCACTGCTGGCCATCTTGTGGTGGCCATCTTGTATCCACATGGGGGAAGAACGTTTCAACCACATGGGGGCAGTTATCTTATGTGTTAGAGTAATGGTCAATCTGTATATTACTCTTTTATTAGATAGGATAGAGGCCTGGTGCATGGGTGGGGGCCAGCTGGTATTCCCTGAAGGATGTTCTGGATCAGGGTGGTGTTCCCTTGGGGTATGGGGTGGCTTGGGTGAGGGGCTTGTGGTGGTTTGCAGGCTGGCTATGCCCCCTGGCAACCCAAGCAGAAGCCCTGCTGTCTGGGATTTATTTATCTTCTACAATTTAAACTTTGTAGCCTGGAGCAGAGCCAAGCCTTCTGCTCTCACAGCCATTGAAACTTTGTTGCCTTAAGTGGAGGCCTGGGTCCATGGAAAGTTTGGCTTCCTCCATTGCCAGGGCAACCCAAGCCTCTCTCCTGCTCTATCTATGGCCATAGCCATCTTGGTTGTGTTAATTTGCATACTCACTCTGATTGGCTGTTGGGCATGGCTGGTGGGCATGGTTTGTGGGTGTAGCAGAGGTATGGTCAATTTGCATATTACTCTTTTATTAGGTAGGAAACATTATTACATATAACACTTCAAGTAGTCTACAATAGTAACTTACAGAGTTGGAAAATTAATAATGCTCTTTTATGAGTGTACCAATAAAAAAAAGAGTATGAAATTTTATATCAAAGAAAGAATTAGTTACCTTAAAGAAAACAAACTAATTAAAAAAGTAAACAGGCACAATAAAAGTAATTTTTGTTTTACCTAGATAATCAATAAGATGCCATAAAAAAGGAGTTATATAATACCACTACCAAGATTTATCTCGTTTATATATCTGTTCACTGTTTTTATCTTTTTCCTCCCTTACTCCACACAAACATGAATTTATTGCAAGCTCCATGAGAGTATGGAAATATTTTGTTTTCCACTGTGTTTGTTTATTGTAAACTATATCCTGTGAACCTAACAATAGGGTTGGAAATATAATAGATATCAGTAATTACCTCAAAGTGCAAATATATTCATTTTTTTAAAATGCATGTAAAAGATGCATACATTTTGACATAAATAATATTTTAGGCTCTAGCCAGATAGACCTAAAATGGATAGATCACTGGCCTGTGGACTGATGGGTCCCAGGCTCAATTCTAGTCAAGGGCACATGCCCAATTGCAGACTTGATCCCAGAAGGGGCATGCAGGAGGAAGCCAATCAATAATTCTCTCTCATCATCTATGTTTCTATCTCTCTCTTCCTCTCTGAAATCAATAAAAATATACTTTAAAAAAAGAATATTTTTAGTTTTCATTTTCTCAATAATAGTACTTTTAGGCTTAGTTTGTATATAAATCACTTTTCCTATCCTATATAAAGAAGGCTAATATGCAAACTGATCCTAATAGCAGAACAACCAGGAACGACCAGTCACTATGACACATACTGACCACCAGGAGCAGATGCTCAATGCAGGAGCTGCCCGCTGGTGGCCAGTGCACTCCTCAGCCTCCTCAGCAGTGTTAAAGATATCCCACCGCGGGCTCCCGGAAATCTCGTTATGTTAGGGCACTCGTATCACGAGGTACCACTGTATTTTTCTATGAAGACTTTACCTAATTTCTCAGCTAATTACTCTGACTTTATAGTCCTTCAACTTTTGTTGATTATTATGCCTCTGCATTTTAGTTGCTCACTTACGAACTGTCTTAGCATCATATTTCACTGCAGTTGTAATGCCACAAAGTATTTACAGGTGACTCAAAGGATGAAAAGACTTGGCTGTGAAAGCTGGCAGAGCAGCCAAGCTAATTGATCTCTGTCTCCAGCTCTGGTTAGCTCTGTCTCAGGGCAAGGCTGCCCTTTCTTTCTAATGAGGTTTGCGGAGTGGGCTGGGATGCTCCTGAAGCCGGATAGGTCTAACAATCTGGAAAAAGCTGCATGGGTACTGGCACATCAAAGATAGTTTCCATTACAGGGAGCCCCAATCACTCAAACTGAGAACATATCATCAGAGATCCATTTGGGAGACAGAGTCAGGTGGACATCATCCTATTTCACCCATCTCCTTGCTCCCCACTGGAAATAGTCTCACATGATAGTAAGTCCACAGCCCCATCAACATCTAGAACATTATTCACTAGTCTTCACCTTGTCTACTAAACACTCCATATTCATTCATCTAATAACCTGAACTAGACATGCCCAGGATTTCTCAGTGAATGAGATAAACAGATTTCCTGGTCAATTGCATAAATTCCAATGGGAGAGATAAAAACAAAACAAGACACACACACACACACACACACAAAACCAAGTAAACAAACACAGCTTAAGTCTTAATGCTGTAAATTAAGCAAAACATAAAAAGTGATGGGACAGGAAATGTCTTAGGGTGGACATTTGAAGTGTAACTCAGTTAAGGAAAGGTCTGCTTGGAAAAATAGTATTCTAGAGAGAAGCTCACCATGAGTGATAAAGAACCAGAGATAGGAATAGCTTAATATGTGTGAAGATACTAGTGAGTCTGGATACTAGAAAGTCAATCCTTTCAGGGTATGGCAAGGAGGTTGATTTCAGAAAATTCAATGGGAGTCCCTTCAGACTTAAGCCAGGAAATGACATGATCTAATATACATTTGTAAGGAGTAGTAAATAAGCCATAGAAGTCTAATGCACAGTATGATGAGGAAAATATTATTGTACTATAATTATGTAATTTGATAAATACCGCTATATCAGCAATCATATTACATTTATCAATGTATCAAAGTAACATGCTGTCTACCTTAAACTTACAAAATGTTACATGTCATATTTATTCAATTAATAAAAGATCTCTTTGGCAACTAGATAGAGAATGGATCATAGAGAAAGTAAAAGAATAAATTTAGTAATTAAAATCATGAGCAAAGACAAACTCCCTAACACCAGAACCTCCAGCCCACTTCTAATAAATATAACTGAATTTTTGAAAAAATAATCAGCTAGAAGTTCTGCTTAAGGCCCAACAAAGAGTCTATTCAATGTTGAGTTGTCAAATTTGAGTGACAATTGTCCTGTCACCAAGATCTCTTATCACAGTGAACTCCAGGGCAGTGACAATGTCAAGGGGTCATATTTATACAGAATGTCCCCTCTTGCCTATCACATTGCAGATCTACATGTAGCTAAACATTCCTAGGTCCTTGATATTCAAGAGAGTAAGTCATTTCAGCAATGCTTTATGGCATAGAATTCTGGGGCTCCACACCAATGCTGGTCTCCCATTATTTACTCTTTCCATAGACATGATACTCTCTCAGGCAGAGGTAGTCTAGATCTCCTTCCAAAATATAAAATAAAAAAATAAAATGATAATCCAGGTACATTTCCCTAATTAATGAACCAAGTTTTCTGAACCAATTATATTTCATTTGTCTGTGTCCACAACCATCATTGCCTCTGACTATATACCTTGGCCTTACATTTTAAGTTTGACAGAGTTTTCTATGTCTCACCTCTGATATCTAAGTTTTGTCATAATTATCAATGAGTGTTCTTGGAAATTAGGAACAGAAATTAATTCAAAGCCAAAAAAATTGAATTTATTGGAAAACTATAGTTTTCACAGTCTCAGAAATAATAGAAACCTAGACTATTAGTTTTGGAAAACTAATAGGAACCAAGGACTTCTGAGAAGATGAGGCATTAAAAAATGTGGCCAAGTTCACACAGATGGGAGAGGTTAGCCCTATTCATTGCTGACACTGGATAAAATAGGACCTCCATCAATACTCATGCCAGGCCTGAGGTCTGGCTGGCTGAGCCTATCCCACCTGCTCAGCTTGGATTTATAGGAATGGTGAGAGAACCTGGCCCCTTTTGTTTCCATGGGGGAAGAGTGCATTACCTCTCACCAAGATGACACCCAATATAGTTTTATCGAAAAGAGAATAAAATACTAATGAGAAGAAAGGTGATATGGAATGATGTACAGCCAAACAGAACAAATTCAGTGATGTTTTTATATCTTAGTTTATTCAACATTGAACCATGTGTGGAATACTGAGAGATATTGGAACAAGAGTAGGTAAGAAAAATAGATAGGAGAATAAATATTGTTGGAATTGTAAGCCTATAAACCCTGGTAAGGAGTTTACATTTTATTCCCAGGGCAATCTTGAGTTTTAAATGAGAAGAATAATATTAATTAACCTTTTTTACAAGTCCACTTTGGCTGCCAAGGAGAGAACAGAATGCAAATGGATCAAGAGTAGAAGCTGGAAGACTATTAATGTTCTTGGCTGCAAATATCAGAAACATACTTGACTAACTTGTACAGGAAAAGAACTATTTGGAAGAATATCAAGTAACCCACAGAATCATCCAGAGGTTGGAGGATCCGATACGGAAGCTAAATGGAGATCAAGAAATGGTGGGCAACAGAAAACAGCCAAATGAAGATAAAGACATAATCTGCTGGGTTGCCCTCCCAAATGCCATTACCACTGGTTACTCAAAATCGAGTGCTACACTCTAAAAATCTCTGCTGGGTTTTATATGCCTCTATGTGGTCATATACATTTTCCCAATTCTTCCTGCCTCTGTGCATCATTCCCTTCAAATTCAAACTTCTGAGTGGCATCAATCGAAGGTCTGAACTGTCATATGCCCATGCTCGAAGTTCCAAAGCATGGTACAGGAAGATTGTTATGGTGAGAACCAGGGGAGTGCCTCCAATCAACCTCTCTATATAAAGAGCTAGTATCTATGTGATGATCATGAGGACCAAACAACTGATCACCTCGGCCCAAGAGCAGGGCGGGGTAGCACTGAGGATTGTCAAGTGGGCTGAATGGTTGATCTCTTGGTCCCTACTCCCAGACCTGCAGGCTCTGATGGATCAGCAATGGTGAACAGGGGAATCAGGGTGGGAGCAGGGAGGACTAGGCTGGCTGTTAGGCCATTGGGATCACCAGCTCATCCCCAGCTGCTCAGCAGCTCAGGCCTGGGGGAAAGCAGGCAAAGGCAACTTCACCTCCATGAGTGTGCACCAGGCTGGCCTTTGATGGAATGCATTGCCCGCTCAGGGGGGGCTGCTCACGTGGGCACTGCCTTGGCAGCCGCTGCCACTGCTGCTGAGGCTTATGGTGCTAACAGAAGCTACAGGGCATGCCCTTGATCAATCTGCCCTGGCATGAGCAGCCCAAATGGGCAGCATGTTCCATCAGCGGCCAGCCCAGCACGCACACATGGAGGGGAAGTTGCCAGTGCCTGCTTTCCCACAGACCTGAGCCCCCAAACAGCCAGGGATGAGCTTCTGATGCAAAAGGCCTGACAGTCCAGTGGTGGAGGGGGAGTTCAGCCTGAGGACTGGTGAACGGCCAGAAGATAGCCCTGATCACAGGAGGTGAGGCCCTGGGGGCCCTACTCACACGATTTTGTGTGCCGGCTCTCTAGTTTTCCCATAACAGAACTCCCTAAAACTAAGCAGGGATATTGAGGCAGCATTTCTCTAGATACGTAATGCACAGAAGGAAGCTGGTATTGGTGTTTCAGTGTCACATAGAGTGGCCTTTGATCTGGAATTGAAAGAGAATGAAATGGAATGGTTGAGTGCAGGCTATGGCAAAAGATTATAAAATTCCTTCTCTGCCACCTACTACCTGTGGTATTGAGCAAGTTACTCGACCTACACTTCTCTAGATTTTTTTTATCATTTTAAAAGAAATAATGACAGTGCCAATTAGAAATTATAGGTGGATTATAAGAACTAATTCATGAATGTGCTTAGTACTGGGTTTGGCACTTAGTAGAAAGCACATTATAAATATTAGCCATCACTTGTTAACGTGGTAGTAGTGAGTATAGGGAGACATAATGAATGACATGACAAATGTTGACAAGAGAGTTGATAGGAATCACTTACTGGTTGATATGAGATGAAAGAAAGGTGATCATGGATAAACTCCAAATTGTGCTTAAAGCAAATATATGGATTGTGGTACCATTTCCTGAAATGAAACCAATTTCCATTCTACCAGTTTCTTGAGTTTGATCACTCACCCCCAGCATGCCCATGAATTGTTTTGTAAAAAATACCAAAGAAATCAAAGAAAAAATTAAAAACATCATGGAAACTAATGACAATAAGAACACAACACACAGAATGCAGAATTATTGATTTTATATCTGTTCACCTAATATCTATATCCATTTAGTATCAGTATTTATAGCAATGACTCAGAAAATATTGGCATTTCAGGAACTTTCCAGAGAGTTCTATGTTTAAATGACTACCATCCAACTAGTTTTGTGTTTTTTTTTCAGATTGTAAGGTGGTTAACTCATATTTGATAGATATAATTTAATAGAGTCTACCTTAAGTTTTGACTCTTTCTTATTTTTTTTCCATAAAATATCACATACTCATAGGTTCTATCTATGGGAGACCAATTTACTTGCCATGTTTATTTATTTCTTTATTTTTAAATTTTCTTTATTGATTAAGGTATTACATATCTGTCCTCGTTCCTCCGTTACCCCCCAACCACCCCACTCATGCCCTCACCCTCCTGTTGCCTGTCTCCATTGGTTAGGCTTATATGCATGCATACAAGTCCTTTGGTTGATCTCTCCCCACTACCTTTACCATCCCCTACCTTCCCTCTGAGGTTTGACAGTGTGATTGATGCTTCTCTGACTGTGGAGCTGTTTTTGTTCATCAGTTTATATTTATTATATTCCATAATGAGTGAGATCATGTGATATCTATCTTTCTCCGACTGGCTTACTTCACTTAGCATAATGCTCTCCAGTTCCATCCATGTTGCTGCAAATCGTAAGAATTTCTTCTTTCTTACCACAGCATAGTATTCCATTGTGTAGATGTACCACGGTTTTTTTTTTATCCCCTCACCTGCTGATGAGCACTTGGGCTGTTTCCAAATCTTAGCTATGGTGAATTGTGCTGCTATGAACTTTAGTGCATATATCCTTCCTGATTGGTGTTTCTAGCTTCTTGGGATCACTGGGTCAAATGGGAGTTCCATTTTTAGTTTTTTGAGGAAACTCCATATTGTTCTCCACAGTGGCTGCACCAATCTGCATTTCCACCAGCAGTGCACAAGGGTTCATTTTTCTCCACATCCTTACCAACACTTGTCATTTGTTGATTTGTTGATGATAGCAATTCTTACAGGTATGAGATGGTACTGAATTGTCATTTTGATTTGCATCTATCGGATGATTAGTGACTTTGAGCATGTTCTCATATGTCTCTTGGCCTTCCTTCTGTCTTCTTTCAAAAAGTATCTATTTAGGTCCACTGCCCATTTTTTTGATTGGGTTGTTTCTCTTCCTTTTGTTAAGTTGTATTAGATTCCTCTAAATGTTGGACATTAAACCCTTATTGGTGATAACATTGGCAAATATGTTATCCCATGCAGTGGGCTTTCTTATTGTTTTGTTGATGATTCCCTTTGCTCTGCAATAGCTTTTTATTTTGATGTAGTCCCATTTGTTCATTTTCTCTTTAATTTCCATTGCCCTAGGAACAGTATCAGTGAAGAAATTACTTTGGCATATGTCTGAGATTTTGCTGCCTGTGGATTCCTCTAGTATTTTTGTGGTTTCCTGTCTTATGTTTAAGTCCTGTATCCATTTTGAGATTATTTTTGTATATGGTGTAAATTGGTGGTCTAGTTTCATGTTTTTGCATGTATCTGTCCAATTTTTTCAATACCATTTATTGAAGAGACAGTCTTGACTCCATTGTATGTTCATGCCTTCTTTGTCGAATATTAATTGGGCATAGTGGTTTGGATCAACTTCTGGGTTCTCTATTCTATTTCATTGATCTATATGTCTGCTCTTATGCCAGTACCAGGCTGTTTTGAGAACAGTGGCTTTGTAATACAGCTTGAAATCCGGTATTCAGATCCCACCTACTTTGTTCTTCTTTCTCAGAATTGCTGTGTCTTTTTGGGATCTTTCTGTATTCCAGATGAATTTTTGGAGAGTTCTTTCTAGGTCTGTGAAATATGGCATTGGTATTTTAATGGGGAGTGCATTAAATCTATACATTTCTTTGGGTAGTATGGACATTTTGATAATGTTGATTCTACCAATCCAAGAACACAGTATGTTCTTCCCTCTGTTTATGTATTTCTCTATCTCTTTTTTTTAGTGTTCTATAGTTTTTCATTTATAGGTCTTTTATGTATAGAAATGCCATAGATTTCTGGCATTAATTTTGTATCCTGCTACATTAAGTCTAATAATTTTTTGATGGAGTCTTTAGGGTTTTCTATGTACAATATCATGTCATCTGTGAATAAGGACAGTTTTACTTCTTCTTTTCCAATAAAAGGATGCCTTTTATTTCTCCTTTTGTCTGATAGCAATGGTTAGTATTTCTAAAACTATCTTTAAGTGGGCATCCAAGTCTTTTTCCTGTTCTTAGGGGAAATGGTTTTAGTTTTTGTCCATTGAGTATGATGTTGGCTGTGGGTTTGTCATATATGGCTTTTATTATGTTGAGGTATGATCCTTGCATTTTCACCTTGCTGAGTGTTTTGTTTTGTTTTAAATCAAGAAAGGGTGTTGGATTTTGTCAAATGCTTTTTCTGCATCAATTGATATGACTATGTGATTTTTATCTCTCAATTTGTTTATGTTATGTGTCACATTAATTGATTTGCGGATATTGTACCATCCTTGCATCTCCCAATAAATCATGCTATTAAACAATGATTGGGTTACTAAAGGAATCAAAGAAGAAATTATAAACATTATGGAAACTAATGACAATAAAAACACAACAATCCAAAATCTCTGGGACACAAATAAAGCAGTCCTGAGAGGGAAGTTTATAGCTCTACCTAAAAAAAAAACATAAAATAAAATAAATTTTAAAAAATGGTAATAAGTCATCTAACTCTACAACTCAAAGAATTGGAAAGAGCAACAAGAAAAGCCCACAGTGAGCAAAAGGAAGGAGATAATAAAGATTAGAGCAGAAATAAATGACATAGAAACCAAAAAGAAAAAAAATACAAAAAAAATCACCGAAACCAAGAGCTGGTTCTTTGAAAGGATAAACAAGATTGATGAACCTCTAGCCAGGTTCACCAAGAAGCAGAGAGTACCCAAATAAACAAAATCAGAAATGAAAGAGATGAAATAACAACAGACCCAACAGAAATATAAAGGATTGTTAAAAAAATACTATGAACAACTCTATTCCAACAAACTAGACAACCTGGAGAAAATGGACATATTCCTAGAAAAATACATCCTTCCAAAACTCAATCAGGAAGATTCTAAAAATCTCAATAGGCAGATTAACTATGGAACAAATTGAAGCAGTCATCAAAAAGCTTCCAGCAAACAAAAGTCCGTGGCCAGATGGCTTCATAGGGGAGTTTTACCGAACATTCAAGGAAGAACTGAAACCTATCCTCTTCAGACTATTTCAAAAATTCATAAGGAAGGAACACTTCCAAGCTCATTCTATAAAGCCAATATCACCTTAATACCAAAACCAGATAAAGACAACACAATAAAGAAAATTATATGCCAATATCCCTCATGAGAGTAGATGCTAAAATCCTCAACAAAATTCTAGCAAATCAGAAAGATCATACACCATGACCATGTAGGACTTGCCATGTTTCTTAAGATCAATGTAGAAAAACATAATTGGACAAACAAAAACTTGCCCTAATAATTAGTCTCTGTACTAATAATAGAGTTGCATATTCAAAGTTATGTACTTCTTTGTAGTTAAATTCCATCATCAATATCACTTTTCTTCTTTGTTCGAATGTTTAATTAGGGAGGGAGAGAATTACAAAACTCAAAAGAAAATTTAAAAGTGAATTTAAAAAGTACCTAATGCGAGAGAAACAAGAATAAAAATTAACCAGAAAAAAAAAAAAACCTTTCTTAGATAGCACCCTGGACAAATGTCCTGCATATAGAAAAAAAAAAAAAGAACACCTTTCTTACAAACCATACCACCCAGGAAAAAAATTTAAAATATACTAAACAAAAATAGTTGAGTAATAGAAAATTATTTTTTAAATCAGATATGTAGTCTAAACAAAGATAAAATATAAAGTCTTTAAAGTTTAAACTAGAGAAAATAGTATTAAAATTTCAGAAAAGCATCTCTTTATTTCCTTTGGTTTTTAAAATAAAACATTTTTCCACAATGCATCTTAGCTAAATGAAAACAGGAAAAGCAATGGAAATAGCCCAAACTCTATCAAGCTTCATGATAGGGCAGAAGGCTGATAAAAGTTACTGTAAAAACAAGACCCATCCAAAAAAACCAAAGCTAAACAGGACTCCCTCTTATTTCCTCAAATTATTTTTTCTTCTGTGATTTACTATCTAATGAAAACTTACATGAAACAAAAATTTGGCATCTATTTATCACATGAGGATATTTTGTGAAACACCATATATTAAATGCTTAATTCTTACACTGAAAATATTGAAGGAAATATTGGACCTTCATTAATCATATCAAAGCAGTATATTACTACAAAACAGAAAAGAATGTTCTTATAAAGGCAACATTAGAGTGGAAGCCAAAGTAACTAGAATATGTCTTTAAGTAAAAACCGTGCAGCAGAGGACCTATATGACCTTGTTGAAGACAAATTCAAGTACTAAACTGTACTTTGGATATATTAAAAATTGGCTTTGTGCATATGTATGTATGTATGTGTATATGGGTGTTTTTGTGTGTACGGAATGGCATGGAGGAAAATAAAGTTCTAAACACAGTCCTCTCTGTGTTTATGCTATATCAATTCATGCTCTGTCACTAAGAAAGGAATTTTTCAAGTAACCCCACCATAAAAATTCTTTACTCCCCTGGCTCCTAATAAGTGAATGCCAAAAGAGTAACATCTGTTCACAAACAAATTCAAGAATGAATATGGCAACATTTGAATGGGAGCTATATAGCTGCAATACCTAGTTCATTGCCTTAAACAAATAGCTAGTCAAAAATAATTGTTGAACAATAGTGTAAGAAAAATCACCCATCAAAAATGATCCTAGGTGGTTTATAGTTATGTTACCTATCACAGGCATATTATAATTATCTGCCTCATCATGCTTGTATGTTTCACACCAATTCACTTGCTGCTACCTGAGCTTGGAATGTCCTTCCCCTAATTTTGCATGGATGACTCCTTCTTGTCTTTCATGTAAATCAGCCAGTGTCCCAGGGGGATTCCCAGGCAAGTCAGAGTAATAGGCGAGACTTTAATGAGGGGTTTATTTATAAAGCTGCAGGTAGGGCAATAAGATGTGACATTTTAGTAAGTGAATTTGCACATACAGATATCTTCCCATAACTCTCTGCTCCAATTCCACCATCCTAATATCTCACCTCTTTTAAGATGCTTGTTATTAATTAAGCAGGAAATTCCTTGAAACTAGATTCCATGTGTTTACTATCTAATGAAAACTTACATGAAACAAAACACTAACAGATGAGTGATCTTATGTCACTCATCTGTTAGTACTAGTTTGGATGTTGAGTTGAAAATAAGTTACTTTTTTTTTCAAATAATAGAATAATCTATTGGGATGATTCATGCAAGATAATTCTATTCACTAAAAATCTTTTCAGGGTAATGACATGTATTTCAAAGTCACCTGAAGAATTCATTCACCTTTAAAGAAAATGGTAATTTAAAAAATAATGGGCATCACAACAACACATTTTGCTTTTTATTTTTTCTTTCAGCAATTTTGTAAAATATCAAGTAAAACTACAGAATATTGGATAAGGTAATTAATTAGTTTGAGCCTATTGATGTATTGAGACAACTGTGTCACACAGAGCAGAAAGAAAGAATTATGAGATGACACAATTCATTCCTTTTAAGTGAAAAGTTGGGTTTGGTTTTTAAAGATTGGCCCTGTTAAACAGCAAATACAGTAAACTACACACAACCCCCCTGGTTTCTCACCTCATCACTCTCTCCATAAAGAGTCTTCATTTCAGATTTCTTTTAGGTACCAACATTTCCAATGAGTTTGGCTCTAGCCCATGGCCCTTATCTGACCCCCCAAAAAAACCCTTAAGCACTTATGATTCCAAGACAGCATATATTTCTGAGAGAGCCAGACCAGCCTAGAGCAAGTAATAGGTTGTTAAGATTTAACAAGGAAAAGTAAGGGTCCATTAGGAGGTTAGAATGGCTTGGCTGGGAAGAGAGAGAGGGTGGAATCCAAAGTTTAAATAGATTGGAAATAACCATGCTAAAAATCATTTTAACCATCAGGTTTAAAAATAGACTTTATTAAACTGTTTAATAAAGCACTCTGCAGAGGCAAAAAATAAAGAATCCAAAATCTATAATTGTATATTGTAAAAGTGAAACTGATGCAAGGTAGTTTTATACCACCTGTATTGCGGAGTCCAGGTGAAAGTCTAGGCATATATTCACAGAAACTAATTGGTTGCTCATGTCACAGGAACAGGACATTTAGATTAAATGTGTGAGCATGTCCATGAAGACTGCCAGTGTCAGCTCATCCACCTCTTTCTAAAAATGGAGGAGAATCAAGCTTCTTAGAGGAACATGAAGAATAAAATTCATGGAAGTTCAATCAAAACGTTCCATTTATATTCTACGCTAAGTTAAACTACTTATATATATTTATTTCAATGTAACTTTTTCTTATAGATACTATTGATCTTATAAATTTTCAACATATTATTGTACTGTTTAATTCAACAAATTATAAAATCATTAGTTTTAGTGACTGAATGACTGAGATGTTCAGAACAATGATACATTTCTTCGCTGTTTAAAATAGGTAGAGCAATTTTCTTACCAAGGTTTAATTTCCTAGAGTAAAATCCACCCACTTTAGAGTACAGTTTTGCAAGTTTTGACAAATGCATATAATGATGTAATGGGTACTAGAGGTCAGATACAGAACAAATTTCTCCAAATGCATAGCAATTTAACAACAGCTACTTTTTAAGAGACTGATCCATGACAAAAATTCAATATCCTGCTTTGTTTACTTTGACTGTGATTAATAGAGGACATCCAATTACAAGACCATTAGAGCTAAAGTCATATACAGCTATTGGACCACTCAAGCCTCTTGTCCTTCAGAATAATAATTCTCTCTCTCTCTCTCTCTCTCTCTCTCTCTCTCTCTCTCTCTCTTTCTCTCTCTATCTCACCCTTTTCCTCCCCCTCCCTTTTCTGCCTCCCTTGCTTTCCCCCCCTCTATTTCCTTCTCTTTCTTTTATATCACCCCCTCAACACACATATACCCTTCCCTACTTCTTTTCAATATAAATCATGGTTTTATATATTTATTTTTGTTATCTTTGCTTTATACAGACAGCCACCCTTCTGATTTGTATTAACAGGAAAGAAAATCTCTCCAAAACGCCATTACCTCGCAAGCAAGAATGTAGAACTACATTAGTTTTCTAATATTGGATAAAGCATGTTTGGGGCTAAATGTGGACATCAGCAGTTTTAAACCCTAAATCTCGTGCATCTGGCACTCTTTATTGTCTTAGAGGTTTCATCACTGGATGCTTAAAATCTTTCTCCTGGCAGAAAAAGTCTCCAGTGAGGTTTTTATATGACTTGCTAAGAAATGCCTGGTTTCAGAAGTCATTCCTTTCCATCCCTGAGGAGGCATGGCTGCTAGAGTAACTCTGCCCTTGAGCTACCTGCTAGATGACTTCGGAAAATCTTCTAATACAGAAGCAATATTTAAATTAAAACAGACAGTTTGAAAACCTGTTTTTACTTTGTGCATGGTAAGTGTTCAAATTCCCTCGGTTTTGTTAGCTGATAACTGTTTCTGGTTTTTGTTTTAACTATTTTTCAAATTAAGGATGGTGAAGGAAATTTGGAGACTCGGCTTTCCATATTTTTTGGAAGTAATAAAGCATATCCTTTATCATAATTAGACTTTGGGTAGCTGCAAACCCAATCTTCCTGTCCTCGTGGCCTCTCAGCGCAAGGTGCTTTTCCTGAGTGGATGATGGGTCAGTGCAAGGAGCTTAGCATGGATCACAGAACAGAAATCGCTTGTGGCTGTGCATGGTTGCTCAGGCTGCATGAATTTTGAATTGGACCCGCCACTCATGTGGATTAATCTGCATCCATGCCCCAAACCCTCCATTTTTACAAGAGTGTATGAATAAAAACTAAACTCATTTGTACGGATTCCTTTTAGTTCCTTTTTGTTGTGTCAGATACTTTTGCAGTAATCCAGGCACCAGTCTTCCTACACTAATACTCAGCAAGATGCAAAGTTCAGCTGGCTGGTTTCCTTTTAATTTATCAGCCCAACCCAGATATTATTGGATGGAATCTCAGTCATTTTAGCCTCTTGTAAGATTTTATAAAGCTTCAAGTATTCTTTACCCTTTCAAAATCTATATACCAGTGGAATACTCTTTTCAAAATTTATATACCAGTGGTTCTCAAAATTTAGTGTCTATCAGAAATATCTGGTGAGCTTTTTAAAACTCAAATTGCTAGGCTCCATCTCTAGAGCTTATGATTCAATATGTCTAGGGATTATGGTACAATAAAGGTCCCTAATCTAATCAAGAGAAATTCAGAAGACATATTGAGATTCTTAATAACAACAATGGGATGATTATGTCTAAAGCATCCAAGCTCAGTTCTATTTACTAATACATTTTAATAAGTAATAGGAAGAAGTTTTATTCAAATTAAAATAAATTGCTATCATTTATCTCCTCTGTTGCCTCAGGATAAATTACTAGGATACCTGCAAAAGCTCCATGCTAGTATTATGATCAGAAGTAGGAGGATGAATTGGACTCCATCCCACAGTAGCTGGGGAGGAAGGGATTTCAAAGAAAAATAACCAGTATTTTTCATGGAAAGGAAAGCAGGAAGCTTAATATTTGAGACAGAATAAGAAAAGAAAGGGTATTGCCAAAGAGCAGATTGGCAAAGAAAGCCAAGTATTCATAGGAAAGAGGATCTGGATATCTCAACAAATTCTCATTGTGCCTCTACTGGTAGTGACATATGGTCTGTCCTTGGTTTCTCCTCAGTCTTTCTCACCAATATTTCCTCTGCAGGAAATTTCACCCAATTAGAATAGGTCCCAGTAGTGATTTGCAGCTAAATGAATATGTGGATACTATATGATTTCAATATTGAACTCAGAATGGTCTTTCAACTCTTCATTTAAATTAAGATACAGTTTTAATAAAAGCTCTCTTCAAAGTCAAAATATAATACAAACCCTTAGCCTTTAATTAAATCTCCAAATTTTAAGTAAAACTCATTTCTGATTGTTTCTTTTTCTATATTCTACAGATTGTAAATAAATTTGTAAATCAATTCTGTAGACACTTTGCCACAATTAAGTACAGAAAACACACAATTTAAAAAAAAAGAAATCCATGAAAGATCTGGTTGACTTTCCTTAATGAAACATATATTCAAAGCGAGCCTCCTGTTGTAGAAAATTTTAAGGGACAAAAACAAAGGGAACTGGGTGGCCCACTGGCAGTTGGATCTGGGAAGCAGTAGTTATAGTACTAGTCCTTAAAATTAAGACTCTTCCTTTTGAGGCTTGTGCCTCTTTGGGGTTAATTAAATTTGGAGACTACAACCAACAGGCAGCAAAGCATGGCATGCCAGTTCATCTCTACTGACACCCATCTAAGTAAAAAACCAATATCAGAAGTTAGAAAAGACAAATTATGTGTTAGCTATAATAAAAAGTTTATGACAGAAATGTCAAGATTGCATGCATGTTTATTCATCTACTTAATCAATTAATTTCATGAAGAGAACTCATTAGACACCTATTGTGAATCTCAGACTAGGAGCAGCCCTTCACATTGCTCAAGTCTTAAAGGAAATGTATAGAACCACTCAATACTCCATTATTTATACTTTTGTCTATTTTTCCCCAATGCTGATTGTCAAGGACCTGTGTCCATGGCCAAAAGCTCCCACATTTTAATTAAATCAATATGTAGTTTTAAATATATGCTGCCCATCGATGTTCTCTCCATCCTTCAGCCATTTATTTAATAAACATTTACTATAGTGAGAACCTACAAGGTATGAGTGCTAATTAAAAAATTGTTAATGATAAAAATAGCAATAGTAAAGAGACTATCCTTCCCTGTAATAAGACACGGGAGTTTAAAAGGCACCCACAATATAATATAACGATTATTTAGGAAAGGAGTAACTGTAAGTTGGTAAGAAGTAGGAGGTCAGGGAACGTAAGCTGTTTCCTGGGCTAGCTCTTGAAATAGCATTCAAAGGAAGAAAGGGTAGAGTGAAAGACAACCAGAACTGGAAGAATACTACAGGAGTCCAAAACATGCAGAAGCAAAGATCAGGGTGCTTCTGATACTGCTCCCACCAGTCCACTGTTACCTCTGTCTCACCCCTGCCCCCAGACCCGCCCCACCCCAAGAAGAGGTGATCAGACAGGACATAGAGGGCCCAGCCACCAAAGTCACCATGAACAACCCTGCTTTCCAGTGGCCATCACTGAAAGGAGATGGCCTCAGACTTAATCCTATGTCCAAAGTCTCATGCTAGGACATCTCTGGGGAATGCAAGTCTATCCCTTTAATGAAACCCAGAAAATAGGCAAAGAAAACATTGAGAATAGATGCCATGTTCCTAACAGGCTACATTGTCCAATGTGGTATCTATTGGCCACACATGGCTATTAAACACTGAAATATGGCTACTCTGGATTAAGATATTATGAAAAAATACACCAGATTTCAAAGAGCACATATATGAAAATTTATACCATTTAAGTGTCCCTAAAAATGTATAGACACAGTTTTAATAATTATAAAAGCACTCTTTATTAAAGTACATTTCATTTTCAAAATTGAACTATCAACTGTTAAAGTATGTATACATTTTGAGGGGACAACCTGTATTATATCAATTACTTTTATACTGATTACATATATAATATATAATCAATACATAATCAGTCAATACATATTAAGAGGTAGTATTTAATTGCATTGGTTAAATAAAATATTATTAACATTAATTTTAACTGTTTTTTTTTACTTTTTTTAATGCACCTACTAGAAAATTTTCAATTATATATGTGGTTTACATTATATTTCTATTGGACAGCACTGCCATAGCATAACATTATTTAATTAAAACACAGTTTCAATCAAATGCTTAAGTTGCTTTTCCATAGCAAATAATAGAACTGTTCACGAACTACTTTTTGGGTCTAAATTATAAAAATTCCATAAAAATTAAAAAATTTTAACTGGCCAATTATTTAATAAACTATGAAACATATACTATTTGATATTTGTTTAAATATAGATAATAAATCTCTTATTTTTTGACAACTGGGAAGAAATAGTAAAAAGTAAAAAAAAAAAAAGCCCTAGAATTTTATAATCTAAAAGACCTAAATTAAAAAAAATGCAGTCTCTTAAATTTCCCATATAAGTCACTGTTCCAAAATTGATCTTAAATGTAATTTGAAATAATTCATATTTTACTTAAAAAAACAGTTATTTATTACTTTCCATATAAATAGGCTGTAAAATATTCTTATTTAATCTTACCTTTCTATGTTAGCATGTGTGTTCATTTTTGAATGTTTTTTCCAGTGTCCAAAGAAAAACTCTTGCTTTATTAATTTTATTGATTTCTTTCATACTTTTGAAAGGTTCAGCAGCTCGTCTTTTCCAAGAATAATACTTCACTGGCTTTCCATCATATTTAATTATGACTCAGATATTGTATTACCGATGTCAATTGGCTTGCTTCATCAGAACTCTTTTGTGGAAAAATATTTCTCAGTTAGGGAGGGGTCGGAGGTGACCCTCCTGTGGACCCTCTGCTTACATCCCCCCAGCACTAGTGTGTAGTTCTCCCCTATGAGACTCTTCATTCAGGGTTTTCTCTCAGCAAAAGGCAGCTCAGTCATACTGGGGAGCTACTCCCTTCCAATCCTGAGCTGAGAAAGAATCAAAAAACACTCTCCATACTATCATGCCCTTTGTCCCCCAACCATATATCATTTTCTCTTTTCTTCCACTCAATCAGTCCTCACTATGGCACCATTGAGCTCCATTGGAAATCATGGTTGTTATAATGACATATCCACTTAATCGAACAAGCATACCAATTTAAAATTGCAAACATAAACATAATAAAACTAAAATAATTCAAAGCACTTATTAAGTTAAAAATTCAAAGTAATAGAGATTTTTTAAATACAGTAAAAAAAAATCTCCCTTTCACCTAGCTAAAAATAAAATTCTTTGTCAGTGAATTTCTCAAACCAAGGTAGTTCATGAGGTACTGATAAATTAGTATTTTAGAGATAAGAGAAAGGTGGGAAGTCAAATTAAAATATCTACTCTCTGATTCATCAGCACTTCTCCTGTCTATATGTTTCCAACATATAACTCTACATTAACTAGTTTCTTTGGTGAGATCATGGTGCACTGTATCCAGTCTATCACCCATTATGATAATTCATATAGACATAACACTCCACTGTCATCTGACAGCATCTCCTGGATGGCTAAAAGATAAAAATAAATCCCAGCTCAAAAAATAAATAAGGGAGAGAAATAGAGAAAAAGTTTTTTAAAAGTATTAGTGAAAACTGTATTCTTTTAAGTTTCTTAAACACTCTGTACCTCTGGATGTATAATGAGTCCTTTAATTTGGCTTTCCTGCTGCACACTCTAAATTCAGAGTAAACAACTATTGAAAAAATAATGAGGTTCAGATTAAAAGTCCACAAACAATAGCACAATTAACTATCTTAATAAAATCTTGGAAATAAACACCAACCCAGATGCCAAGAAGCATAAGGTAAAATAAATGAAGACCAAAGCAAAATCAGGCACCAACTCGTGGGAAATGTAAACCTAGCAGCCTCTCTTCTATTTTCCTTGTTTAATTGTCTTTAGAATGAGGTCCTTGGGGTAATTTCAAGTATGTATTCTAAAGTGAATTACTCTTTTTTTAGAGTTAATGATTGGAGGGTACTGGAAAAAATAGAATTAACATTTTAAAATGTGAAGAAATTATTCAGATTATCTATATTCAAATGTTGTTTTCATGCTCATTAATGGTTTTAGTAAAAGCACATTGGAAGAATTAATGCATTGAATTCAATTTTACTTCTAAAGCCATTATTCATTACAGTGATAATGTAAGACGCATAGTGTATGCTTCATTTTAGAGAAAGTTCTAAATTAATACTTAATTTTATTCATGTTGATGATGCAAAGCTATAGAAATAGTTGAAGAGTGTAATGTATACTATAAATATTCAAGTTTCAGTTCAATGAATACATAATTTAATTGAACAGATACAATAATTTTATAGAACAAGTTTCGTAGCTTGAAAGAATTTGCTGTTCTGAAATCATGAACAGTTTTCTGAATATTTTCCCAAATAAATAAATCAAATTAAAATTAGCATCAAATTATTTGGGGAAAAACGTTTAATGTAGAAATAGTACATGAGGCAATTTAGATAGATAAGAATGACTTATGTCATATTAGAAGATAATAAGACCGGATGGCATTTAGTATTGGGTTCTAATGCATTGGATAAATTACTTAAGGGCCAAATGACTCATTTTCCTCTTGAAAAAATAAAGATTTGGAAATGATTTTTTAAGGTCCTTTATAGCATTAAAAATGTTTAGGTATTAAAAGAAATTTTCACACTACACCTATCAGATTGCAAATGACAAAAGTCTTTCCTAGTGTATGGAGATTTCAGGAAATAGCTTTCATGTGATGCTTATGAAAATGCAAATTTGGAAGACCATGTTGAAGAGGAAATTCTTAATATCTAGCATACAGATATTATGTGCATGTTTATATATAATATGTATAGTTTTATGTGCATAAATGTTTCTATAAGTAAGACATTGGTAGACTAAATGGACCAAATTATTTATTAAAACCAGATCCTCTGGAATAGTAGAATTAACTGTATAACAATGCAAAAAACCCCTCCACATTTAAAAGAATTATAATAGTTATCTCCATTTGTGACTCAATTTCTTCAGTTCTGAAACATAGATTATTATGCCTGATATAACAAATAAAACATATGAGGTAAATGCAGTATTTCCCCCTCCCACAACCACATCAAAATGTTCTACTATTATACAGAACAACCAATACTGAGAACCAACTGAAATCTAGCTGAACAGAAATCCTAAAAATAGGGAATTAAAGAAGAAACACATTGACACTGGTAAGAGAGACAGAGACATAGGGAAGAATCATGGAACCAGCTGGTTCAACACCCACATGTTGTGGTTTAAAATCAGGAGGGATCTCTTGGCTGGGAAGGTTTCTCTGAGGAGCAAGGGGTCCCTACACCACACCAGGTACCCAGATCAGGGTTCCTCTGCCAGGAAGGGAAGTGCCCACAATTCTGACTATGAAAACCAGTGGGAATTGTGGCTGAGTAACACAGAGGCTGGGGGAGTCCCAAGCAGTACTTCTTAAAGGGCCTGCACACGTACTTACTCAGACTCACTCTTTCTGAGCTCCAGTGCTGGGGAAGCAGCTTGAAAGGAAAATTGGACATTCAGGGAGGAACTAACTCAGAGTCAGAGTTGGAGGGTTAGCTTTCTCCCAGACAGAAGTGCTTGCAGAGGCCAGAGTTCCTTTGCTGAGCCCTCCCTGACATGGAGCTGATAGGCACCACTATATCTAAATTGGATCACAGTTGTTACCTGCTCTGGTGATTTTCTGAGATCCTACTCCTTCCTACTTGCAGGCTCATCCAAGCCATTTTCAAAGGCTTTTCCATACAACTGGACTCTCTTACCTCATACTTTGGGCTTTCCTAAAATCTCAACCAAGCAGCACCTGACATTAATGTATCCCATACCTTGAGGTAAGTGGCCCCAGGCCTGCCACTAGCTGCAGGCTGGCCTGATTCACATATTGGCCTCTCCTGGGCACCTTCAAACTCAACACAAGTAGCAGCTATCTGCATACTGCTTTTGTCATTCATGCTGGGTGTCCTTGGGCAGGGCACAAGCAGAGTCTGACTTTGCATCTCCCAGGAGGCCCCAAAGCCATTGTACCTGGTAGTCAGCTTCAACCATGCTGGATTACAACCCTACCACCTGCACAAGTGACACACTCAAAGGGCAGATTCAGTGAGCAACAAAGCCCCACCAAAGCAAGTCTTGTTCCATAGGGTTGGCTCTTGCACAATAGCTCTTCTTCTGCAGTCACAGCCATTCCTCAGAACCAGCTGGCCTAAGGGTCAATACCTCCCAGTGAGGCCAACATCAGTCAAGGCTCAACCTAATAGAACAGATCATACAGCTCATGTAGAGGCACACCTGAAATGCCCAGCTCAGGTGACTGGGAAGGCTGAACCGTGGGGCCTACAGAACACCTACTACATAATGCCAATCTCCTCAGTCCAGAAGACATAGCAGACCTACCTAATACATAGAAAAAAGTACAGGGAAGCAGCTAAAATGAGTTAACAAAGAAACATGTCACAAATGAAAGAACATGAGAAATCTGCAGAGAAAGAACTAAATGAAATGGAAGCAAAAGAACTACCAGTTACAGAGTTCAAAAACAGTGGTTATATGTATGCTCAAGGAACTTACTGAGAACTTCTAAGAATTTAGTGAGAACATCGACAACATAAAACAAACAAAAAAAAATCAGAAATGAAGGAAAATTTATAGGGGAGCAACAGTAGAGAATGCTGTGAATGAAATTAAGAATTTGGAAGATAAGACAGCAAAAAACTCAATCAGAACAATAAAAAGGAAAAAAATAGTACAAAAATATGAAGATAGTGTAAAGAGCCTCTGAGACAACTTCAAGTATACCAACATTCACATCATGAAGTTCCAGAAGGAGAAAAGAGGAAGGAAAAATTGAAAACTTATTTGAAAAAATAATGACAGAAAGAAATAGTGAAAGAAATAGACATAAAAGTCCAAGAAACACAGAGAGTCCTAAACAAGATTAACCCAAAGAGGCCCATACCAAGATACATCAAAATTAAAACACCAAAGGTTAAAGACAAAGAGAGAATCTTAAAAGTATCAAGAGAAAAGCAGTTAGTTACCCAAAAGGGAGCCCTCATAGGATTGTCATAAGGGATTTGTCAAGAAATATTCAAAGTGATGAAAAGTAAGGATCTATAACCAAGATTACTCTACCCAGCAAAGCTATCATTTAGAATAGGTCAGATAAAGAGCTTCCCAGGAAAAGCTAAAGGAGTTCATCACCAGTATTATATAAAATGTTAAAGAGTCTTCTGTCAGAAGAAAAAGAAAAGAAAAAAGATAAAAAATATGAACAATGAAATGGCAATAAATACAAAGATATCAATAATTGAATCTAAACATTAAAATAAATGAACAAGGAGAACAAAAACAGACGGATAAATATAGAGAACATTTTGACAGCTGCCCGATAGGAGA
Organism: Lasiurus cinereus; assembly: GCA_011751065.1. NCBI lineage: Eukaryota > Metazoa > Chordata > Mammalia > Chiroptera > Vespertilionidae > Lasiurus > Lasiurus cinereus. Next base: position 14,043,792 of record JAAGEH010000293.1, read on the forward strand.
GGAGATGGGGGATGGGTGAAAAAGATGAAGGGATTTAGAAGTACAAATTAGTAGTTAAATCACTGGGCTGTACACCTGAAACTAATATAATATTGTATGTCAACTATAATTGAAAAAATAATGATACAAAAACAAAACATGTAAAGTGCCCAGCAAACGTGATTTTCTATAATATGAGGCAGCAACTTGGGAGGAAAGAAAAAGTAGCTTCATGGAAAGAATTCAGGTTTAGAATTATATGTACATTTATTAGCAAAAACTTCACAGCTATCTAAGCAGCTAAGGCTCACCTATTTTTCTTTATCTTTCTTTTTATCTTTATCTTTAAAGATAAGATGATTCTCAATCTTTTCTTCAAAGTAGAAAGATCTAGCTAATTTTCTACCAGCACATACCACTTCAGTGCCACTTGGCTTCTGCGGGCCCAGGTCAGCCAGATGGCACAAGCACCTGTTATGCTTGGCCAGTGCCTTAGTCCTGCTAGCTATTCATTATTTAGATATTTATCATATCATCCATTCTTAATCAATACTGTTATAATTGCCTTTTTATTATCTTGGGCAGACTGATTTATGAATAAGTCAGGTTAAAAAGAAAACACAATATCCATGCAGGTAAAATATTCCATAAGCCCATGTTAACATCTACACTTTTAAAGGTCTTCACTTGGGAGGAGGAGTGAAGAGGGCAACCTAAGAAATCATTCACATCACAACAGGGGAAAACTCTCTAGTTGCCAGACCCTCACCTCTTTTTTGCCAACCCTTCTGATATCCAAAGCAGCCACCAGCTTCTTAGAGAAAGAGAGGAGGAGCCAGGGGTCATGGACTCATTAGGAAAGGAAGAGGAGGAGAAGGGGGTCACAGTGAAAAAAATTTAGATTAGTGCAAATAATAATTTATTGTTATTATTTTTGTTCACCTTTTTTTTTAGAAATACAAGCATTTTACTCAGAAATTCAAAGTTACACATGAATTTAAAAAAAAGAAAAATATTACAACATGAATACTCATACATGTACCTAGGTCCTAGAATCACTTATGGTTAGTATTTTATTCCATATCAACCTACCTATCTAGACACACACACTCATATAATGTTATGTGTGTATATGTGTGTATACATATATAAACATATTTTTTTCTGAACCATCTACAAATAGTTTTCTTATACCATTGTCCTTTACTTTTGAATACTTCAATGTATAGTTCAAAAAATAAGGATATTCTCTTACATAACCACAGTACCAAACTGTCTTTATTTTAGGTTTAAATTTTATTTAACAATACCTATATCATACTTAGTCTGTATGAGGTATCACCTGAAGCCCACTCGTACCAATTACTGACTGTATGACTTTGTACAGATGATTTAGCTTTCTGTGCCTCAGTTTGCTCATATGAAAAATCAGGATAAATATAATACCTACCTACTTGAAATGGTGCCCATGCACAATAAGTATTGTATATGTTACTAAATCCAATTTAAATAAGAATAAATACAGTTTTTACCGTACTTGCAGTCACTAGTCACTAGGGGTGCCATGCGCTTCCTCACCCGATGACCAGATTCCAGAGCTCCTGCCTACTCTCACATGCCAGATCATTAAGCATCACTGGAGAAAATGCCCCAAACCGAGCCATTTTGTGGTTCATTCTACTAATGCTGCTTCTGCCTCTAAATTCTAATATTCATTCCTACATTTAAAAAATGGAATGCAATGAATCACATGCCCCTTTTTAAGTAATGTTGGCCTAAAACTATATACATTTGTCAAATATGTATGTCATTATAAGTAGTGATGGAAATCATGAAGGCGGGAAGGTATGAGGATTGAGGAAGGCATCCTACAACTTTGTTTATGACCTCTACTGTCTGTCAAAATATCACTTATGTCATTCAATATTTTATTCATTATTATCTCTTTTACTATTAATGTAAGACCCTTCTAGTTAGTACGTGTTCTGAGGAAAGATGTCTTATTTATTGTTAACTCCATCTAAAGCACCTTCATACAACACTTTATCATAAGAAGATGGGAAAGGGACAGTCTGAGAAATGAACTCAGGCAGAGTATGAGCTTCTAACAAAGGTATAGGCTTGAAAACCTGGTAAGGCACAGGGCAAGTTGGGAAGTAAGAGATGGAATGAAAGATGCTCAGATTATCAGGAGAAGGTTATTGATGAAATCAGGAATACAGGTCAGATATGATGCTTGAATAGGTTTTGTCTTTCCAAGTGGGCAAGTTCAACAAGGAGTCAGATATGGATGGAGAAGCCAATGGGGATAGGTGCAGAGACTTAGGTGTCCTCAGCATCTAAAAATAATACAGATCTGGGAAGAATATAAGCATATCAAAGCAAGTCTGAAAGAACAAGGTCTATTAGATATTTAGTGAGAGAAAGGAAACAAGAAAGGTGGATTGAAGAGGAACAAAGGTGAGTGCAAAAACGGTTTAGGAGAAAAGTGAGCCTAGGAGCCAGGCAGGAGAGCTGGGCTGGCAGAGGCCACCCTGCAGGGCCACTCAGACACAGATCTGCCCAGAGACTAAAAGCTCCTCTGAGAAGGAAAAGCCACACACGAAATGTGTTTGTGTTTTTATAGTTTAGTGTGTCTGTAAAACATTTCTCATTACATTAATTTCCAGTGGAAAAAGTAATATACCTTTCAAAACACGAGATTTGTAAATGCCCAGGAAAGTCTCATTTCTGCCATCCTTGTAATGTCCTGTAATAAAAGATGAAAAAGAGGCCTTTTCAAGATGTTTAGAAATAGAATAAGCAGTGAGGAGAAAATTTCCTTTTCCTTTTAAACAAATCTGAAAGTGGGCATGCTTCCAGTTAATAGGAGAATGTTGACTTCCCCTGGGCCTATCCAGAAGACCATGCGGCAGCTCTTGGCAAGTTGACCGAGCCGTCCCTTGTCTGTGGAATATTTCATGTCAATCAGTGCTGCTGATAAAATACACAGGCAAGCATGCATGCAGATAAGCACAGGACACTCTCAAAATTGGACCAAGAATGGGTATGTGTCTCAGATCCAGTATTATCCCAAGAAGAGCCAGTCCTACTTATGAGAAGCAAATTCATCCAAAGTAGCCTGGTTATAGATCCTGTATCCAAACACAAAGAAGAATTAGGGACACCATGAAAGAAAGGGACTGGGTCTTACTTTTAATTGGTCACCAGATACATCACATGTGTTAGGGAATTAAAAGAGCGATGATTGAGTAAACAGAAAGGATTGAGTGAGCATGACTTCTGTACTGTAGTCTGACACATTCTGTTAATTTAAAACCTGCTCCCCATGTTTATTGGCTGTATTGTAAGAGTGCATGGTGGAGTTGAAAGGACATGGAGCTAGAAAATAAGCCACCCAGATTCTCAGCCTGATTTTACCAAATCTATGTGTGACCCTGAGCTAAGCCCACTGTGTGCACAATGTTTTCAGTGGTAAAATGAGAAGAATGAAGTCATTCATTTTTATTCTTTAAAAAATAGTATCGTTTCCCAATTATTATATGGAGCCCTAATTAGGAAAATAGCACCTCTGTCTGCTTTCAGGTTGAAAGGATGGAGCCCAATCACCAACTTGCCTGCCTGTCTTCCTCTCTACCAGCACAACACGGGGACCCCCACCACAGATTGCAAGGATTCCTCAAAAAACAATTATTTTCATCATTTGCATTTATTTAAAAAGTTCTCATATGCAAACCATTTGAATCATAGGGAACACAATGATAGTGTTTACCTTGACTTTAAAAATTACCAGATTATATGATCTCCAAATTGCAATTGGCTGTTGGATTGTAGGTGTTACTCAGGGACCTTGTTGATGTTACTCAGGTACCTAACAGTCAGAAGCTGGTGTAAGTGTGTCATAGGTTCTGAGCCTGGATGCTGTCTTCTTCAATGAGGGAAAAAAAAATTTTTTTCAGACAAGTAAGCATTGCTTTTATAAACTTTAATTAGAAAGATCATCTCATTACAGCTAATTGTAAGGTATTGTCCAGATAGTTGTGATTCTATTAAAATTCTGTGGAATAAATTTTTACTTAGGACAGTATACAACCAGCACTTTCAAGACACAAGTATTGCCGAAACTGGTTTGGATCAGTGGATATGAGCATGTGCCTGTGGACTGAAAGGTCCCAGGTTCGATTCCGGTCAAAGGCACGTACCTTGATTGCGGGCACATCACCAGTAGGGGTTGTGCAGGAGGCAACTGATCGATGTTTCTCTCTCATCAATGTTTCTAACTATCTCTCTCCCTTTCTCTCTGTAAAAAATCAATAAAATATATATTTTTTAAAAAGGTGCAAGTATTTCTTCAATTCCTCTTTAATATTCTTTCAAATCTTAAGAACGCAGTCTGCTCCTCTTATCCCCAGATAGAGAAACTGCTGTTACTGCTCCCCACCTGAGCCTGTCTTTCAGAAATCTGCAAGTTCCCTAAACTTGATTCTATCACATAGAATAAATGTGTTCTGAGTCTTGCTTCCTCTCAACCCTATTACCTCATGGACACCAGTCAATTAGGCTACAGAGTAATCCGGGTTAATGAACTCCTATATAGCTCTTTAGGGGAAATATGAGAGCATTTTAAAATGTGCTTCAAGAGTCAAAACCAACTCAAAGAAGTGACAAAAAAAAAGTGAAAATTCAAGGCATCTTGTAAATGCAGTTGAGACTTCTCTCAAATTGTATCCAATATTCAAGCATTTTTCCTTAAGATCTTTTCTCCCTAGGGCCTGGAGATGTTTATAATATGGAGATATTTGTCTTGTGGGGTGTTTTGATAAGGATTTTGGCCAGTTCCATGGGAGGCTTTCCTATTTTCTTGATACTCCAAAATACATAGAATCTGAATGTTTATCCTTACTTGAACTTTTACATGTCTATAATTCTCTCAATTTTTTTATGACAACTTATTGGTTACTAGGTTTGCCTAATTGTTATTCATATTAAGCTGAAAGAGAAACCAATTATGAAGAGGAGAACACATTAGTAGTAACACTATCTCTAACCAGTAATGAATTATCCATAACAAAGTCAACCAAAAATTTTAAGTGATCTTCACCATCACACATTATATCAATTTAATTTACAGGATTAAATAAGAACAGCCATATGATGTCTAACTATTGTAAGTCCAAAGACTTGACTAAAAAAGACTAGGAGCTATTAAATATGAATGAAAAGAGAGAATCATTGATTAGCTGCCTTCTGCACACCCTGGGTTGTGGATCGAGACCACAACCTGGGCATGTGCCCTTGACCAGAATTGAACCCAAGACCCTTCATTCCACAGACCAACACTCTATCCACTGAGCAAAACCAGCTAGGGTGATAGCACTTCTTTAAGGATATCTTCTGTGCCTCCTCAGGGGTTTTGAGTCCCCTTCTATACTCTTTGTTGCCCTATCAGATTTCACACACTATTGCAACTGCCTATTGATCTGTCTGTGCTCCCGCCACCTATGGTGTAAATTGAAAGCAAGTCCAACTTTTAATGGGCCACTTTGTATCTCAGTACTGAGTGTCATGTCTAGCATGCATTAGGGAATCAAAACCAAATGCTGACTAAATGAGTGAATGAGACAAATCATATTCTACTTACCTTTTCCTAAATTTTAGGAATTTTCATGTATGTATGTGTATAAATAGGCACATATATACACACATATATATACACATATTTATATGTATACATACATATACACATATATACCCATACTTATATAATATACACCCATATATAATATACACCCATACTTACATTATACATATATTTATATACATTCATATACAAACAATGCACATATATATGTACTGATGAGTAATTTGTACATGCATTTATATTTATACTAGAGGCCACCCAGTACATGAAATTCTTGTTCAGATAGGGTCCCTAGTGGCTGCTGGCTGCTTGCCAGGGTCTCTCTTCCCCAACTGCCAGCTGCCAGCTCGGGCCTTCCTTGATTCTGTGCCGCTCCCTGCTGGTCAGCGTATGTCATAGCAAGTGATCGAACTCCCAATTGGTCAAACTCCCAAAGGGGCACTTTGCATATTAGGCTTTTAAATATATAGATGCAAACTCACACAAACAGCTGAAAAATTTCTTCTTCTTAGCCTAAGTTTTAAAAAAGTCTCAATGTATTTAGCATATAGTTTTAACCTTTTTGTTTTATAGCTTATATTGTAACCAAAACAAAACTATAAAACAGTATTGGATATATTTTTATATGGGAAATGTCTTAATTAAAATACACAACTTGCTTCAAAGAATGGAAATACAATTTTGTTAAAGTTTGTCCCCCATGATGTGTTTTAAATTAAAAAATAGTTTGCATGCATACATTTAGAAATGGTTAGATGCTCCTTAGAGAGAAAACAGAGACCTCTCAAGGGCAGAGGAGAAACTGAACAGAGGCCTACCCATAGCACCTCAATCTAGAGCTCTTCAGGAGGAAGCTTTGGGTATAGGGGCCTGCAAGGGCAGAGGGAAGGTTTCCATCATGTCACCTTGTTTCTGCCTGCAGATCACTAGAGCACGGGAGAGCCAGCTTTGGAAATTACTCATCGGTGCCAAAAGAGCACCGCTCCACAATTAATAAAACATCGCTTTCATATTTCTCCCTTCTAAACATTTACACGCATGCTGTAGGTTTGGACCTATTTTTGTAATACTCTGCAAAGGAGAGTTCCCAGCCCCACAAACTGCTAGGGCATTAGAAGTGCCAATTGAAACAGGAATGCAATAAGGTTGTGAAAGCGCATTATCTGTCAAGTTCTAAAGCTTATTCAGGTGCTGATTTAATCCCTGGGAGCCTGTAGGGAAATGAACATGGGATGACTTTTCAATCAGGTTGCCATAACATTTCAGTAGTGAAACTCCAGAGTGGTCTCCCAGACACCAAAAATAAAGTCTCAGCAGTAAAACAAGTGTCAACAAACCCCTTGCTTCTGTGTAGAAATAGCAGCTACTAATAAGGGAACATCAGTACATTATAAATAATCCAGGGACAGTCTCAGAAGGGGTCTACAGTATCAAACACGTGCAGCAGGAACCAAGTAAAGGCACCTCCGAGGCCATCCGAAGCGGCAAAACAGAGTTTATAGCACAGGTTGTCTGAAATATGCCTGTCAGCTTCAGGTGCCAACATCCACACTTTGGAGGAAATCACCAGGACCTTTCATTATTTGATGGAACAAGCAGACAACAGGAATGTCTCAGTGTCAGAGCTTTTAGTAAAAGAAATTAATATTCATCAACACATCTTAACTCAGTCGACAGTTTAAAAGTTGGAATGAAGCATGTCATTCAGGCGAGGAGGTCCTTGTTCCAAGTTAAACAAACTCATGGAGAATGTCTGGTTATAAGAATGCTTGTTCTGTACCCTAGTGGGACTATGCTTTAACCATCAGAAATACCCAGGTGCTAAATTAACCTTGTTATTTTATTTTTAATGACTTAGTTAATGGGTAAATTTATTCAGATTAGAAAAATGTGATGTCAATATTTAATGGCAAAACAAAGTGTATAAATGATCTTAGTAGTTAGATTCCTGTTTGTCCCAGTAGACTTTGAGTTACTTCATTGTATAACCTGTGTCTGGTAAGATACCTGCATCACATATTGTATGCATTCAATTAATGTTTGGTGAATAAATTGAGGTTGAACAAACACGTTTATAAATCTTATCGAAATAGTTAATAATACAATAGACTGTCAAAAACAAAGTTTTCATCAATTAACAAAAATTAGGAGAACAGGACTATAAGTTTTTGATCAATAAAAAGGGTAAATAACCAGTATTTTCTCAATGAAAATCTGCAGACCTAATAAGAAATTGAAAATTCTGCCCCTCCATAAATAAATTTTTAAAAATGGGCAAAAATAGCCAGAATTACGTTTTTCATAACTCAGATTTAACAAAGGCTTGAAGCAACCCAGGGAATATGTATTAAAAAGAAAAAGAAAAGAGAGCAAGAAAAAGAAAGACAATCCCCAGTTGACTCTTGGCTAGAATAGTGAACACTGTGGTTCTGTAGCTTACCCTGATCCCATTGCCCACTCTCCAGTGGTGGCATCAATAAAAGTCACAGCTCGCATTCCCAGGACCAAAGGGAGCACAATGCACCTCATTCACAAAAAAATTACAAGTTCTGACCTGTCTGATTGCTCTCTAGAAGAACAACACGTAAGTCTTATCTTCATTTTACTATTAAAACTAGCTAGCTGATTCCTAAAGCCTACTGTTACTTTCAAGAGAATCTTTCCAAAACATTTACCTGGGCTACTGCCTGACATGTGAGGTAACAGGCAAACAGCCTGAATGCAAAGCTTGGGGAGGAAGGCTGGGGAAGGAGTTGTCCTGGAGGGCTTCGAATTGTTTACACATTTCCCTGTGAATCTAGAAGCTCCTGTACATGCTCTTGGCTCATCACATGCTTAGGAAAGACCTGAAAAGGCTCTAGATTGCCATCTCCTGATAACCTTGAGAGGATAAAGAAGCAGGAAGTAAAAGCACAATTTTAAACTACCTGGGTGAGTGGTGATGGTGTGTCCAAACACTGAAGAGTTCCTAGGAAATGAATAGAAGAATTTTGTTGTTGTTCCAATAAATGTTTAAAGTCTCAAAAATAATAAAATACTTGGAAATAAACTTAAGAAGTACAAGATGTGTGCCCTAAAACTACAAGACATTGCTAGAAGCAATTAAGGACAGTCTAAATAAGTAGATTTATAGATTGGAAGAGTTAACATCGTTAAGATAGCAATCTTCCTCAAATTGCAGGATTTGCAGATTCTGAGAAATCCATATCAAAATTTCAACTGCCTTTTATTCATAAATGAATAGGCTGATTCTAAAATTCATATGCAAATATACACAGAATAGCCAAAGCAATTTTAAAAAGAAAGCAGTGCAAATGATAGTCTTACATTCAATGTTTAAAATATTTTACCTGAGTCAGCTGGAAATAAGAGTAATATGCTAATAAGATTAAAGTATTATCTGTTAAAGACAGATTTTGCTTTCCCTTTCAAACAAAAATGTGCTATGAAATTACAAACTTCAGTTTTATTGTGTAAAGTTAATCCACTCAGAAATCTCATTTATCCCCCTATTCTTTTTTAAAATACTACAGATGTTATTGTATCTGGTACATATCCCTCCTCTATATTGTGCTGATTGAGGCTGATGTTTTCTGAACATTTTTCATAAAAATATAAGTAACCATAATTTTCAAGATAAAAGTGAGGAGAACAGATAATTCCCTTCATTAGACTGGCCAAAATTCAAAGTGAAAACATATATCTCTGTTCAAAACACAATCAAACAATTTTCTGTATATTTTGCCTTTTTTGTTTGTTTGTTTCCTGTGGGACAAAGGAAAATGATGCTAGGGATGCTAGGAAAGACAGTTATATCGATAAAATGATTTCAATATTTAAGTATTGGTTCCTGCAACCAAGTTAAAAGGAAATTACAGTTATTGTAAAGTTAATATCTATATGTTATTAAGGTTAGGACACATGAGTCATACATATTTATACTCCAAAGATGATATCATATCATTTTTTTTAAATGCAAAAAAACCTTTGCCTTAAGTGCTTAAAAGTTAAAAATACCCATCTCTTATTTTATGTGTTTATATGTGTTTATTTTCCTCCCTTGGTCAGAGTCTTACCTTTCAGTTATAAATGGGCTTCACTTCTCTACATTCCAACTTAACCTGGTCCTTTGTAATAAAACTGAGATTGCACCTCTCTTGGACTCCCCTGTTCCCATTCTTGAAGAGTATAGTTAGCAATATCTTTTGTATATTATATGCATCTAATACAGACATAGGATAACATCTCAGTGGGCAAAGGTACTTTCATGCCTACCACGCAAACCTAACTTGGAATCATGGATCAGGCAAAGGTTTTAGGTTGGCAGAAATTTTCATTTTTTGGTCACACCTTTTTAAATTATCAACACTTATGCTTCTATCTGGGTCTTGCTTATTTTAATACTTCAATCACCAGACATTCTGGGAGGTAAAATGAAACAGTAGTATGAAAAACTGAACAATGAGCATTGGAAAAATCTTATGAGAAATAAGCTGCTTTTTGTTTTTTTTTTAGATCTTCCTTTGTTCTCCCCACCAACCCCCTTCAAATCCCCTCCAGGTCTGCTGGGCTATAGTTTTACACAAGCAGAGCTTCCTCTGGAAGAGAACTCTGCCTTTTTGTTTTGTTTTATCTTTTGATAATATGAAGATTTTGTTGAAACCATGGAAATTAAGGATAACCTTCTAACAAAAATATCCAGAATTACTTCCAATAGCAGATTAAGAGAACAGAAGAAATAAAACTTGTGTCATAACCTAAGAGAAAGCAAAATGAAGAACATATTATATTTACAATATTCAGAAGTTATTCTGATTTCTAGTAAACAAACAAAAGAAAGAATACTTTCCAGAGAATTCTTAGTGGCTGATTAGAAATTCTGATGAGAGCAAAGAATTATTTTCTTAAAGTTTTAATTCCAATAGGCAATGATAATAGCTTCAATCACTGAGGTACATTCAAATACACATTGCATTAATTTTTGAAATAAATCAGTCTTCACTGAGTCCTTTTAAAACATCTTTTGTTTTAAAATATATGGTGAATAGAGTCAAGTATCTTGTGAAACGCAAAATAATTACACACATTGGATAAATTTGTTCAGTGTGCTGTTTCTTCTCAACATGGAACTATCAGCTTTGCTCACAGTGAAATGATTTAATTTTATTTCACATACTGAAGCTTATCAGTTTGTCCGTTGTTTAGAATTACCTACTGTCTGCCTTGCTCTGGCCTGTATGGGTGGCCTCTACACCTAGGATATATGCTTCCCAGGCAGCACTTGCTGGAAGATTTTTGATTTAGGTTTGGCCAGTGAGAAAAATGTAAGTAAGATTTTGAAAGTATAATGGAAGCCAAAGCTATTACTTCCTCCTTTCTGCCTGCAGACAGCTGGCATTCTCATGGCATTCAGCACACCTGGGACTATTCATTGGCCTCTGTGTACTCCCCAAAAAATCATCTACCCCTGACTTCCTTCAGACAATTGTGGAGAACAACAGCTGTTACCTCCAGGAATAGACTGGGCCAACCTATGGCCTACCTGAGTGCATGGAAGCTGAGCAGCTCCAAGAGTTACCTTTGTCTTTCTTTAACTTTGCTTCTCCAGCGCCCCCATCAACTTTAGAAACCCCTAAGCTCTGTATTAAACCTCTTCCTTCTTGAAATACAAAAGTGTTTTCTGATATTATGATTGAATCTTGAGTAATAATAGTTACACATCAAATGAAAGCACATCTTGAGTTATTTTTGTCTTTATTCCAATAAGATGTAATTGTTCAAAGTAATTTTTAGTATGACCACCTAAATAAGTAGTTCAATATTAGACTAATCTTGATTGGAGTGTCAACATTCCATCATTTGCGGGTGGGTTTGACTTTTGGAAATAGCTGAAAGCTACTTGAATTTAAGGATAATTCCAAGAGAGGGTTATAAGTGTGTTTTAAGGAAAGATCATAATATATATGTAAACCTCCCAAAGTAGGCCATTGTGGCAGAAATAATGTACATTTAAATGCCATTATACAAAATTTAAAGCCTTACATTATGATAGTCAGTATGAAAAGTATATCCATGTAAACAAAGTATGTGTAATTTAAATTACCACATCACCATTCACGGATTACAGGGATAAGAAAATAGGCCAACATCTTTAAATTAGCTAATCATCTGTCAAAATACAAAGTTATTACCCTATTATTGACTATATTCCCTGTGCTGTACATTATATGACATATGGTAACTAGACTTATAATGAGGATTACCTTCCTAATATATGTAAATACCAAATCATGATGATGTACACCTGAAACCAATAGGATATTGTATACGTCAATTTTAAAAAGTTTAAAACAAACAAATTAATCACATTAGTAACCTTGAAAAAATAATGGACAGAACCTAACAGAGAGCTCCTCCATGACTACAAGAAGTGTAATTTGAAGGGCCATAGCTATCTTTGTTTTTATTAATTGATGCAGAAGATGTGGCCTGTAGTCCTCTAATATGTCATCTGGTCCTCCATTAAGAACAGACTATTGAAAAGGACAGCATCTAACCATGTATGTCCTTTGAAAGGAAAAGCAGAGAACTTGATCTTTGTAAGGTATGGGAGTCTGTCAGCATTGTGATTTTTGAGATGTAAATATATCTTTAAGATAGATAATCAATTAAATTTACCAACTTTTAAGAAAGAGTGAAATATAAGTGTAATACTTTGATGCAACTCAGAATGAATCTAAGTATTGCTGTTAGATTTCTCATTCACAAATTACAGTTGGTCTTATCTATGTGACTGCATTTTAAATGTTATTTTTGGAATAAGTGTTATATTTGCATAAATCGAAAAGAAAATATAAGAACTATGCAAAGCCTCCCTCTCATCCCATGTCACCCGACTCTTCACCTCCATGGGATCTTCTAAATTTCTTTCTGAAGTTTCTCTATAAATCCCCAACAGAGACACATACAGAATGCTTAATATGCATAAAAAAAGCATGTTATAAACATTTTAACATAGTTACTTCTCAATATCTAAAAATCTTTTTTTATAGATATATATACCTTAGCATTTAATCAATGAACTATTGCAGGGCATTTGTACATCTTCTAATATTTTTCTATTATTAATAAAGTTTAAAAGAATAACTTTTTATGATTGTGATTTTTAGAGTGGATAATAATATCTATCAATTAAATTATAAGATAAAATTGTTCAAACATATATATATATATATATATAGAGAGAGAGAGAGAGAGAGAGAGAGAATCCCAAAAACTGAATATACATTTTAATAGCTGATAGTTCAACTGCATATACATTTTAATAGCTGATAGCTCAATTTTGAAAATGAAATGTATTTAACAAACACTGCTTTTATAATTACTAAAAATGTATGTATATATTTTGGGGGACACTACATATATATATACATACATATATATATTCTTTCATTTGTAAGTACAATAAACTCTTATAACATATACTTAAAGTCCAAAAATTCAACTATATAAAATATAGCGTTATGTTTTTACAAGTTAATGAAAACCATTTTTTTCCATGAGCCTTTCAGTTAGCATATATAAACAAAAGCCACAAGAAAAGGGTTTCCATGCAATTGTTTTGTATGGATGGGAAAGAAAAACTACTACAAAAAGTGTGCAATTGTTCTTCACTGTGAGAGTCCCAAGCACCCTTCAGACTTTCAGCTCTTAACCTTACCCCATTTTTCATGCAGAAGATAAAATTATTCAGTCCACTCCAACTTGAAAGCAGAGCCAATGGTCATTAGCATTGTTTCATTTCACATAATGTCCCAGATGTTAGAAGGGAAAATGACTTCATTGTCCACGTGCGATTTGTTGGATTGTACAATTGTACTCTTTAACCAGCCATATCTAAGAATTCATGTTTCCCCAGTTTTGCCAACTGAGTAACAACTGCATTTTAATGTACTCTTAGAATTGTACCAAAGAGAAGAATGGAGAAGTTGGTGAATCTATTTGTACCTAAGTTTTAATGTAACTGGTCTTCCTCGAGGAACATATTAATCAGCCTTTAATTTTAGATCATTGTTGGCCTACGAGACTCCCCTCCTTCCCTTTGTGAAGCACTGCTTGATTAAGTAGCTGTGTGACCTTATGCCTCACCTGACTCAGAAGTTTCCAATGAGGACAGCTTATGTCTCTGCTCCAATGCACTTAATCTAAAAGTCCCTCAAGTCTTAGGTGTTAGTGATGGCAAAGCCCCATATGCGGTCATCCAGACCATCTTTTGGCAAGGCTTTTCTCGGCAGTATTTGATGTTGGCTTTTCTCTACTTGGTCCAATCCTCTTCATTGACGTCAGTATTTTAAAATTTAAAAGGTACACTAGGGAATCCCAAACTTTTTCTCAAAGTAAATCAGGAGATTATAAAACCTTGGAAAATGTAAGAACCTTATTTTTCTAAATCTGAAAAGACAAAAAGATTCCATTTTAAGAAAAGAATACTTACGTATATTTCTCTGAGAGACTTCAATCTAGTATGTTCAACTGCTGAACATTTTGAGTATTAATTGTAATATTTGTTACTTGTTATGTGTACTAATTGACATCAGTATTCTGAGAATAATGTATTTAAATGATCCCTTTTGCTGTCACATGAAGAAATTGGTCAACAACATAGGTGCACACAGAACAATGAGGCCACAGCAACTGCATTTGTGGCAGAGCACAGTGCTGCTGGAATGGCAAGCACAGGACAGCAGAAACACACTCAGGGACCTCAGACCCACCATCAAGTGGACAGTGAAAGAATCAGACTGGATAGGAGTACATTTGGAATTCTTTCAAAAGCTGAAAATCCTGACCACCTACGTTTTATTAGTGCCGATGTTATACAAAAGGCATGTGTGATTAAATCAGAATTCAGCAATTCTGAATTTCATTTCATCATACAACAATGAAAGCTGCTTTATTTCTGACTCTAAGTTAATGATTCCATTAAACAATATAGCACTAGATATGTGAAATAGCATATATGATATCACTTTAAGATTCCTGCTTCTGATAATGGTCTAGTATTGTGTTGCAGACCAATCCTCTGCCAAGAGTAACTAAAATAGCTGGAAAATATTTGAAATCTGTTTGGGAATTTTGGACAACTACTACTGCAATTTGAGAGGCCATGATTGTAAGAAAAGAAAAAAAAAGGGGGGGGGAGCTCAGATAAGTGAAGCTGATACTTTGGACCATTTTAAACAGTTTTCATGTGCCCTTTAGTAAAAATATGTATTAATTTCTCTTGAGTTTATACCTAGGATTAGAATGATATATCACAGAATATTTACACCTTTTCTTTGGTAATAGTACCTAAATTTACAAAAGTGGTTATATAAACTTATACTCTCACCAGCCATATTAGAGAGTTCTGTTTGCTCTATGTTCAGCTAACACTTGGCATTTAGAAAATTTTATTTATCTAAAGACACTATTAAGAGATTTTTTAAAAAAGCCAAACCAAAGAATGAAAGAAGATAGCTGCAATGCATATATCAGACAAAAGATTTGCACTAGATATATAAAAAATTCCCACAAACCATGAAAAAAAGAACAATAGAATAATGTAGAGTACTTGAATAGACACTTCACCAAATACAATATCCAATTTTATATATTTATATTAAAATATGCTCAATTTCATTACCCATCAGAAAAATTAACGTTGAATCCACAGTAAGATATATTTGCATATATATCAGAATCCTTAATACAAGACAAATGCAAGAAATACCAAGTTTTCTTATTAAAATAGCAAGTATATCATATATATATATATATATATATATATATATATATATATAT
>JAAGEH010000293.1:14059354-14230585 GCA_011751065.1 Lasiurus cinereus
ATATATATATATATCTCCCCAGCCAAATATAAAACATTCTTTAGCAATAGAAAATAATCTTGAAAATAACATATCATAACATTTTTTAAATCCTTTAATCCATTAAATGACAGTTAAATGATAAAAATGACTTTAATCAAGATCATCAAAGCATATTAATGCAATTGGGTGAAAGTATGTTAGGGGAAAGAAGACATTTTCAATGTATCATTTTATGGATTACTTAATGAGTTACTTCTACAGTAGAAAGAGTTAACAAGCACAACCTTAACCAAATAATCAAACTTAGCATCATCAAAAAAATGTAATAAACTAACGCTCCCGTGATGGAACAGAAAGTACCCAGAATCACATTTGCAAATTTTTGACAAAACTCTTTAACCTGAATCTAATCATTAGGATACAATTCATTAAGTCCAAAATATAAGACTTTTTATAAGGCATCTAAGTTTTTAAAAATTACAAGATCACAAAAGTCATAAAATATGGATCACAGTTCCATACTAATGGAAACTAGCAACATGAAAAACTAAGGCAATGTACTGATGTTGATTACATCACAGATTGGATTTTTTGGGGGAAAAAAAAGTAGAAACTGTAACATGGACTATATTTTAAACTATGTCACTGAATAAATGTTAAACAATGAATTAATATCAGAATTAGAGCAATGCTGTAGTTATGTAGGAGAATCTTTTTCATTTTAGGATATACAGGCTTAAATATGTGGAGTAAAATGTCATGCTATCTGAAAATTACTGTTCAGCAAGAATAACAAAAGCAAGCTTTCTAAGGACTCATCATCTAGAAAATCACTCTTAAAATAAAATAGAAGTTAATATTATCTGGAATGAAATTGCTATTGCCCACAACTGCACATTTTTTGTTATGAATATATGTAAAATAAAAAAATTAAAACTATTTGTATAAAATGTGACCTTTAGCTAAATAGTTATTATTTTATTTAATATCAAAGTTTCTAAAATTTATGTTATAAAGCACATCTTTTATTTTAAAGCATTTTTAAATAAATTTTAAAACTTTACATTTAAATGACAACAGAGTAGAAGACATCAGGAATTGAAATAAAATTTTTTAGTCTTGTTTTCAAATTAGGCAAACTAGTATCCCCTCAATCACATATAGACCTAGAATGAGTAGAAGAATGTTTTTTCTTATGATGATGACAAACATAATAATTAGTTTTCTGTAACACTGGGCAATTTTCAAAATGTTTCCCACTACATTATTTGGTCCACACAACAACCTTGTGATAAAAAGGAAAAAAAGGACAAATCTTACCATTTGCTAGGTAAGGAAATAAAGCTTTAGAAGTTTAAGTAAACCCAAGTTATTGATGGATTAAATAGAAAAAATAATGACAATATTTTAATTTATTACCCAGTATATCTCCCTATACATTGTTTGGAAATACTTCTTAAAACTCATGTGTTTTGTTGTTGCTGTTGTTAATGGTAATGATGGTGATAAATGTGGATTGTGATACGTGTGTGTATACCTACCTACAAAAAAATCGAAAGAAAGGAAATAAAAATTAGACAAGGATGATAAAACTGAAGATTAGCTAAAGACAAAATTTCAAAAGAGAAGAAATCCAAAAATGATAGCCAATAATTACTAGGTCTTCTTGTGATAACACACACATACACACACACACAAAGACTTGCTTCATTTGCAAAAAAAGTATGTGCATGGATAAAAATAATGGAGATAAAATAAAAATAGGAGCTAATTAATTTCCAGGAGTTCAGGCCCTAACAGATCCTCCTAGCAACTCTGATAATCTTTTACTAAAAGGCTCAGGTAACAAAATACCATCTCACATAATATTGAATGTCCTCTACTTGTCTTCTTTATCTCATGGGCCTAGGCATTACCAAGCTTTACATTGGTGGTGACTTCTTTTTCTATTGTTACTAGATCCAGATAAGCTATATAAGATTTTTCCAGATCACAAAGAATTATATAATTATCAATACAGTTGAGGTAAATGTGCCTAGGCATTATGTCTATTATATGTCTTTCTGGATTCATATCTAAATTTATATCTGGATTTATATCTAAAAGCAGATTTCATACTAATAAATTATTTTAATCAGGATGTTTCTTCTTTAAACCCATGCTTATCCAAAAAAAAAGAAAAGAAAAAGTGTAGGGAGAGACACACATAGTAAGAAAGAGGGAAAAAAATCAGACATGGATTATCCAGGTGAGATAAAAAAAATAAGAATAATGAAAACTACATCTATTAGAGTGACAGATCTAAGATTTTACTTTTAACACCTTGACTTTGTACTGTATATTAAATGGCATGTCTGTGTATAAATATACATTATATAACTATTAAATGGTAGGTCATTTCAAACAAATAATAGTATATTTATTGAAAGATATATGCAAAAGGAAAATATTATATAGATTTTATTTATTTCACAGTAGAGTCATTAAGTTCATCTCTGTCAATGATAAACACCTAATTTCAAAAATATAAGTATATATATTATTATATCTGTGATGTTAAAGTACACATATTTCTTTTGATTTTCCACCAAAATGTGTCCTATATTGACATGATCAGCATGATCTACAACTCATAACTTTTTATTTAGTATGAACATTGCCAATATCCATAATTCGCTCATTGAACACTGGAGTTTTCTCTGGTTTTGTTTCTTATTTTTGAAAATAATTGTATCATGCAGATACTCCCATAAAGTGAATGTAAATAAGTATTGTTTTTTATTTTATTTCCTCCTCAGGGGTCTTCTCTAAAATGTGTGCTGATTATTTGAAGTTTAAAATATAACTCTTCCTTTTAATCATTTAAAAAATTTGAAATGATATTATCAAGCCCTACTTTAAAACAAGCATATGAATCATAGAATATGAGAACCAGTAGAATGCTAATTAATCAATGTAGAAAGAATGAACAAAATACAGATTCATCATTTGATAACCATTATAGTAGTAGTTGACATGCATAAGGGTTATCAATGGGTACTGTAGCCTGTGGGTGAAAGTTGAATGAGGTACAGGATATCAAAAATATTCGAATATCACCTTCTGAATTAAGAGATACAAAAAAAGAAATGGTGATTTTATACCGGAGAAAAGGGACAGATGGCAACTAGATTAGGTAATAAAAGTTAGTATCACAAGTAGTAGGCTGACATCACAGGCCTCCAGATGGATTACACTAAGAGCCCTGCATCGTTTGTGGAATTTCCCACTAGAAAGCTCAGCCTTAGGTTGGTTGTTAGGAAACATCAGATGGACACAGGTGGAAGCTACCTAATAGAATGAAATGAATGCATTCTTCAAGACTCTCAAGGATGTCAGAGGGAAGGGAAGATTGAGGAGTAGTTCAAAGAATCTTGCTGAGACCTGACAATTAAGTGCAGCATGTATTTCTGAGTAGGATCCTGGACAAGAATGGAAAAAGGGACTCTGTAGGAGCAGTTGGGGAAATATTAAATATAATGCTATATCATGTTGATTTGTTGGTGAGGAGAATGGTCTGATGGCAAGGTAGGAGAATTTGTTTTGAAGGAAGAGAGTGAATGAGAGAGAGAACAAATGCAGTATAAATAAAAGGCTCTAGAATAAGATATTACTTTGGAAAAGGAATCTAGAAGTTTATTGTACTGCCTGGCAAATCAAATGCAGATTTTAAACTATGTCAAAATACAGATAAATAAAATAAAGAACATTAAAAATAATAAATGAAAACTTCAGCCATATATTTTGTCCTATGAGACTTAGATTATAATTACAACATTATTGATATGGATGTTTGGCAAATAGGATAATGTCTTTAAATTTTGTTTCATATTTTTATCTTCCCCATACAGATGAAAAGAACATAATTTTTTGCCACATGTAATTCTCTTCAGAATCTGGCTCAAGAACATAGTGATTATAGTTGGAAGGCCTCTGGAATTTAAGGAAGAGACAGGTCATCTCTCTCCCAAGATAGAACTGAGTAGAATGAGGCGGACTGAAGCTCAGTAGCTGAGTTCATTTGTTTATCAAATATTGGCTGACTGATGCTTGACCTCCTGGAACTAGCTGAATCCCCCTGGCTGACTGGTTGGCTGAACTCCTGGTCTCTCTTCCTCAAGTCTCCCCACCAACTTCTGTTTCTGCCTTTCCTCTCTTCTCTGGTTGGCTGCTCTCCCTGAAATTACCGAAATGTTGCCAAGAGATTGAGAGTACCGCTAATGATAATAAAATGGACTCAATACAAGCAGAGAACTCAGATAAAAACAAGGAAAACTCAGAGTGCAAAAGCATTACTGCACACTGTGATGTGTAGCAGTAAATCTTTTTGATTATTTGAACTAGTTGACCATGTTCCACTTACTATGAGATAGGACAGTAGTGGAATAATTTCATGTATAAATCTTTTTGGCCAACATTATTAGTTCAATCTTGTAGATTAACCAAATGTAGTATGAGACAGAGGGGTAAGAAAAGACTGAAGTCTTTTCTAGGTCTAGGCCCTATGCTAGGCTAGAGAGGGGCTTTTGGGCCATAGAGGAAGAGCTTTAATTGTGTGTCAGGCTACAAAGACCTATACCCAGCTGCACAACTTATCTAACTGAATAGTCTTGAACAAATCTACTTATGATACATTTCAGATTGGATCAAGGGGTAGCTGCCAATTAGTCAATCACCTTCTAAGCTGAATAATTAGTTATACTTTCTACTGCATACATTTCATAAGGTTATTAATAATTTTATAAAGCCCATTTTTTATTCAGTGTCACATGACTACCTCCATTAACAATATACATGTATTTGTGTTTGTGAAGGGGAGAGAATCAGAGTTTTCCATTTAATTACTGTCTTATTACTTTGCCTAAATAGATATTTCACTTTTTATTTTCCATAAAAACTTACATAGTTGTTTATCTGCTGAAAGTATAAGTTATTGTGACAATAAATAGCAGTGTAATTGATCATTTTGTCCTAATAGCATATATGCATTTTTAATAACATTATTGGAAAACTAAATTAGATTGTAAATTTTCTAAGCATTTGGGTTAAAATGAAAGGCAAAAGTAGTTCTTTTAAGACAGGGAATCTCTTTAAATCAAAATATGACAGTCACCCTAGCAGGGAACTTGTTGGTTAAGAGCATCATCCTGATACACCCAGATTGTAGGTTTGAACCCCTGTCAGGGCACATACAGGAACCAACCAATGAATGCATAAAAAAGTGGAACAACAAATCAGTCTCTCCCCTTTCTCTCTCTCTAAAATCAATTAAAATTTATAAATATATATGGCAATCACACCAGCTACTGTAAATAGAGAATTCAGACACTTGCTAGAAAAACTGGTCACCACTGTGCTACTAATGAGGATGGGATAGGTCTTCTGGAGTGATAGCCAAGGTCAGAAAACTTCTTTCAAGGCACAAGATTGTAATAAATTCTGTTTTATAACATCCCATGGTTAAAATTAAAACTATCAACTCTTATAAAATTGACATTAGATGTGTCACGGTTCCTTGTGCTTCTCCTGCTTTATCTACCATACCTTGTGCCACCAGCAACGTTCATGCCCACTTTGAAAAGATGAGCTTTATACAAGAGGAGAGTGAAAATAATTAGAAAGTATTTGAAGAGCTAATGTGATTTAGCACCTATCTAGTCACATTACCTCAGTGACTATCTTTCTGCTACTGCATAAGCTTTTTCCTTTTATTGACTGATGCTCAGAAGGCCATAACATTTGAGTGCATGTATGTGTTAAAATGCATATGTATGATTCCTGGTACCACACAATTTCCCCATCCAATGCTATTTTGTACCAAAGACTTGACTTTATCAGACTTAAAGAAACCTTAATAATTCTAGATAGGTCACGAAACAAAAATAATATATATGCATCAGCATGGAGGGTAAGTTAAATACTGAGTGCTCTTAGAATGAACAATGGTCTACTTTAATAATTTTGTGGGAATCTTACCTTTGCAATTATTAATAAATACTAGATAACTGCATTGCTGAATTAAAGAATCATTCTATATTTCTGGGCAAGCGTCTATATCAAATCACAGAAAATAGGTCTACCAAAATAGCAAGTTCATAAAATTAAAACTGCAGCTCTCTGTATTGTTGTTGTAGATAACTACACTATACAGTTGTAAAAACTGATAACATAAGGAATTGAGTCAGCAGAAATAAAGTAATATATTTATATAGTCTAAGAAGTTAAGAGGTGAAGCAGCCCCCCAAAAACCTCATCCAATGATGACTTTCAATTATTGCAAACCAAAGAAACGTCATTCTTAATTTAACACAGTGTTTCTAAAATTATCAGTCAATACTATTTAATGTAAATTTCCTTAATAACCTTAGCTTACTGTAACTCTTTTACTTAATAAGCTTTTTCAATATTCTAATGTTTTAACTGTTTTGTGATAATACTCGGTTTAAAAACAACACATTGTATAGCTATTAAAAAATATTTTCTTTATATCTGTATTCTATAATCTTTTTTCAATTTAAATTTTACTTTTTATAGTTATCTGTTAAAAACTCAGGCACAAATATACACACTAGCCTAGGCCTACACAGGGTCAGGATTTCATTAACATCACTGTCTTCCCCTCCTCATCTTTTCCCACTGGAAGGGTTGCAGAGACAATAATATCCATGGAGCTGTCATCCCCTGCATTAACAATGGCTGCTTCTAGAATACCTCTTGAAGGACCTGCCTCAGGTTCTTCTTCTGGAGTTGTCATACTTTTCACAGACATGTTTGTGGTGGTTTGCTTCTTTTTGCCATCACAGATTTGCTTGTAAGAGATAATACACTATGAACATTTCTCTCTATTAATGAAAAGTTATCAGTGTCAGGATCCATGTTTTCAAACATTTTAAGGAGCTTGATGAGATATGAAAAAGTTTCTGCTAAACCCTGTGAATTCTTTTGGGTGTTCTTGTTTTTCGTCTCCTGCAGTTTCCTTTTCTCTTGCCTCTTCTATTCATTCCTGTTTCAATTGCAAACATTCCCCAATAGTCAGTTCCTCAGTAATCACCTCTAGGAGTTCTTCAATGTCATCTTCATCCACACCCAAGTTAAAAAGTTGTTTGCCAGCCCTAGCCAGTTTGGCTCAGTGGATAGTCGGCCCTCAGACTTAAGGGTCCCAGGTTCAATTCTGGTCACATGCATGTATTGCAACTCAATACCCAGTCCTAGTCAGGGTATGTGCAGGAGGCAATCAATTAGTTTGTGTCTCTCTTACATTGATGTTTCTCTCTGTTCTCCCCCTCCTTTCCACTCTCTCTAAAAATCAATGGAACGTATCCTCAGGTAAGGATTAACAACAACAAAAATTTCAGCTGCAGCCTTGTTGATTTTTTCAACCTCCTCATCCTTGGTAAATCTTTGGAAGTCAAGGAAAAACCACTTGAGTGTCTTCTTCCAGATGCCCTCATACGCTTGTTGATGACACCACCTTAAGCCCTAGCAAGATTTTTGATGTAATTATAGATACTGTAATCCCTCCAGAATTGCATCAGCACCTTCTGTGTCTTTCTCAGTATAACAATTGCCTGACCAAAGTTCCTCCTCAGGTAGTAGTCCTTAAAAGCTTCTATCTTGATCTATTGGTTGGATCAAAAAGATGACATTTAGAGGGTGAAACACAACTTTGATATTGGAATGAAGATCATTAATAAGAGGAGACTGTCTCAAAGTATTAACAACAAGCAAAATCTTGAAAGGTATGTTATTCTCCAACAGTACTTCTCCATTTCACTAGCAATTCAGGAGAACATGTTGGGAAAGGAGCTAGGTCACCCATCACCTCTGATTGTTCCTATAGCTCACCTGCTGTGTGTGCTTACTGTTATGCTTGAAGGCTCTGGGGTTCTTATTGTGGCAGATCACAACTGGTTTCAATGTGTAGCCTGTAACACTGGCCCCAAAAAAGCCTGTTATCTTGTCTTTAAAAGCCTTGAAACCTGGTATTGACTTGGCCTCCTTTTGGATGGAAGACCTTTCAGCCATGTGTTTCCAGAATAGGGAGGTTTCATCCATATTGAACAGTTGCTCTGGCACCTAATTTCCATCCTCAATTGGCTTATTTAGAGTTTCCAAAAATTCTTTAGCTGCCTTCACATCAAAACTCACCATTCACTTTCACATTATAGAATGAATAGTGATTCTTGAGTCATTTAAGCCACCCAGAGCTTGTAGTAAATTAGACATTGTAATCAGGTCCAGCCTTTTCTTTGAACATTACAAACACACTTTGCTTGTCCTGTGATAGTCATGCTGCTGGTATGGATATACTTCTATGTCTGGTCCTCAATCCAAGTCATTAGAAGATTCTCCATGTATGCTACAGGCCCTTCTTGAGTTTTTGTTAGTATTATGCACTACACAAAATCATATGGGTTGTACTTTTATAAGGCTAGCAGCAGATTTATCTACACCTGCATCACCACAAATATGTGAGAAATGTGTTGTGCAATGGCATGATACAGTTACGATGTTATTAGAAGATAGAAACTTTTCAGCTCCATTATGATAATATGGGATCAGATTCCTATATGTGGTCAGTTGTTGACAGAAATATTATTATGGGTCACATGGATGTAATTAAAGCTCTGCAACATTAGGGATAAAAGTTGATTTTATAAATAAGGCTTTCTCAATGTCAAAAGAAAGAAAGAAAAAAAGGAAGGGAAGGAAGGAAGGAAGGAAGGAAGGAAGGAAGGAAGGAAGGAAGGAAGGAAGGAGAGAGGGAGGGAAGAAGGAGGGAGGGAGGAAGGGAGGGAGGGAGGGTGGGTGAAAGGAAGGGATGAAGACTTTCTGGACTCATGAGGCCATACATGAAGCCCA
Source organism: Lasiurus cinereus (assembly GCA_011751065.1). Lineage (NCBI taxonomy): Eukaryota > Metazoa > Chordata > Mammalia > Chiroptera > Vespertilionidae > Lasiurus > Lasiurus cinereus. The sequence continues at coordinate 14,068,238 of JAAGEH010000293.1, forward strand.
TTGGAGAAAGTGAGCACCTACAAGAATAAAGGGTTTGTTACCAGCAGAAAAAAAAGAACAAAACACATTCACTCTAACATTCTAGAATTCAATATAAACTTGGACCCTGAGAGTATAATGTTGGCCCACAATAGGGATTTTTTTGAACTTCCTAAAGAGGGGTCAGGTGCAGCAGAGTGTATCTGAATGGGAAAGGATTATAAGTGTTGTGGGATAGTAGATGGTATTCCAAAAATGTAATACAAGCAGCCAAGAATGTGCTTTAATATTTTTAATAGCCTTAGGTTTTTTTAATAGCCCTAGGCTTTGTAATAAAATTTTGTAGGGTGAGAGGGTTTTACATATATATATATATATATATATATATATATATATATATTAACTGTTCTCTTTAAAACCAAAGTCGGTCATTGTAATTTAATATTTAATAGCTGTGGACTATAAGTGGTAGGTTTTAAAAATTAATTGATTATTTTTCGTGTCCTTTGGGGAATATATTTTCAATTATTAGCAATGTACAATATTGCCTACTCTTTCTCTCATTAACACATTCCATCAAAAATGCCAAATGGAGACTCCTATTAAACTCTAATGTGATCAATTATAATTTTTCTTGCCAATTATTTCCACACTCAATCAGAATACCAAGATTTTTAGAACCTTTTAAAAATATAAATACTAAAATTAAACATGCTAAAGTACAATGAGTTAATATTTCTATCTTCAGTAAAACTAAAATTATCCCAATATTCTAAAACAAATTTTTTTGAAAATTCCTATAATATTAGCTATAATATTACCCATAATAGATATATGCAACCTTTTGTGACCCACTGACATTTCCATTCCTTATTATTCATATGTGAAATATGAATTAAGAGTGTTCCATAGACACAAAAGTGTTTTGTAAATATAAACCAATGTGAAAATGAGGTGCTACTTTTAAAAATGATATTTTCAAGTCATTTTCAGTTTTAAAAACACCTGTTTAATCCATCTAAGTTCAAAACACATAATCTTCTTTAGTTCAAAGTTTTGTTAAATGTTCACATTCTAACACATGAATTAATTCAAAATTGGTAGTGTATATTTCATGTTGATTTGTAAGGTAAGCATCTATCCATAACTGCTTAGTTTCAAACATCTGAAACTCTAGATCTATTTGCAAAACTATAAAACAAAATTTTTTTGTATGAGTTTACATTGCTCATTAAGAAAAAAGGAGGATAAAATATCTTAACATTGTAGAAATTAATAATAACATTACCACATGTTATGTCTATATAAAGCTCTATTATAATGCTTATACTTTCAGATTATTGTATGTGTTTTTTATCATTGAAATGGAATTTCTTCTTTCTTCTTCTTTGTATATTTCCTTTGGTCATCTTTATACTTTCCCCCCTGGTAAAACTTACTTTGGTTTGGCTTTACAGGATTTAGAAAATGTAAAAATCTGAAGAAAAAAATGTGTTATTTGAAAGAAAAATAACCTTATAATTTTAAGAGTTTCCATCCATTGTAGCATTTATCCATTAGAATTCATGATATCTGAAAAAATAAATGGAGTAAGGTGGTGCTGCCTTTTTCTGAAGACACTTAGTAGTCCAACTGATTACTTGGACTGCTGTTATCAATTATTGTTATCAATTTTATTAGCCTTATATTTATCAATTACATTGTAACTTTAAATTATGGTAACTGACCATACTAAATTTTAACATATTTATATACTCAAATTTATAAATCTTTCTTCTGTAGGTATTAGGCCCTAGAAAAATCCTTCCTCTGTCTGAGTATATAAATATTCACCATATTTTGTTCCAGTGGATTTGTAAGCTCAGTTTTTCCATATAAATATTTAACTTATCTGGAATTCACTTTGGTATAAGGTGTGAGGTTGTTTCCAAGTGGCTCTACCATGATTTATTCATTTATCCATTCTTTCCTCACCAGTTTAAAATGTCATCTCTCTCATATACTAAAATCCCATATAGAGGTCTTTTTTCTGTGTTTCTTTTCTGTTTCTTAGATCTTTCTGTCCAGTCTGGCACAACCCTACCACATATGATTTTTATACTTTAATAGTACATTTTACAATCTGGAGGTAGCATTGCTCTTCTTTAAAAATAAAGTCCTAGCTATTCATTAGCTTCTTTTCCAGATAAACCTCAAAATAAACAAGTTCAAAACCAGTTCCACTGGGAACTTGATTAGAATTGTGTTAAGTTTGTAGGTAAACTTGAGGAGCTGACCTCCTCCTCTTCAGAGATTACCACTTAATATTTTTTTCTAGGCCTTTCAGCAAAATCCATCTATTTTCCTCAAATAAGCAAGCATAGTTCTGCTAAATGTATACTATATATCATATACACTGTTACCATTGTTTAAAAAAACTATATCCCTACTATATTGGCTAATTGACTGTTTATGCTATTTGGCAAAACCATTAAAATTGAAAGTACTGGGGTACTTAGTCTTTCAGTGCCCATTTCTATTCTTATCTTTGCTCCTCGGTAGCCCTGTGAACTTGAGCCAATTGGTAAATATTTCTGGCCTTTTATTCACTAACGGGGAAGGAACCTACATTGCCCATGTTTTAAGTTTATCCTGAGGTTCAGGTAAGATAATGTTCTTCATAACATGCTATGATACAATGCAATACTAACCTCTGTAAAAGTTGTTGTGTATAAGGAAATACAAGCTGCATCTCCAAAAATTAAAATGAAGACTTGGAGTTTAAAATAGGTAAGTGGATAGAAAGCTGTGGTGCATAACACAATGGAATAAAAAAGAAGGAAATCTTCCTTTTTATGACAGCATGGATAGACTGGGGATTATTGTGCTAAATGAAACAAGTCATATCACATAACCTTACTTATATGTGGAATCTAATGAACAAAATAAACGGACAAACAAAATAGAAACAGAGGTATAGATACATGTAACAGTCTGAAAGCTGTCAGACTAGGAGGACTGGGAGGGGAGACTGAAGCAAAGAAGGTGAATGGATTAGCCAAAGAACATATATGCATAGCCGTAGGTACATACAACAGTGTGGTGAAGGACAGGGGAGGGGAGTGGGGCAGGGATGTGTGGAGATGGGCAAAGGGGACAGGAAAATGGGGATGTCTGTAACAGTATCAACAATAAAAATTAAAAATAGCTAAACCATGGAAGCAATCTATTTTTTTTAGATTACTCAGATGAATATTTATGCACTCCACTTTATATATATATGTATTCAATATTTTTAAATGAAGAACTAAGAGCTATGAAATAATAGAAAATAATCAGAATTATGTTTTACTCTAACCTATAATCATATTTTATATATATATTAGTCTAAAACCATATCATGAAAACAAAAAAAAAGCCCTATGAATTCTTCAACTCTTTCAAAAATAGGACTAAAAATAGTATCAAAGATATTAATTCTTTAGTTTTATTTAATTTGAAAACTAATAGATTAGTTGTATATTCTTCATTTTGTTGCATATAAAATATACAAAGATAAAAGGGAAATGTCTGTCATCATAAAAAATGGCATTTGTCACATACACAGTGCAATTAAAGTTCATGATGTAATACTTTTAAATGGACTTGATGAACCATACTTTGATACTTCTGTGATGGTTCCTATGATCACATAGTAGGGTACGCATACAACTGCAAATACACACATTATATACACAAAAATACAAATATCTGCCTTCCTCAGTTTTGCTCAGTGGATAGAGCATTGGCCTGCAAACTGAAGGATTCCATGTTCAATTCTGGTCAAGGGCACATATCTAGGTTGCAGGCTCTATCCCTAGTAGGGGGTGTGCTGGAGGCAGCTAATCAATGATTCTCTCTTATCATTGATGTTTGTCTCTCTTCCTCTCCTTTCTTCTCTGAAATCAATAAAAATACAGATATCCTACAAAAAGTCCAAAGAGCCATGTGGTAACTTTGGTGAGCAAACTGAGTACTATTATTTTTTAGACATATTTCATTGGTGCAAAATATGCAGAAGCTCTGAGTTAAAACTAGTTTAAAACTGACACAGCTAAGTAGTATGACTAAAGGGCAATCTACATAGAAGAGAATTGGCTCAATAATATGAAAAAAACACCTGCATTTTACTCTTGTGAAATTTAGCAAATTGTAAACATTTTATTTTTTTCTACCTCCTTCAAAATGGAAATAGCTGATATTTTTTCTCAGTACACATGCAAACAAAAATATTTATGTATGAATAATATACTTCTACTCTCAACTCAGTTAACTGAAAGAACATTAAATTCAATTTCCTTGTTATTAATAATTCCTCAATAACAAGAAAGCCACCAAATACATAAGAAGGCCATAAAACTAGGGCATATTTTAATTGGCAACTTCACCTTGACTATAACATGTATGTTATTATCATACTTCTCAAGTAGTTATCATTCTCATGTAATGGCTATCATCATTAATTTTTCAAGAACAAGTTGATAAGAAGTTCCTTCCTCTTTGCTAAACATCACGAAGACAAGCAAGATAGGGTTGATTTGCAGAACTTGAATGACCCACCATAAAAATTAACTAGGAGGGAAAAAGAGTGGGTTTACAAAGCACAGGCAGCTACAAAACAGTCTCCTACATAGTGATCTTGACTCCAACACATGTATGTCCAACCATGTTGTGATTGGAAGACTTTCCATCTCAAAAGTCAGACCTACCAAATTACATTAAAATGGAAATTTCTCCATTTTTCAGTAAATTGAATAAAAAAAGAACATTAGTCCATAAGAAGAAGGAAATATTTTATTTAAAACCTAATTCACATCTGTCATGATTATTTTGATTTAGATGTTTGAGTGATCAAACTCACAATTTCCTTTGATTTAAATGAACAGAAATATTTAAAATATCCACAGCATTTCCCCTTTCATCTGGCTATAGGAAACTCTACTTCACTGCTCTCTAAAGTTATAATAAAATTACAATACAGAGTTAACCACATCACATAGCAATCTATCCTACAATATATTTAATTTTTCAGATAAAGATGAATTTTCCTAATGGCTTACCACATAACTCAATGTGTTTCTGCCCTGTGTAGAATTTTACTATGATATCTTCAAAAGAGTCACTACCTTTGGTCTCATAATCAAAATATATATTATATTTACTTTGGACATTTTGATTTAATTATTTTCTGGTTTCAGTAGAATTGAAATAATTGTTTACTTGTTGAAATTTTAGTCTAAAAATAGTTGTCAAGATTTTGGAGTCTCCAATCTTTTTTCATAAATTTTAAGCCACTGAGAATTTTTAAGAGTAAAAAGGTAAGAAAAGATGAAAATAAAAGGCTTCTAAGTAAGATGCAATAATACATCTAATTTAAAAGGGATTAATCACTACCAATTTAGCATCAAAGGAACTGTCAAAAGAAAGGAGTTCCATATGGGCCATGTCATGGAAGGCTAGAAAAAGATATACTACTCACCTCCCCCTCTACCCAACTCCAGAGGAAAAGAATAAGTAAATAAATTCTAGTCTCAAAAGAACATGTGCATTTCTTTCAGGATCATGCCTTTACAAGCAGGACCCACATTATGAGAGTCCCTGAGATGCATGAGGGTTCATCTACAATCCATGATTTCAGCACAAACATTGGGAAAGCCACTTTCAACATGTGCACTCTTGCCATCCACATGTGCTTCCTTTTCATATGTTTCTGACTTGATCTCATTACTCCAGTCATGGGAAAGCTCTATTCCTTCCATCAATCCCACTTTCCTCTCTCCTTCCCTCACAAAGAGTGGTCTAGGCTAGATTAAACCCTATCCTTTTCATACACTGGGAGGAAAAAACACAAAGGAAAGGAGCATTACAAACCCTGAAAATTCAATTAGCAAATGAAATGACTCCAGAGTCAGACTGGCATAGGTTTCAAATGCCTCTGCATTTACTTAGTAACTGTGTGATACTGGGTAGGAGACCAAAACCACATGAATCTCACTTGTCTACAAAATGGGATGGTATACCTGCCTAGAACTATAGTTACAATGATTTAATTATAATAAAATTCCAGAGAGATATGCATTTTCAATTAATATTTGCCTACTGTGAAGCATTTTGGGGAAAGAGTGTAAGAACAGAATGAAGTTATCTAGTTTGTATAGTGGCAGAAGGTAACTAATTTATTGTGGCAATCACTTTGTAATGAATATAAATATTAAAGTCCTGTTGTATATTTGAAATTAATATACAACAAGGCTTAAGAGGTAATATGCAAATTGACCCTCACACCCTCACAAGATGGCTGCTTACAACCAGGACGGCAAGGGGCTCAGCAAGCAGGCTGTGTGGGATGAACAGGCCAGTGGGGAGACCATGAGGAGGGAGCAGGCCAGCAGGGGGGGACAATTAGGGTGACCAGGCCAGCAGAGGGGAGTAGTTGGGGTTGACCAGTCTGGCAATCGGGGGCAGTAAGGGGTGACCAGGCAGTCAGGCAGGTGAGCAATTAGGAGCCAGCAATCCAGGATTGTGAGAGGGATGTCCAACTGCTGGATTAGAGAGGGTGCAGGCTGGGTTGAGAGGATCCTTGCCCCCATGCATGAATTTCATGCACCAGGCTTCTAGTAACATTACAAGTCAATTATACTTCAATAAAAATATATATCTACGTATAAAGCAGCCAAATATTCAAGAATAGCTTAATTGTAGTATTAAGAGATAATACTATATAATGAAACTATACCCACCTGTATTATTCACTTCAAAGTATACATGAAATACTTGAAATTCTTAATTATTATATTAGTCCTAGGGTAGAAAATAGCTAGTCTTGTATTTGTATATTTTCATGTCCATAAGATACAAAATGATTATAATAAAGATAAATCTGAAAAATCATAGAAGCATCTATATATATGAAAGCCTAAGTGACCATTAGAACCAAATGATCAGAACAACTGTAATGACCAGTCAACCAATCTATGATGCACACTGACCACCAAGGGGCAGACGATCAATGCAGGAGCTGCCCCTGGTGGTCAGTGTGCTCCCACAGTCAACTTTCCAGAGCCGTCTGGCAGTGTCACTTTCCGGTGTCTGTTATTTCCACCTGCCCGATGACTGGCACCTCCTCTCCCAACCCTTCTGGGGCCAGTAGCCTTGGGCAAGGACAGGGAACCAGGGTTGGATGGTGGCAGATGAGGTCCCTTTCCAAAGAGGGCTAAGAGCTGGCTCCCTCTTTGCATCTGACGGCCAACCTCCCACACCCTGTCCCTCCCCACCAGCCAGCAGGCCCCAATAGGCCTGCAGGTCCCTCCCCTCTCCATCTCCCCTGGTAGGCAAGCTGCAATCAGCCTGCCCCGATCGGCCCTGAGCTCCCGCCAGGCCTAGGGACCCCACCCATGAATGAATTTGTCCACTGGACCTCTAGTATTATTTTAAAGCTGTTTATTTTACTACTTGTTTTATTTTTTGTCCAAGTTCTATGCTGATGAGGCCTTGGAAAATTTTAGTTCATGAAAATATTTCACATATTAAGCACACTGTTGAGATGTTAGAGATAAAAGTAATCTATAAAAATATGTGATCAAAGTAGGTTAAGAAAGAGGGTAGAACTAATAAAGTAAGGTCATGATAGGTATACTGGAATGCTAATTTAGAATTTACACAGCCTACAGCTTCACTATTTCCAGGCATACTTATCTGTTTGAGTACTTTGAATTGCTAATAAGCGAAAACTCAACTCAAAACAATTTAATCAAATATGGGATTTACTGCCAATATTACTGAAATGTCCTGATGTGGGTTTCAGTTGGGATGAGATAAAGGTCCAAGGTCCACATGCTGACATTTGTCACTTCGGTCTTCATACATCAGCTGTATCTTCAGGTTGGTTTTTCTCAGAGTCACAATATGAATGTCACCAATAACTGAGGTCATAGCTCTTCACTTACATCCAAAAATGAGAGAGAAGAGATATTATCTCATAACAATCTAAAAATGTCCTGAGCTTTTCACGGGTCAAAATACCACTACACTAGTTCCTGTGGCCAAGGGAATGCTGGTTGGCTGGGGTCTATGCTACTTGAAATAACCCTTTATGGTCAGATAAGTCAACATTCACCAGTAGAGTTTCGAATGGATTGCTACCAAATTACCCTGCTACACATAAGAGAAGGGGGAAAAAAGATGTTGGAGAAAGAACTAGAGAATCCACTATATGCATATGCCACCACTGAAATTTTTGTTATAAAAACCCAAACCTGCATGAGATGACTAAAAGATTGTTTATCACACAGTATAGATCAAGTACGATTAAGTGTGCCAGATCCATAGCAGGTTATTATAATTAAAATTAGGCACATGCAAGGGAAAACTCATTTACTATGATGGCACAGTTGATTCAATATTAGTAAGTAAAATTAGAAGTATAATCTGCATCATTAAAGAGCAAAGTTCTCGATGCTACTTTCCAACATATTTCTGAATAGGACTTACACCATAGAAAACAGGGTTTGGCCAGGGATACAAAATATGAGGATACTGACTCAGTAAAACTAGAGGGCCTAATTTTATGGACATAGACATGTCAGACTTCACATTTTTAAAGAGCATAATGAGATTAATTATTGATTAAGTAACAAGTTAAAGAGAATAAAGGAAACAGCCAATAGTCCTTCCTAGGCTAGCATATTTAGCATTCATGTTGTTAAGATGGATTGTCAGGGATATGGGAAAAGGAAAAAGGTTGAATAGGTAAGATACAGATACTTTCTAAGTTGGTGAAACAATCCTGCATGATACTGTAATGATGAGTGAATGACAACTACCTCTCAAAGAGATAAACTTCATGGATGCAACTTCAATAATAAATCATTTGTAAGGTCAGGGATATCAGGATGGAATGCAGAATGTGACAACTGAATATATCTTTATTACCAAAATATTAATCAACCTTCCTGAAGGGCACTGGGGGAAAGTTGCTGACCTAAGTCACTTTGGAAATATGTGGAGTTCATAAGACTAAATGTGAAAGGAACTGTTCATAGTACTATAAAGTTGTTTCCCTTGGAAAAATGGCTTATCAATTCAAAAGCCACTATGTGTGTGTACTGGAATTAAATAATTAGCTAAATAGAAGGCAGATGATAGGATCCAGGTTTCTCACTATTGAAACAGGAAGTGATTATAGAGAATCAAGAGGAGGAGAATAGGATGATGCATGGGCTTAGACATCAGAGTTGAAGACATCAGTATAACTGATGTTTAGCTTAATAGAAATACAGAGGTTATACATAGACATATCTACAGATACACATATGTGTAAAGAGTATATACAGCACAGATATCACTTTCTCTGGAGAGCACTGCTCCCTCTTCCAGCCTCCTGTTGACAATGGCACATTGTTATACATTTATTGTAATACCCATCATGCTATTATATTGTTTACTTATATATTTGGCTACACCTGTGCACTATGAGCTCTAAAAAAATGAGATGATGTGATATTCCTGCTTCTATTTTGGGGGCACTTAAAAGTCAAGATGTAAAGAGTTTCCAAAATATTTGTAGGAGTATGGTCTAGCTTTTAGGGCCAGGATCTTGTCCTGCCTTCTTATTCTTCACTGCAGCATGTAACCTGAATAGGGCTTTAATCTCCTCCTACCTTAGGATATATAGGGCTTAGATTACTAGGCCCTACCACATACAGGTATTGCATTTTTTTATTTTTTATTTTTATTAATTTTTTATTCATATCACCCCATTGCCCCCCTCCCTCCCAGGCATACCCCAACCCCCCAGTATCTATGCATTTTAAAAAGTGATCTAAAATATCTAACAGCGCTCTGTAAAGTTACTTTACTCTGTAAAGTTTACTAAGTTAGCTTAGCATTATTCTTAAATTATTTTTAGCTAAACTTACCTTATTTGTCATTTAGGTAGTAAGACATTAGTTATTGAACTTGCACTGTAAACAGTGAAATAAATTCCAGTGGGAAAAATAAAAACCCTGATTCCTATCTGCATAGACCTCCATGCAATTGTAAATGGTGTGCACATCTCTCCTGAGAATTATACAGACATATTAATTTATGAACCTATATAAACCAAGCAATCTTACAAAATCTTATAAACAAATATTCTAGTTAAACTATGTGCAAATATTTTGTGTGATGAGTTTCAGCAAGAGGCATGTGTTTTGATGGGAAGAACTGGGAAAAGGCATTTTCTGTCTTCCAAATTTTCCACCTTACATTTACACTACTAAATAGCAATGCTATTAAATAGAAAAAAAACAACAACACCTCAAGATCATATGTATTTTCAGAGTGAAGAGAAAAAGTGAAAAAGTCCTAATGTAAAATAAAAAATACAGTAGATTAAGGTAAATATGTCTTTCTACGAACTATCATCAAACAGATAGATACACCTCTAGACTTCATTCTGCTTCTGAAGGACCTAATGAAGTGACAAGCCCTTTAATATTGGGCCTATCAAATTTTCAAAACCAAAGACCTTTGGTCATAGTGTTAATGCTTAAATATTTGGTACGGAAACTCTAATATTCTTGTGCCAAACCTTTCTTACCTATACCCTGAAACTGTGTAGTGGTGCTGAGAGCCCTTTCTTTTAAAATAATAAAATTGGAAAGCTTTTAATTTATTATAGAGTTCAGTGTGCCAGTTAAATTAATCAGAAATCCTGGAACTATGAAATAATGGTTTACAGTTGTATGTCCCCAGTTGATGAAGCAGGTTGATGGCAAGAACCAGGTGTCAGTCCCCAGCAGTCCTGACAGGAGGAAACAGCCAACGATGAGCAAAGGAGGCCAGCTCAGTTTTTAAAACAATGTGACAAAGTAAGAATTGCTTCCAATCCAATGTTTCCTATCATGATGATTCCCAAATAATAATTTGATCTTGGCATTCTGAGGCATAAGCCAGCCAAAACTTGTCTGATCTTTTTAATACAAAATCACGCCACATCAAGAATTCAGGTCCAACTATCCAGGGCTTTACATCAATACTCTGTAGCCATTGTTTTCTGTTCTCATCCTGTGGTTGGCTGGCTGAGGATTTGGAAATCCCTGGTCATGTTGATCTATTTCTGGTCTCCCAGTAGGAATTCAGTAAGGGGAGCTCTCCACCACCTGCCAGCCAATCAGTGGTCAGCAACAGTCATGCGTTTGATGAATCTGTGTGGAAAAAGTCCCTGCCCCACTTCTTCCTCCATGAAAAGGTGGGGCCAGTACATACTTTTCAACACTTCCTTTTCTACTCACCAGTGGGCAAAAGCAACACTGATGGGGAATAAGACAAGAATTTTCCTCATGGGGCTTATACACCTGTATACACTGGGACAATAATGGACTCCCACAAGCAGCAGGGATAGCAACTTCACCTTGCAGTTCCAGGAAGGCTTGAAGGATCATGAAAAGTATCATTAATGTGTGAAGCAAAGAAAGAATAAAAGAGCAACCATGTTATTTTTTTCACATTTAAGAAAACAAAACTGCCATTCATTTTTAAAGCTTATTCAATTGCACAGAAAGACACTGTAAAAGCTAAATACAGTTTAAAAGGAAGACTGCTTGTCAGTGTAGGAGGAAAGTATCTAAGAGTCCCACTGGCCTTATTGCTGTTTTTCCTCCTTGAACAACAGAACTATTACAGCATGTGAATCCTATATAAATTCATTTTTTTCTGTTTTCATTAACTTAGCGATAGTGAAAAACCACCTTCACTTTCTATACTGTACCAGAGTACCTGTCACTATGTACATATTAACTGCCTCAATTTGTTTGAAACTAAATCCTAATATGACAAGTATTTTAAATATAATTTTCATTCAAACTGTACACATGTTTTTTACAAATAAAAATATATTTTATATGTTATAATCTATATTTTAAATGTGGATTTTTTTTTCAAGTTTTGCCTATTGCTGAAATATTCTTGATAAAAGAGACTGGATGGTTTCATTAATAGGGCTTAACATATTATAATATTAAGAGGAAGTATTTTTTAAAATACACAACAAAATAAGGACTGTACACATAAAGCAGGGTTTTTTGAAATACATTAAAGACAGATATGGAAACTCACTGGCCTAGAAACTATATTTTAAAGGAAAGCATTGGACGTCTTGAAAAACTCAGGAAGGTGCAGACAAGAGCTTTGATTGTTTGTACGTTTGCTGTACACGCTCCAAAATGTTCTTATATAGCATCACCACCAAATCACATAATTGTAAATCTTATATTTTACCATTTGACTCAGAAAAAAATGGAAATCTCTAAACACACAGCACAGAATTTAAATAATACCTTTAAAATAAATAGTATGTATGCATTCACACTCATCTATCAACTAAGATAATAAATTGAAATTGACAAATATTAATGGTGTTTCTCCCCCATATGGTCAAAGCCTGTGCAGGCCCTCAGCTTCTGTGGGACCAATCTGGCACTAGCCACGACCTAATGATCCAATGGAATCACCCCAGGTATTCAGTCTGGCACTATAGTTAAATCCTTATAGCAAGGTTTATCAGTGAACAATTACATCACAGGAAGAGAATTTTAAAAATACATGCTGAATTTAGCATATTATGCTTTGCCTAAAGCAGTGGTCCAGATATAGTTTTAACTCATTGCATATTATTAAGCCAATAAACCTTGAATATAAATACTTATTAAGTATGTTCATATTTTATACCATTTCAATTTGGGTTCATACTACAGTATCTGCTCTTAATTCATTTCCTTAAAGGAATGTGAAAATATCTACCTGAAAACAGATAAAATAAACACCCTAGCTTTACACTTAAAGCTAGAAAGTATGTGCCCCGCTGTTTTGAGAGAAGGCAATGAAAACAAAACATTGGTAATTTCTCAGAATATCAGTCAGAGTACAATGATTCCAGATAAATTGTTCAACTATATCACTCACTTCAACAGGACAGTTGAGAGCCATGTCCAATTTCTTCTTTCTAAAGAGATCTTGCTCTGAGCTGTTTTGGCTCAGTAGACAAAGTGTTAGTCTGTGGACTAAAGAGATCCAGGTTTGATACTGGTAAAGGGCACATGCCTGGGTTGGAACTCCATCCACAGTAGGAGGCATGCGGAAGGCAGCCAATCAATGATTCCCTCTCATCACTGATGTTTCTATCTCTCTCTCCCTCTCCCATCCTCTGTGAAATCAATAAAAATATATTTAAAAATAAATAAAGAGATCTCATCTCTTGTTCACAGAGTGTTTATATATGGAGAGCCATCATCAAGTGTTCACAGCTTTCAGTAGTAACTAAAAATAATTTTCCAAGTAATAAACTTGTAAACAGAACAGATAAAGTTAATGGAGTCTTTAAAGATAAGGTGTTCTGGTTTGTTGCTTATAACTTCATTTTGCTTTCCTGCTTTTGATCTTATTTTAATCTTAAATTACCATTATTAGCAATAACAATGTCCAGCTAGTCATTCATTACAAAAGATTTTATGAATTTGTATCAATATAATTTATGCACTATGTCCAGAGCTCACTTTCTAAAAAAAAAAAAAAAACCTGAAATAAGACCATTATGCTAATTGAAATAAGCCAGTCAGAGAAAGATAAATATCATATGATCTCACTCACTTGTGGAATATAATGAACAACATAAACTGATGAACAAAAGCAGATCCAGAGACAGAGAAGCATGGATCAGACTGTCAAACCTCAGAGGGAAGGTAGGGGAGGGTGGGGATAAGGGAGAAAGATCAACCAAAGGACTTGTGTGCATGCACATAAGCCTAGCCAATGGATACAGACAACAGGAGGGTAAGGCATGAGTGGGGGTTGTGGTGGGACAATGGGGGAATAAGGACACATAATTAATATCTTAATCAATAAAGACTAAATAAATAAATAAATAAATAAATAAATAAATAAATTACCATACTGTAAACATTTTCTCATTTTATCTCATAACAACTCTTTGGAATATATATTATCAGTATCTCATTTTATGGATGAGAAAAATAAAGATTTGAAAGTTTGTCTCTTTTCCAAGATCACAGAGGTTGTGGTTTGACTGTCACCAAGCCTAATGTTATGTAGGGAAAAAACAAAAAGCATTGGCTTTGTCATTTAGTCTTCCCACTAAATCTTAGAGCAAATCAGAGGAATTTCTAAAAAACAAAAAAAAGCAACACACAAACTACAGTATAAGGGCCAAATCCAGCCAATCACTTGTTTTTATAAATAACAGATTTTGGGAACCCAACTATACTCATTCTTTCACATGATCTTTATGACTACCTTCACCCTACAAGCACTGAGTTAAGTAGTTGCAACAGACAACCTCTGGCCCACAAAGCCTAAAACACTATCTGACTCATAACAGAAAATATTTGCTAACCTCTAAGTTACAGGGCTGACAAATATAGGGAAGTGGTGACAATGAAGTGTTTGGACGGATGGAAGGTGTTTTGTCATATTTCAGCTTATAGATAGAAAGCATGTCAAAAAGAATGAGATTTATGGAACAGACATTCATGAAGCAAGAGGATTAAGAAGGATGGAAATCAAGGCTATGATGAATAATTCATGAGAGCCCTTAAGCCAGTTGCCTATTGACCTTTAATCTACTGAATTAAAAGCCAACTGTAAGGTGCTTTTTGTTGACCAGCTCTGTGTTTGCAGATCTATGAGTAAGACTCTATAACTGTTATTCATGCTTTCCATGTAAACTTGAATTCTGTAGGTTATCAAGAAACAAAAGGTTCTCATTCCACTAGAGAACTGATTGTTTTCCAATTTTATAGACTAAAGTGGTCTTGTTGAAGAATATTTAGGTGGGTTTAGAATATTTAGGGGTGGGTGTGTTCCCCTCCTCATTGTCAATGCCATCATCCAATATTTTTTTATCATTTTCTCTAATCTTGATTTGCAGAGTTATTAGAAATAACTTTAAAAATCAAAGCCCAATGGAGCATGTATTTGCCTTAATACAGTATGTGTACCCATGGAATCTGAACACTTCTGCTTCAGGAAGGGCTTAAACTGAGATCATGAGTGTGCATGTGCACACACACACCCGCCCCACACACATGTACACCATCCCACATACCAAGGAGCCCTTCAAAAATTTTTATCATCTATGTTATTGGCACATTTCTGGTGAATTTTAAAAAGCAGAAAAATTCTGAGTAAATAATACAGTTCCCCAAATCAATTCCCAGTCTTTCCCTGGGCCACTAGTTCTTAAAACATAAAAGAAAAGAGGGCACTTTTCATTTGAAAGATGATCTATTAAAGTTCATATGGGAGAGAGAGAGCATTTGCCAAAGTGATTAAGTCCATGTGTGAAGAACTAAGTGAAACCTTCAGGCATTCTGTCGCATGTTATTTTCACTTTTTTTAAAAAAAAAATTTACACAACCATGTGGGTGGCCACATGTCTATTTGTTTTCCTTGTTTTTCAACAAGTGAAACTTGAGGTTGAAAGGGGGAGATTAGAGGGGCATGTTTTTTAACTCATAGAAGTCATGGTTTTATTACTTTCAGATTGAGCTGATGTGCAATTGAACAAGTTCTCTCATTAGTGGAGCCCAGAAACAGATGGTAATTGTGGCTCTGAGGTTACTTTTGTGCAGCTTATATATTTGGGAACATTTTTTACCTTTCATGTTGCTTATACAACATTACACCCTCCACTTCCAGAGCTGGCATCCTAAGACAAACAAAGTAAGAATACTAATCTTCATATAAAATCTTCATTGAAAGAAAACATAACCAAATTCTTATCATATTGATGCTAACACTACAGCTTAAAAGTATTCACATAGCATTCTTGATCTGCATTATTCAGAACAAAGCAAGCATTAAATTGGATATTATGAATGGCATTGCATTTTAAGTGTAGTTAGCAATGAACAATTTGCAGCAACAAAATGAGAAGTCAGTCTTTCTG
This sequence comes from Lasiurus cinereus, assembly GCA_011751065.1. Taxonomy (NCBI): domain Eukaryota; kingdom Metazoa; phylum Chordata; class Mammalia; order Chiroptera; family Vespertilionidae; genus Lasiurus; species Lasiurus cinereus. The sequence continues at coordinate 14,084,181 of JAAGEH010000293.1, forward strand.
TAATATACCCTGTTATGCTCTTAACAACACATACTGGGTAAAAAACAAAAAACAAAACAAAACAAAAAACCTGACCTAAGAACTCTGCAATTGGAACAAAATGTATGATAAGTTAATAATAAACTATTATTTTTCTTATTTTAAAGATCATGCTTCAATAGAATTTTTACATGACTTTAATAATTCATTCTGGCAAGGAATCCCAAACAAGAAATTCCACTATTTTACTCACCACCATTTCACTTTTACATATATGTAAAAAAAGAAAATTAAGTAGAGAAAACAATCCAAAAATACATACCTGGCATCCCACAATATAAAAATGGTGGCATATAATTAATCTCAATGCACTTTTTTTTTTACTTTTGCAGGTTGATATATGATTTTTTTTTACCCTAGGAAGGTTTTCTTAACTTATCTGTTCACCAAACAGTATCATTTTCAATACTGCCAACAGCCCTCTTTTTTTCATATTATTTTTTGCCTTCATTCCTCATCACAATATTTATCTCCCCTTCCCATATACTTTTTAATGTGCTTTATCTGTTTTCTTGCGTATTCATCCACCTTTGCTAAAGACAGGTCTCTTGTGCATGTCCTATGTATTTTAATGTATATAGTATTGTATTTTTGATAAAGATGTAAGTATACTTACTTTGGTTTAAAATTTTTTACTCAAAAATCAGTTTTGGCCATTAACCCAAGTTTCTGCATATATTTATGTTGTTTTTAATGGCTCTTACATTTTGCATATGTATTAATTATATTTAACCTATGTGTTCCCATAATGACAAATTCCTGGGAACTCCTCACTAGCACAAAAATGCTGCATTGACATAGTTCATGCTTATTTTGCCCTCATAATTTGCCCTATCACTTAGACATTAGGCCTTCTGTTTCCTCTCTGACCTCATTTCCTGCTACTTTTTTCATGGTGCATTCTGAGCTCCCGCTATACTGATGACTCTTTATGATCCTAAAATGCACCAGTTCTAGGGCCTCTGCATTTGCCATTTTCTGTGCATGTTGTGGGTGTATTCCCCTCCACCTCTCTGTCTGACTCATTTTTTCATATATTTTCTATTTATATATATATATAATCACCTTTTAGTGTGGTTTTTCCTGGTTTATCTATTTTAAATTGCAATCCATTGAAATATCTCACTTCCTTTACTTCCCATGCCCCTTCCCTGTAAGATTTTTGGCATAGTACTTAACCACATTCTAATACACTATATATTTCACTTGCTAATTTTATATGTTTTCTGTTGGTAGAACTCAAGCCCTATCAAGACCATAGTTTTTTAAAAATTTCATCCACTCTAAGGTTCCAAACCCTAAAATAATACTGAGAACATAGTAGGTGCTCAATAAATAAACATTTGTTGAACAAATGAATGAATGAACTACTACAACCTGAAATTCCAGTACTATTTTTAACAGTCATGTCAGGCATCTACTTATTATCTGTATTTCTAGATATTACGTGGAATAGGAATACATCTAAAGCTTCTTAGTCCACTGTGAGGAATGTGAATAAGATTTTACTAGCCTTCTAGATACAATCTACAGCTTTCCCTGATATTCTATGTTTAAGAATATCTTAAAGAAAATAGATATTATCTATTCTTTGAAAGGTTATTTGATCTCAATAAACCATTTAGTTCAATAGATTTGTGTGTATATCTAAGATTACATTTTAATTTATTAAAGATAATTGATCCATTCAATTTTAGATACTTTATATTTATTGTTTAAGTCCATCCATTTAATCTAGTTTTCAATTTTAGAGACATATTTGTATAGTCTTCATACATTTTAAACACATGTATTTGGTTTTGGTATTATTCAAACTTATACTTTGTTTTTGCTGTATTTTCTTTTTAGAGATTTCGTGATCCCCCAATTATATTTTCCAAGGATCTATTTTGTTTATTTTTAATTGTTTTAACTTTTTAAAAAATATGTTTTTATTGATTTCAGAGAAAGATAGATAGAAACATCAATGAGCCCAGCTAGCATGGATCAGTGGTTGAGTGTCAACCTATAAACCAGAAGGCCATGGTTTGATTCTGGTTAGGGCACATGCATGGGTTGCTAGCTTGATCCTCAGTAGGAGGAGTGCAGGAGACACCTGATCAATGATTCTCTCTCATCATTGATGTTTCTCTCCCTCTCCCTCTCTCTCTGAAATCAATAAAAGTATATTATTTTAAAAAAAGAAACATCAATGAAACAGAAACATAGATTAGATGCCTCCTACATGGCCCCTACTTGAGATTGAGCCTGAAACTCAGGCATATACTCTGACCAGGAATCTGTGACCTCCTAGCACTTGGAAGGATGCTCAATCAACTGAGCCACACTGAAAGGGCAAACATTGTTTTAAGTTTTAAAAAAATCAAATACTTTTATTTTTCTTATATCTTTATACATACTCTGTTCTTATATTTCAAACTTCTTAAGTAGAATGCCTTGCTTGCCTTTTTAACTGTCCTTATTTTCTATTTCTTAGAAAATAATTTTTAAAGCTCAGTTTCCTTTAAGAATTGCTTTAAATATAGCTCACAAACTTTTATAGGTAGCATTTTTATTCACACTCAATTCAAAATAAATCATATTTTGTGATGTGTGCTGTTCATTTGTTTTTGTTTCCTGACCTGGGGGGGTTATTTTATCCCTTCTTCAATCTGTGCTTCATTTTTATTGGGATGTTATCAGATTGCATAATGCAAACAAAAATGGCAACTGGTCATAATGTAAATGTCAACACATCATAAGGAGGTTTTTTTGCATACATATAATTTTAATTTGTAGAAAACACATACATAGAAACAAAGTGTCTTCTCATCATTTTTTTTCTATGGTGGTGTAATATTTTCCTGACTTATTGTACTTCTGTACTCTTGCATTGGCATCTACACATTTGAAGAAGCAATCACATCTTCCAGACTGATGGCTTAAAATCCACACTGTATGGGTTTGGTAAGGAAAGGCTTTCACCTACAGGGATGGGACAATGGAGGCACTGACTAGGGCAGCACACAGGAGATGCTGTCACACAGTGGCAAGTGGCATGCAGATTTCTACACTTGGGGCCTGTGGTGACTACCAGTCTTGGAGCTGCAGGCTGCTATGTTCTGCAGTGTCACCTGTGGTTCTTGGCAGTAAAATCTATGTGGGGAGGGGATTCATTTTGACTGTGAAGATTGTTAAGATCCAGCTGTCTGACCAGTCCAGATCCAGTGGTGAACACACCTGGTTAGGGGCCAGTGGTATGCACGTGTGTCACTGCCAAGGCCAGTTGTTGGCATGGTTGCAGTGATGGGGATCAGCCCCACTACTTGAGCCAGCTATGCATGTACACACAGCTATGTGCTCGCATCCAGTAGTGAAAGCCAGGGCTGGTGGCAGGGCTGAGGGAGGTCATGATTGTACACATAATGGCTACACTTTTGCCAAGTAGAAGTGTACTCAACAGTGAAACTAACTATACTAGCTCCAGGGGTGGCAGCCCTGGCAGCCAGTCTGCAGAGGCAAAGACTATGGTCTCTCATAGCTGAAACTGCCTCCATCCATAGTACTTGCATTAGCTGTTGATTTCTTCACTGGCAAAAGCTACTGAGATTCTCTGCAGAGCAGGCTGCTGGGATCTGCAACAGTGAACCCACTGCAGTGTCCTTGGTGGTAAAATCTCTATGGCAGTCACAAGGGCTTTTGACAGTGGCAAAGGCTGCTAGTGTCCTCTGCACATTAGGCCACTGGGGACCATGGCTGCACCTATCACAGGACTAATACGGATGGCCTCCACCTTGCTTCTTTGTTCCAGACATCTCAGCTACATTCCGTTTCCCCAGCAATCTGGGTGGGTTAAACCGAAGCAAATCCTTCAGGCTGTCTAGCTGTGTGTGTGCCCAGAACTGATGTGGTTGGCAAAGGACTGAGGAAGCTGCTCCTTCATCCTGCTCTCCTTTGTCCCTGAGAGGGGATCTTGGTTGAGCTGTGTCAGTCTGGGTGATGGGTTGATGCAGGCAAAATGAAACCGTTCTTCCCGCCCTTTGTGTGCAATTATTCTCAGAGTGTTTTGCTCTACTATGTTGTGGCACTTTCCTAACTGGACTCTTGAGCTAGTTTCATCCCTGGATAGCTATCTAGTTGCTTTTTGTGATGAAACGAAGGCTGGGATCTCTACTCTGCCCTCTTGCTGATGCCAGCTCCTCCCTCTCAGATAGGGTGGGTTGTTTTTTTAAGTATTTCCAGTAAAACTTGGCAGAGTTTGATGGCTACTTCCCATGCATCTGCTAGTATCCTACTAATAAATTATTTTAACCTACTGCAACCCTGCAACCACAGAAGTCTGCTTTGTTTGATGACAAAAAATAATGCTCAGCTTCATGTGGTATATAATGAAGTTGAATTCTGAGTTGTTCAGGGGGAAAAGCACACATTTTCTACCAAAATTCTTATGATATAAACTCAAACAAAAGTTAATAACTACTTTAATGAAGAAAACAAATTTTTGTATTTTGTGTCTTTGGCAACATGGAGCAAATCTGAATTAAAAAATATAAACCAAAAAAGGAGTTAATTAACCCAGTATTTCCAAATATCTGTAGGTTTTGTGTTCTCTAGATGTTTTAGTTTTTCAACCATGTGTTTTGAGTCATGTAACATAATGACTAGGTACTTACTCGCTTGGACTACTTTAAATCTAAAGATCATTTGTACTAATTCTATTTGTATTGTTTATTTCCACAATAAGATTTGCCACTGCATAATGGGAGGTCTTGTCACTTGCAAAAACAACTTTGAAAAATAAGAATACTCTTCAGCCCTAGCTGGTTTGGCTCAGTAGATAGAGCATTGGCCTGCAGACTGAAGGGTCCCGAGTTTGATTCCAGCCAAGAGCACATGCCTGGGTTGCGGCTCAATCCTCAGTGGAGGGTTGTGCAGGAGGCAGCCAATCAATGATTCTCTCTCATCATTGATGTTTCTATTTCTATCATTCTCTCTTCCTCTCTGAAATCAATAAAAAGAAATATATATATTTTTTAAAAAAAGAAAGGGACTGGATTTAGACAGAAATTGACAGGATAATGATGGAAATAGAAAGAGCTGAATATATTTAGATGTGGGATTTTAATGTTTTTTTTTAGAGTCCCTGCTGAATTTTCTGGTTATTATTTGGACTTCTTTCTCTTCAGTTTCATTTAACATAAAAGAGTGTGTTTTCTCTGGTAAGTACCTTTTGATGGAAACTTTCTATTTGCATTTCTTTGGAAATTTTAGCTAGTCAGTTCCACAGATGCTGCATAGTCTAGTGGGGTACAGACTCACAAAATCATATCAATTTACTGACGTTGATTCTGTGCTCGGAGCCTCTGCATGCCTGAGGATATGCTACAGAACAAAGTCAATAACACATGCAAGACAGTCTCTAGAACAGATGCTCAGTGGGAAAAACTGTTCAATATCCAAGCCCTTCTCTGTGCCCTGAGGCACTGCTATATAAAACAGTGTTAAGGGATTGATGAAAGAAATGGATCAGCAGCAAGACTCCATCAGCTGTGACATGTGGCATCAGGAGATGGCTGTTTATCACTGTTGTCTGAGCCCCTGACACTGTTTTCTGTTTTGGCCTGATAAATTTGATTTATATAAATCCCAGATTTTTCCAACAAGGAAAAGGTTTAAAAAACATTGCCAGATACTTTTGTTGTGAGAAAAGGCTAAGTGTTTTCAAATGATCTTACCTTAAAGGGAAAATTGACCTGAGGGAACCTTTTATAAATTATGTCATAGAAAAAAAAATGAACTGTCAGGGAAAGATATTTTTCTTGAACATCCCTTACCCTAATGTGATAATGATAGACTTTCCATTGTGCATTACCTCCCACATAGTTTAGAGTCATACTGATGCTTGAGAAAAACTTGAATTGTGACATTATTTTAGGAGTACGAAGAAGTTGTTTGATTTATATTTTACTGGGAATTATAATTCCTTATCATTCTAACAGTATAAATATGATTGCCTCTTTAGTAGGTGTATATTTATATCAATAAGTGGTATCTCTTGAAGTTGCTCTAGATATAATACACAATGTGCTTCTTACTGTAATATCTCATTATGTAATTAAATAAAAAATTAATCTACACTAAGAAAAGAGAGAGATACAAATTAACCAGACCTTCATGATGCCCACCAGCCAATCAGGAGTGAGTATGCAAATTAACCCCAAAATATGGTGGGTTACTTTGCATACACAGGCGATGAGCAGGCCAGGGGCATTCCCCACTACCCCAGCCACTCAGGGCCTCTGGGCAGTGTGGGAAGGTGGAGCTGGCATAGAAACGCAGTGCCAGCAGTCAAGAAAAGGAAGGCCCATTCTTACAGGAATCTTTGTGCATTAGGCTTCTAGTATCAATATAAAATTCAATCCTATGCATACCAGTTCCTACTAATAAAAGACATGCTTACTCTGGGTTTTGCATCAATAAGTTATTGATACTGAATCAGATTCATAGTCAATATTCTCCTATGTTAGATAAGATATTTTATATAGTTTCTAGTCAGCTTTTTTCCATACATCTTACATATTTCAATAAACTCTTTGAAATCTAAATAGTTTAGCCAAATAAATAACTTTGCTGAATGAAGATGGTATTTTACAATTAAGAAAGTATGAATCAGAACACAAGAGGAAAATTTAGGAGTCCAAAACAAACAAAAGTAAACATGCAAACAACTCTAGATCTAAAATGGTCCATAATTTCCTCTAGAGATCTCATTAAAGTTATTGTTGATAAGATCCAAACAGATCCTTAAAGCATTTCATTGAAAAGTTTTTAAATCTCCTATGTTTCTAATTAAGTTTTTATCTCAACCACCATACAAGATGTTACTGAACCCACATAATCAATGAAATATTTTCAGTATTTATCAAATAATAATAATAATAATAATATAAATGCTAGAATTCATGGAGTTTAGTAACTTGTAATGAACAATTTCATATAAATGAGTAACCAACCACATACTTTTAGCCTGATGCAAACATAAAATTTTTCAAAGATAATAGCAGCTAGAAACATATGGATATCATTAAGGAAAATATGTATATTTAAACAATATGCTAAATAAATATTAGACAATAATTTACATTTATTGATAAACATTTATATTTCAACTACAATTTATAAATTATAATCAAAGTGTGATAATGTGATTTCAGAGTCCCAATGTGACAGGAACTCAGAGACTAACAGAAAAATATATAAAATCAAAGTTCAAATCACGTAGTTTTTAACAGAAAATTACATCATCATCTATAATCCCTTCCTTAGACCTTATTGTTATTTCGGAAATTAGGAAATAAAGCAAAAGATAAATAGGTAAATATATATTTTTATATACAAAGTACCATTAGTTATAGCACTTAACAAAAGCGTAATTCTTACATGTTTATTTTTATATATTTTTAATTGATTTTTTACAGAGAGGAAGGGAAAGGGATAGAAATCCAGAAACATCAATGAAAGCAAAACATCAACCAGCTGCCTCCTACACACTCTGCACTGGGGATGTGCCCACAAGCAGGCTACATGCCCTTGATTGGAATCAAACCCGGCACCCTTCAATCCACAGGCTGACACTCTATCCACTGAGCCAAACTGGTTAGGGTTCATACATATTTTCTCAATAAAATCTCAGATGCTAAAATTGTGCTACATTGTACTAGAAAGGAATATACTAAAAATAGAAATCTTCTGTTCTACCCAATAGTTGGTTATTATTAGACTAAACAAGGAAAATCTGCACTGTGAAAAGGATTATTAGAGATATTTTAACATAATTTGTCATTGTTGAGCTAAGTAATTAAAGGAATAAATCATTTTAGTATTTATTACATAATAAATCTGGTGCCCAGAGACTCAAAATTTAACACATTAGGAATCTTAAAAGCTGCATTTACAAATGTATAACTCCCATAGAGAAGAAAAAGAATTCAGTCAGAAACAGGATTACATTTCTGTTCCTTGGGATTTTTTTATTATTATTATTTTTTATGCTACCACAAACTTAAACTTAACCAAAAGAGTAAGTAATACAGTGTAAAAATAAGTTAGGGTTGATTTTTAAATGACTAGTCCTGGAATCTTTAGTACAAAGGTGTAATGATAAGGGTAATGAATTTAGTATTAAAAATATAGGATTGCCTGACAGTGTGGCGCAGTGCTCAACCTATGAACAAGGAGATCACAGTGTGAATCCCAGTCAGAAAACATTCCTGGGTTGTGGGCTCAATCCCCAGTGTGGGGCTTGCAGAAGGCAGCCAATTAATGATTGATGTTCCTATTTCTCCCTTTCCCTTCCTCTCTGAAATCAATAAAAATATATTTTTTAAAAAGTCTATGATCAGCCCTAACTGGTTTGGCTCAGAGGATAGAGCGTTGGCCTTTGGACTGAAAGATCCCAGGTTCGATTCCAGTCAAGGACATGTACCTTCGTCGTGGGCACATCCCCAGTAGGAGGTGTACAGGAAGCAGCTAATCAATGTTTCTCTCTCATCAATGTTTCTAACTATCCCTCTCCTTTCCTCTCTGTAAAAAAAATCAATAAAATATATCTTTTTAAAAAAAAAGTCTATGATCACATTTCACCTCCAATGTTAGAAGTTACTTAACTATACTGCTGACCTATACATGAAAATGAATGTAATTATATCTGCCTTACTTCCTTTACTATTCTAAAAATGTAATTAAAGATGTAATTAACCTCTCCTATGGAGACTCTATGTGAACTGCCAAATAATCAATGTAATTTTTTTAATTTACTATCATGCTCATACTAATGTAATAAAAGTTTAATGTTAGTATATAAACTCTGGAACTTAGACACTTCAAATGTTTATTTATGTAACTTTTTGATACCTGGGAGCACACATCATTGAAATTATTTTCTTAATACTGTAATTATATTAGCAAAACCCCCTCAAACTTATACAGCCTACCTTTTTGAAGTAAATATATTCATTCAGCATGGTAAATGAGTATTTATAGTACTTTAATCATTTACAAATCTTCTTTTTCCATGTTACCACTCAAAACTTTCAGATAAGAAATGTCATTTTTATAAATAAGAAATCAAATGTAATTATTTTTTATTAACACAAATAATATGTTTATCAGTGTCATGATCCTTCACTGGGCCAATCCACTATAAACTACATAGAAGTGGGTGAGAAAATGTCTACATAGATATTCCATGACATATGATAGATTTTTAATTTTATATTTTTGTTTTAATGGGTACAACTACAAGCTTAAAAATTAATAATAAAATGGGTCCCTGGTAGAAGTCAATGAAATCCTCCTTCAGGCTCATAGGATTTCCATAGCTAAAGGTATGAGAAAAAGCTGACAATTTCAGAATTATCAACCACTCTAAGCAAAAATCATCAGGCATAACATCTACAGAATTAAACAACCAAGAACTTCAACTAGGAATCCTCACACATGAAACTGTTGTCTATTTAAAATAAATACTAAAATATAATAATCAATTAAAAACATAAAGAAAACAGCTCATACAAAAGATTGGAGATATGTGAAGATAAAATAGAAACACAGATTAGAACACAGTAGATCAATAAATAGAAAATAAGAAAGAAGGTTAAATAGCATCAAGGAGAGGAGAAAATCCAACTTTTGAATTTAAAAAAAAATGTATTTTCAAAATGAAAGACCAAACAGGTTGCAAAGAGGCAAAATTTGAGATATTTAAGGGATTGCTGAAATCTTTATTTCATTATGCAATATGAACTGAATGATACAAATTAAAAAGAATTCAAACTTAAATTTATATTAGTAAAAACTACAGAACTCCATAAAGGAGAACTTAAAGGCAATTATGGAGAAAAATAGAAATAACTAGGAAATAATTATAAAACATAAACCACCTCTGATAGCATGTTTTTCAAAACAACAGTAGGAGCCAGAAAATAAATGGAATAATGCATTAAAAGTACTATACAAATATTTCTCAACAATTAATATATGCTAAAACAGGATCAGAATAAAATAAAAATTGAGACAATTCACCATTAACACAGTTACTCAAACAACTACTAAAGATGGTACTTAGGAATAAAGAAACAGAAAAATAACAAAATTAAAATGGAAAAATTAAAAATCTATATCACACAATGTAAGTGTAAAAGGCCAAAACAGCAACAAATTCCACACTATATAAAAACAGGATAATTTAAAAATTACTAAGTTATCTTTATCATAGGAATACAAAGATTGGTTTTAGTAAAGACTAATAAAATTAAACATGTATTCATGATAAGAGCTCTTAGTAACCTAATAACATAGAAAAATACCTTAACTTAATAAATTGACCAATCTATAATAATAATATTCAGAGTAAGGAACATTAGAAGGTATTGTTTAAGTTAAATAGGAATGAAATAGGTATCCACACTCACCATTTTTTTTTCTACATTGTTGTTTGCTCCAGGTAAAATAGATGAAACTCCACTCCAAATAGAAACTTAGATTTATAAGAAAAATAAAGCAATGAAAAATGAGAATTATGTGAACAAGTATGAGATATATATTTTCCCTTCTCTTTTTCATGTTTAAAAAAGACAAGTAACTGTTTAAAGCAAAATTATATTTTATTTTTAAATGTATAAGAGAAATAGACCTAATATCTATGACACCATATCACAAAGAATGGAAGAGGTGTTAGATGAAATTGAACTTTGCAAACTTCTCAACTTAGTCCACTATAAACATTAATTGGACTTTGAGAGAAAGATTTTATAAACTTTAGAGAAAGCACTTTAAAATAATGCAAAAGTTATAGCTAAAATAAAATGGAAGATTAAAATATTTAATTAATATAAATGCAGTTAGGAAAGGATCAAAGAAACTAAAAATTAGAACAAATAGAGAAAAATTATAAAATGATAGGTCTACATACATCATAGCAGCAATTATATTGAATATAAATGGACTAAGTTCTCCAAATAAAAAGCAGATTATTAAATCCAATTTTAAAAAGGTAGGCCCAACTCCATAGTATGTGTCTTTCAATATAAAGGTGGTGCAAATAAGTTGAAAATAAGAGTAGCATAAATAAATTATGTAAACAATAAAGCTAAGAAGTCTGAAGTAACTATGTAAACTCAGATAAAACCAGACTGTATTACAAAAGTATTGCCAAAATTATAAAAATAATATTTTATATAGACATATGGCAAAATGCACATAATTACAACATTCAAATAAAAAACTATAGCATATTATCTACACTAATAAAAGAGAAAGATGCAAATTGATCATAACTTTGTGACACCCACCAGCCAATCAGGAGTGAGTATGCAAATTAACCCAACAAAAATGGCTGGTTAATTTGCATACATAGGTGCTGAGCGGCAGTGGGTAGGACACTTGCATCTTTGAATTCCACACTGCCCCAGCCACTCCAGAACTCTGGGCAGCATGGGAAGGCGGAAAAGCAGGTTCTCAGGTAGATTGAAGGCAGAAAGGCAGCTCTGTGCCAGAGCAAAGTCAGTGCCAGCAGCCAGGGAAAGGAAGGCCAATTCTTGCACAAATCTTCATGCACTGGGCCTCTAGCTTTTGGACATACATATGTATATGCAGTATAATTTCAAATAGTTTGACCAGTCATGAAAACATTTATGATAAGTGTTCATATCCAGGAAGAAAAACAGGATAGCACTTGGTCGAAACCGGTTTGGCTCAATGGATAGAGTGTCAGCCCGTGCAGTGAAAGGTCTCAGGTTCGATTCCAGTCAGGGGCATGTACCCTGGGTGAAGGCACATCCCCAGTAGGGGGTGTGCAGGAAGCAGCTGATTGATGTCTCTCTCTCATAGATGTTTCTAACTCTCTCTCCCTTCCTCTCTGTAAAAAAATCAAAATTACATATAAAAAAAAAGTATAGCACTTGAAAGATCCTATATAATAAAGAAGTAATATGCAAATTGACCTTTATGCCCTCATATCACAAGATGACCACCCACATGTCATCACAAGATGGCCACCTCTACATCATCACAAGATGGCCACCTCCACATCAACACAAGATAGCTGCCTATACATCATCACAAGATGGCCACCCCTACATTATCACAAGATTGTCACCCCCATGTTATCACAAGATGGCCACCCCTACATTATCACAAGATTGTCACCCCCATGTTATCACAAGATGGCCAACAGTGAAGGGCAGTTAGGGGTTACCAGGCCTGCAGGGGAGAGCCTTTGGGGGTGATTAGGCTAGCAGGGGAGAGCAGTTGGGTGCAATCAGGCTGGCAGGGAAGCAAATAGATGTCAATCATGCCAGCAGGGGAGCACTTAGGCATCAATCAGGCCATCAGGGGAGCAGGTGGGAGGTGCCCAGGCTGGCAGGTAGAGTGGTTAGGGGCAATCAAGCAGGCAGGCAGGCAGGCAAGTGGTTAGGAGCCAGTGGTCCAGATTGTGAGAGGGATTGGGCCTAAACCGGCAGTTGGAAATCTCCCAAGGGGTCCCAGATTGGAGAGGGTGTAGGCTGGGCTGAGGGACACCCCCACAGTGCACCAATTTCATGCATTGGGCCTCTATTGAGAATATAAAAGACTTATATTTTATTTGTAATGATTAATTTATTAGCCAGAGATCTAGGACTAGCAGTACTCCTTTTTTCATCTTGGCTAAATCTCAAAAGCAATCTTGGGTTAAAAGAAATGAGCAAGTTTTAAAAGGATACCTCAATAATGATATAATTCACATGTAGTTATATAACTTGAAAAATAATGTATAAAACCTATGTTGGAAGATAAATATCAAATCAAAAATGTTTTACTCTAAAATTGATCCATTTGAGAATGGAGAAAGTTATAAAGGTATTTCATTATAAAAATAATTGTTTAGTTCTTTAAAATAATCCTTAACAAAAGATTATAGTGTACACTACTCAGATATCACCAACCTAGATAAAGATGCATGGATACTCATTATATTATTCCCCATACTTTCCATTTGCTTGAAGTGTGTGTGTGTGTGTGTGTTTATATTAATAAGAATCATAAAAACTGTACTTCACATTTCAGCCCTATTAGGTCTTCATTGAGGACAGTGTAAGCTAAATGAACCATGGTTTTATGGCTTCTAGGAGATGTTGCATTGCCATTTCACCAGCCTCATAACTAAACAAAGCATCATCAAGATTGAGACTAAAATATAAAAACCACTTTCTCAACATCCGTCATTGCTCCATATAAAGGTTTGATCATCAAATCATACAAAACATTTATTTCTGGTTCCACTTTCTATAAACAACAATATCATTACTATATATAATCCAGTTATTAATTTAAAGTAATTATCACCTACACAAAAGTACCAGCATGGCTGACTCAGCAAATGCTAGTAAGTTAAACAATACCATCCAATTGTTGTCAAAGCAAAATTAGCTTGTTGGTCAGTTCACACAGCTAATTGTTATCCTCATAGTAACGAAATAATCAAGTTACTGGAAAGAGGACATTCCAGAGTCACTTTCATCCTGCATAACTGGATTAAATTAAAATCAAGTGTGTTGACAAATCTGAAAAGACTTTGATCATAATATCATTGTCACTCTTCTTTTTAAATATAATATACAGTATATTCTATTCTCATTTTGCTATTTTACTATGTAGTTGCAATCACTAAGATAAGTGTGATATTTATGCCTTTCCTCAATTCCATCATCATTGTCTCATTTTTTTGTGAAATAAAAGAGACAATATTCTGTATTACAAATTAACTATTTCACATCCTGTATCTTGGAATGCAGGTCCCAAAAGTGAATACATAGATAAAAAATCACCAGGCTGGATTATTTGAATTCATAGAGAAAAATATGTGAATATATGTACATTTTTATTTATATGATAAAAATATATTTCCATAAAATACCTTTTGCTTAAATGTTATCTTAATATGCTTCACTATTCAGATAGTACAGAAAAATACAAAGTAAATAAAAAACTAACAACATAGGTAAGGAAAAAGTTCTCCTTGACTATCAAACTGCCAACGCAAATTTCTCTCCGAAATAACTATGACAATGTATTTACTATGTATACTTCTAGACTGTTTTATTTTATACATATATGAGTATTGATCATTTTATATGTGTTGTACATGTGGGTTCTCTCTCTCTCTCTCTTGCTCTTTCTATCACCCACTCTCCCTTTCTCTCCACACCCATTACCTAAGTGATATCAGATAGTAGCCTGCAGGTTGCAATTTTCAGTAAATACTTCACTGAGTGGCCAGATTTTATTATGGATCTCTGAATGCATAATAATCTGGCCACTTAGTGAATATATTATATAATAAAAGGCTAATATGCAAATTGTCCCCTCGACCAAGAGTTCAACCAGCAGACAGGCTGGCGAACCGCTCATGTCCTCCCCCTGGCCAGGCTGGCCTGACCCCACTCAAGCACAAATTCATGCGCCAGGCCTCTAATACACACACACAGACACACACACACACACACACACACACACACACACACACACACACTGAGTGGCCATATTACTATACATTCAGAGATCATAATAATCTGGCCACTCAGTGTATATCTTGGAGATATTTAACTATTATTAGTAGTCCATAATAATATTTAGCCTTTTCTTTATTGACTATCTTGTTTATTTTCATGTTACACTATGACAAGTAATAATTCAATAGTTTTGTTGTACATGACTCCTTGGGATATACAAGTGTTTCTGTAGAGAAAACATGAATATCATTACTGTGTCTTGAAGTATGCTAATGTAAAATTTGAATTGATGCTGCCAAATTAATAATTTTACATTACAATAAAATGCATACGTAAGTAATATAATTTACTAGTAGAATGGCTTTGAATTTATTTCCATAATGGAATAAAAATGAAAAACAGAGTAGATAAATTTTATTCTTGAAATATTATCTTCCAATCTGATCACACCTTTTCCTTAATTTTTGCTTCCAAGAGGACTTCGATGGAAGGCTTTAGGTAGCCAGAATGACCATATCTTTCTGTTATATCCCACATTGCCTTGATTATCCAAATGCTGCCTAATTTATTTTTATTCAGAGGAGATTAACATCCTTGTCTCTACCATCCTCTAATATTTGTTTTGATTCTGTCTTTGAAGATTTGAATGTGCTGATAATTAGATAACATCTAAGATCAAGCATTCAAACTTCCAATCCAAGAAGGAATATTCTTGAGAAATGTCTGAGTAAAGACAGCATACAGTAATGGAAAAAGAATAATAACCTTAATTCTAGAGTGTGCTACCACAAATGTAGGAGTATGCATGACATACGTAACTAATCCTGCTTTTAAAAGGAGAGCCAAAGCCATTTTAAATCATCAAATATTGATGGTCAGCCATGAATTATGAAGCCACGCAGAAAACATGGCAAGAACTGACCTAATTTTCTTCAAAGAAGAAATAGGATTTCTAGAGGTTTATTTTAATCCTTTAATCACTGTCTTCCTGCATATCCCACTGCTTGGGAGTGGAGGAAGTTGAAACTTATTTTAACTGGGCAATGGAGACAGGAGGGAAATTTTATAGGAAGCTAATTAAAATTATAAACTTCAGGAGAGGGCTGGGTATGAATGATATTACACACGATAGCCAAACAAAACAAGGAAAGCTAAAGAATTATTTTTTCTTTCAGAGTAGGGAGTAAAGAATGTCGAGACAAAGAGACCTCATAGAGGCAAAAACAAGCATATGGAAAAAAGTTATTTAAAACATAAATGCTAATCTACCAGAATATTCAACAAGCAACTTATTTTTGCAGTCAACAGCATGTAAAAGGAAATGTAAATGAAGAAAAAAAACAAAGAATGTAAATGAAGAAAAAAACGAAAATAATGTCAAATGGCTTTTTTGGATGCTTATATTTATATAAATGCTTACATTTATGTAAAAGAAGAATTTCTTTGATTTCATGAAAAGAAATTATATTGTCAATGATTTTAAAGCATCCTAGCCATCACAAAATTCAGTACACTGACTGATATCATTTGAAGTGTGATTGCAAACACAGTGCTTTCAAGACTTGCATAACTTTGTACATGAATGAAAAATAAATACAGCTTTGACTCCCTAATCTTCTCAAGAGTTGGTATTATAGCAAGCAAATGGTGGGATTTTTAAAATATTCTAAGTATTTAAGTGAGCTATGCTTTTGATGACAAAATAGTGCTGCAAACACCTAGATATAAAGTGATATTTTTTTTAAAAAAATTAATACAATGCACACGAAAGCTTTCATTTTATCTTAGTATAATATAGTAGTATTTTTCACACAGATTGATTACGGTTTTCATAAATAGAATGCTGTCCCATTTGTGCCAATAAATATTATTCTGTCTAACATTTCCTTTTCTTTGACGGGAGGAAAAGCAAATATAAATACTGAAGCTAATTGGATAAAGTGAATCAATGAGTATAATCAAATAATCAAGATGTAAAATCCTGAAGAAATTACATAGTTTACTCTCTTCTAAATAAAAAGAAATTGACTTAGCTGCCAATTATGAACTTTCCAATTGATATAAAATATTACACTGTCGTTTGCATGACTTTAGCTTTGGACACAAGTAACTGAGTCTTCATCAGGAATAGTAGCAAGTATTCAAGTAATGGTTATTTCTTCCTAAACGCAATTGTCATTCTCATGTAAATATAATCCCATATATTGAAAGAAGCAAACCTAAAGCAATACATTTATATTATTATAGTTGGGTTTTTTTTCCCATGGTATAGTAGTATAAACAGTTCATTTTAATTTAGGTTATACACATATCCTGGTTGATTTTTTAAATTTTCATCAATAAACTGAACTCTTTATGGTATATTTTCTATATGTCCATGGCTTTGATAAATGCATAGAGTTAAGTATCCACGACCATAGTCATGATACAGAACATTTCCATCACTCCAAAATCCTTTCATGCTGTCCTTTTTAAATCAACTTAGTCCTGTGGCTGGCTTTAATTCTACATATTTCAGTTGTATAAGAAAATAAATTCCTTTTTAAAGTTTACATTTAGGTCATGTTTTTGTCATTTGAATCTAAGTGATCTCTGATTTGAAACCCTAGAAAGAATAATTAATAAAATTAAGATTATATAACCTACAAAAGACAAGTTTTGGAAAATGAAATCTGCCTTTGAGTACTAAAAGAACAAAATTTGATAGCTCGAGATAGGATCCAAATTTGGGTAGGGTATACAAGAAAAAGTAGAACATATGTCCAAGATTTGAGGGGTGTAGGGGGGCATGGAAGTAAAATATTCTTTGGGATTTAGACTAAAGTATGTGCCTTCTAAGATTAATGATCTATAATTTTATATTTTTATGAAGAGATGGTAAAAGAAACTGTAAATGAAGAATTTAAAGACTCAGTGAGAACTCATGGACCTGGACAACAATGTGGTTATTGTGAGGTTGGAGGACAGGGGGAAGAGGGCATAGAAGAGATAAATGGTGATGGAAAAAGTAAAAAAAAAAATGAAATTATCATACAGTAAGGAAGAATAGAGGTGACTGAATACCATGGGAAAGTGTGGATAATACCAAATTGCCACAAGTTAGAGAAAGTTAGAGAAAGAACCAGAGAGGGAGGAATTTGAGCATAGTATGGTTGAAATAGTCCTAATTTTTATAGTTGCAAGACCTGGACCTCAATTTCATTTTCCCTACAATTTTTTAATACAGTATATGTTTATATAACCATGGGCAATTCATTTAAGTTCTCTGGTGTATTGACCTGAAAATGAATAACAAAAATAAAATCCCTATTTACTTCATATGTATGCTTTCAAGAAAAAATGAGATACTCTATTTGAAAGAATATTTTTGAATCACCAAGTGTTTTAATGAATGTGCCATTTTTATTTTTGCCATTGTTATCATATATGAAATTTAAAGAATGGCTAAGTATAGACATACAATGTGGAAGTAGAAATATGCGCCAAGAGCTTAGAATAACTGTCAAGACAGAAGATGATGTTTTGGACACAGAAAACAGTGTGGTGATTGTTGGAGAAGGGTGCCGGAGGTGGGAGAGGATATAGGGAGATAAATGGTAATGGAAAAAAACAAAATTAAACTTTTTAAAAAGTGTTGGGAGTTGCATGTACAAAGAAGCATGTTTGTATATATAAGGCTACCCTTATGAATACTTGGTCTTTTCATGAATCCAGGTTTGAGTGAATTTAAATCAGAGCATTTAGTTCCTCCTTCCACTATTCTCCCCAAATCCCAATTAGTCTCAGAACACCTCAGGGGTTCAATTCACATCCATATTCACCAAGATCCTGAGTAGATTTTCATGGAACAGCAGTGAAATATTGAATTGTATGGGAACATCCCTCATGGTAACACGACTGTCCACAGACCACTGCCAAGGCCCAGAGCTGTACTCCAATAGCAGCTATCTTATTCTTCTTGCAGGCAAAGAAAACTTAGACATTTGGAAGGAGAATTCCCAGCTAGGGAGTTTACTTGTCCAAAAAGACATTAATAAAGGCCTATTAGCAATCTAGAAAGGAGGCTGAGTAGCCTTTAGCTGGGGTCATTTCCTATTCAGTGGCAAAAATGAATAGGGTGTTTAGTTTGGATTAGAATAGCATGAAACACGAATATCAGGAAATTTCATTAAACCTCTAGGTTTGAGAGTGTATATAGTATTGCAGCTGAGCAACCAGGAAAGATTTCTTTATCCAGGAAAAAGCAAATTGAGACAGGACATGTGCTTGAAAATATATGTGTATCCTAAGTAGTTGCACACAGAACCACTAACAGAAACACAAAAGAAAATCCAGCTCGCCTGGAATATATTTAGAAGAATGAGGATGTTATAAAAGGCAACACTCTGAAGGGTCTAAAAAAAGACTTTTATGATTTATGCATCTCTCTAGTTGTGACACTGGAGTAACAGACACACAGTTTTTGATGAAAATATAGAATAAATGTATCACTATATGGCACAGAGAAGTCAAATGATAGGATACTAATAAAATATCACTTAACGGATTAAAAAGTTAAGTCAAATGTTTGCACACAGTCAACTCACACTTCTCTACTCTGTTCCAAGCACCCTTCTCACACACCACATATGTGTCCACACATGTGCCCACATATGTGCCCACACATGTAGCAGGAGGCACGGGGCTCATTAACTTCACTCTGAGTGAGTAAAAATAACAATGTGGTGATGACATAAAGCAGAGCACATTCCAAAACAGGTTTTCTTTTCTTTTGTGTACTATAGAGGTTGTGCTGTATACTCATTTGCAATCACGATATATCCAGTTATCTTACTGACTTGTTCAGGTTTTACTTACAAATAGACTATCAGTTGCTATTTATTAAAACTCTACTGAGAATGTCAAGTCAACCTTGAGACCAAAGAAAAACAGCCATATCCAATCTGTGTGGGTCCTTTTTTCCAGGTCTCCCTAGCAGCAAACAATTGTGAAAACAATTTACAGAAAATATGAAAACTCAAATTGTCCCCATGTCAACAACTGATATGTGCTTTGGGGATCACTCTGGGTACATGACAAATGTGCTCATAATCAGGTTTGTTCCAGCTGATACCATGTTGCTTTGCTCACCTCTTTTGCCATTGTCCCCCCAGGAAGAGTAATAGGAGCGCTCTGGCGGCTGGCACCTCCTGCATAGGTGAAGGACTGGGTCCACAGCTGCATGTTTCTGTGGAGATGGATATTGAGAAATTGGGATTCCCATCCCCTTGTGTTTGTCTCAGCACAGTAAGTTTTAGATCCCTCTCCCTCAGGGATCTAAGCATAGACCCAGCCAAGGAGAAAGTCTATTCATGTCATTCTTCCCGTTTAGTTCCTAAGGCTCCCAGTCCTGCTCAAGCCCATCATGGTTGGCCAATTATTCTGATACAATTAGTTTGCATCTTTTTATTGTCATTGTATTCATTGTTATCGTTGTTTTGCTGAGAGATTTATCCTACCTCCCTGCCCCTTTGTCCATTTGCAAGAAATGGCCAAAGCACGAAGTCTTCTCCAAGACTCCTTGACCCGGTGCAAATGACCTTGTGGGGACTGTCCCACCAGTTCACCAAATATGCTCAGATGTGCCTGAGCTCCAGCAATGGGATGAAGTTTGGACACACTCTGAGATCCCTCTTATGCATATTCATGTTTTAGAGCAGATGGTTGGACACATCTTCCATAAAGGTTTCTTTTCATACTAAATCACCCCCTTCTGATTACCCACTGCTTGCATTACTATTTAATAAAGGGCTTTTGTTAGAACTTATGTCAATAATGGATTCCAAGAAAAAGGGCAGGTAAGGTTGAGAAGGACCAGATTTTGTATTTCCCCATTGGAATGTTCAAATTGGTGTATTAAAACCTTGACTCAGGAGAAACCAAGATGGCGGCATAAGTGAATACTTAAGCTGCTGCCTCGCACAACAATTTCAAAATTACAATTAAAATACAGAATGGGGAGGGAGGCGGGGCAATGGGGAGATATGTATAAAAATTAATAAAAAAAAAGTATAAAGGTAAAAAAAAATACAGAATGGACACCATCCAGAACCACAGGAAAGGTGGCTGAGTGAAAATTCTACAACTAGCAATAAAGAGAGGGACTCACAAAGACTCAGAGGACCTGTAAAAGCTGAGGTATGGAGACATAATCCTGGAGAGGACAGGCAGAAGAGGGTCTGGATGGATTCTTCTAATGGGAGGGAGATGTAAAATCCTGATTGCACTGAATCCCACTTCTGCCTGCACTCAACCCCAGCTCCAGGTGAGACTCCTATGGGGGGAGTCTGGACTGTTGTGAAAAGGAAGGAGTACACAGAAACTTAGGGGAGCTGTGAAAGACAGAAGTCTGGGGGCATACAAAAGTGCGCACACAGAGTGCTGACTGCTGATTGTGCTGCTGGCTTTCTCTAGTGGGAGGAAAACCGAACCTCACAACAGCATTGAAATCCAGGTCCAACTGCACTGAACCCCCGTTTCGGGCAAGACCCTGAGGATCCAGACTCATATGAGTCCCTAGAACGCATGGAAACTCAGGGGAACCAGAAAGGCAGAGATCCGGAAGTTTTCGCATACGTGTGCGAAAGGCAGAAGTATGGATGCAAGTGTGCATGCGCAGACACAGTTGATCCTCACAACCAGTTGGCTTGGAGGTCAATTCTCTTCAGTGATACCAAATCAAGATTTAACTACAACAAGACTGTACACACAATTCACAAAGGGATGCACCAAGGGAGTCCACCTCAGGTAACGGGAGACGGCACTACTGGGCCACATAGAACATCTAACACACAAAGCTACTCTACCAACTCAGGGAAGCAGTGAATTATGCAGAGACTAAAGAACAGATTAAAAAACAAAAGAAATGGAGGAAAACAAACGAATGGATATAGAGTTCAAACCCATGGTTATAAGGTTTTTCAAGAATTTCCTAGAAAAGATGGATAAATGTAGTGAGACCCAAGAGGAGATGAAAAAGGACCAACTAGAGATAAAAAAGGACCAACTAGAAATTAAACATACACTGACTGAAATAAAAAATATTATACAGAGACCTAACAGCAGACAAGAGGATTGTAAGAATCAAGTCAAAGATTTGAAATACAAAGAAGCAAAAAACACTCAACTGGAAAAGAAAAAAGAAAAAAGAATCCAAAAATGTGAAGATAGTGTAAGGAGCCTCTGGGACAACTTCAAGTGTACCAACATCAGAATTATGGTGGTGCCAGAAGAAGAGAGAGAGCAAGATACTGAAACGTATTTGAAGAAATAATGACTGAAAACTTCCCTCACCTGGTGAAAGAAATAGACTTACAAGTTCAGGAAGTGCACAGAACCCCAAACAAAAGAAATCCAAAGAGGACCACACCAAGACACATCATAATTAAAATACCATGAGCAAAAGATAAAGAGAGAATATTAAAAGCAGCAAGAGAAAAACCTATAAGGGAACACCCATACAATTGTCAGCTGATTTCTCAACAGAAACTGCACAGGCCAGATGGGAGTGGCAAGAAATATTCAATGTGATGAATAGCAAGAACCTACAACCAAGGTTACTCTACCCAGCAAAGCTATCATTCAGAATTGAAGGTCAGATAAAGAGCTTCACAGATAAGAAAAAACTAAAAGAGTCATCAACACCAAACCAGTATTATATGAAATGCTGAAAGGTACTAAGAAGAGAAAGAAGAAGAAAAAGGTAAAGATAAAAATTATGAACAATGAATACATATCCATCAACAAGTGAATCTAAAAATCAAGTGAATTGAAAATTTGATGAACAAAATAAACTGGTGAATATAATAGAATCAGGGTCATAGAAAGGGAGTGGACTGATAATTCTCGGGGGGAGAGAGGTTTGGGGGGTGCAGGGAGAGACTGCACAAAAATCATACACCTATGGATGAAGACAATGCTGGGGGGGGGCGGTAAGGGCAGATGGTGGGTTGGAAGCCAGGTAGAGGGAAGAAATTCCGGGGGGGGGGAAGGAACAATTGTAATAATCTGAAAAATAAAGATTTATTTTAAAAAAATGACTCTTCTACAGAATTTATTTTTTTTCCAAAACCAATGAAATGTTACTTTCCTTAATGAATCTTTCTCTGACAACTCTTGGCCAAATAATTCTAACATGCATCTGTGCTAATTTTGAATATATACATTCTTCCATTGTTATGCATACCACAATGTATGTTTTCTTCTTTTCCAGATTTTCATTTTTAAATAATTTCATACTTTTTAAAAAAGGTGGCAAAAATAGTTTTATTCTCCAATGTGGACATGACATTCTATGTTCAGGTTCCTAACAGCAATTTACCTGTAATCACACCAGTCTCTTTTTCTTTTCCTTAGCCACCCACCCTCATCGTATATTAGATTTTATATATTGTCTTCTTTAGTTCTTTTGTTCTAATCCTATAGTTATTTACTGACCACAATTACAGATCAAACTGGTGTATAAAAGGAAAAGCTTATTTAAAACATTTCCAAAATTCAACACAATTTCTTGAGCTCCCATTCTACCAGACTATCTCTCAGGTAGGAAACCCTCTTCCAGTTCCCCAGGTTTTCACCTAAGGTCTTGAGAGATGACTTAGTGTCAGTATGTCATTTATCATCTAACCATACTGACATGACATGGACCACTGTGGCTCAGTTTTTTGGTCATGAGTCCTTGAGATGAATGTTTAGCCACCCTTCTCTTCCAACCGCAGAAGCCTTTGCGACTGAAACTTCAAGTTACTTCTTAATCTATTAGGCAGATATTGCCAAAGGCCTGGACAGCTGCGGCAGGGGAGATGGAGGGAGAAGAGGGAAGGAGAGAGGACAGGTCCATGTAAATGTTGTATCTCCTTCTCCAATCCTAGGGAATCTATCTAAGTTCAATAATGAAAAATTTTATTTGCCTTAACATACTCTCCTCTTTCTTATGCCTGAATCCATTATGTTCTCCTCAGCTTCCCTTTGGGGACACATTTTTGATACTCAAAAAGCTAGACAAGACTCTTATATCTATGTGACTAATTCCAGCAAATCCCTTTTCTCAGGCCCAAGCCCAGACTGTCAAACTGCTGTCCACATCTCAAGTGTCATCTGATTTTATGAGCAGAGCACCCAGGTATTACAGAAAGCAGGGAAGGGGAAGAAATAGTTTTCAAAGTTTCAAAACTATTTCCCTGCCTTATTAATGTGATAATGATGGCTCCACATTTGCTGAGCTAGGAAGTGAGAGTAAGAATGTGACAGTACAAAAAGAAATAATGACACAGGATGACTTTTAAAGCAGCACATAAGGAGGCGTATTGACACTTTCAGCTTTGAAATTGTCTCAACTGTATTGGGGAATACCAATAAAAAGGAGTGTTCTCTCAAAAAATCATAAACACACATACACACATATACACACACTTTATAAATCTGGCCACCTAACCAGGACATGCTTCACAATCAAATCAATCAGAAAAAAAAAAAAAAACCACGACAGTGCTTTCAGAATTTCAGTCCCTGTTTTTCCTTCCAGCACATCTGCAGTAGTA
This sequence comes from Lasiurus cinereus, assembly GCA_011751065.1. Taxonomy (NCBI): domain Eukaryota; kingdom Metazoa; phylum Chordata; class Mammalia; order Chiroptera; family Vespertilionidae; genus Lasiurus; species Lasiurus cinereus. The sequence continues at coordinate 14,108,326 of JAAGEH010000293.1, forward strand.
ATATATTTTGTGATTTCTGAGAGGCCTGTGGTTAACCTCATAGCACGGAATGAATTATCTCCAATTCCATCCTTCATTAAAATGCCCCTTCTATGAAACGTGTCAATGAAATCAGAACCTGGCTGCCCACACATCAGCCAGAGCACTGACCATCTGCTTACATTTTTTCCCCATGGTCCTTAATTATAGCAAAATATAGTCATTCATTCCCAGGAGCTTTCAACTGTTTATGTTGTATCCTGACTAACTTGAGAACACCTATAATGTTTTAATTTTTTACTGGGTGCATGTATACATATATTAGTGTTAAATACCATACAACATGTATGAACACAAATATATTTGTCCTAAAATGAGGGTAAATGATTACATTTAACATTCCTCACTTAAACTGCACAAATATATTACTTTGAAGCATACTTAATAATGTTTAGAAAAGTCTTTAACTCTTCACCCTGCCCATAAAATCTATAATCCCTCAAAGAGTACTTAAATTTGAGAGAAAACAAAGGGAATGTCACTCTAGAAGTTGTTTTGGTAACACTGATTCCATATATTCACTTCTGAGCACATGCAAATTACTCCTGTGCCATTCCCAATCCTTTCTTGTTCTTCATGAGTTTGGTAAAAAAGGAAGGAGTTTAGGGAAAGCGCATTCTTTCATAATTTTAATAAGTCCATATGTTTATAACTATGACATAATCAACCATAAAAATTCCTCATATTAAAATCATAATATCTCCTCAAATGAATACTTGGGGAGACTTGACTAAGGCCAAGGTTTTGACTCTAGCTTAAGACTGTCATTAGGAGTCAGCACCTCCCAACAGCTGTTTGAAATAAACATATATTTCAGTAGGAAATAAAAATAACAACAGTATTTGCACATGTATTGAAACAGAAATCCATATTGAACTGAACTCTCTTATATAAAAATTCTGTGAGGGCTCAATGACTATATTAACCTTTAAAACCTTTAAAATGGCTCAGAAGCCAATGTAAAAAATAAAGTAAAAACTGTTACAAAGGTCTTTACACAGCCTTTGAATATTTGAAATACCCAAATCTTACTTTAGGAAGAGATCATACTGTTCACTTACCTTTTGTCAAAAATATGACACATTTTTTAGATACTTTAAAAACTATTATTAATAAATAATTCTATCCAATTTATATAAATGATACTAAAAGGAAAGATTTTTAAGCTTGAATGATTCATTACTTTGAATAATGGTGTTGATATATGTGCCAGTAATAATCACTGGGGTGCCAAACCACATATCAAAATCAGGTGTTTTATTTTTAACTTAATATATACTACTCATCTTTTTTACTCCCTATGTTATTCTGGAATGTATTAATATGGAGTTTTATAATATTTATGATGAAATTTCTTGTCATTAAATGCAAATTTTTCTTAACTTGTTATGGTTTCTACAGCTGTATTTGGAGGTGTAGCTTGGTGAAGAAAAATATTGGCTTTGTTATAATGAGAAATAAGAACACTTCTTAATAAGATTTACTGCCACACTGTAGGAAGAACTCCTAACACAAAGAAGCATAATAAAATTGTGTCACAAACTATTTTAATACACATTTTAAAACTTTCTGGAATTAATTTTAACCAAAAGAGTCCTAGGGATTTTTTGTTTTTTTGACTGTGAGAGGAGTCTTGGCTAAAGATTACCATAACTTCACTCCCTTCCCTGTTGCACAGAATCCTTACACTGAGATATGAAAGAAGCTCTGGGTACATTCCTCTCATTCACATTCTCTTCAGAGTAAGGATTGGGAGTTATCTGCATTGATAACAGATTTAAGCATTATATGCAACGTGTCCATTAAGCTTTCTTTTTCTTTTCAGATGATGAAAAACTTACATTAGTATTTTCACCAATTATCTCTACACTCAAGTAAATTCGTTTTCATCACTGCAGTTTTTGTTCAAGGAAAGCCTCCATTGTGCTTTTGGAACTGAAATATATACATCTCTTATCTTTACTGCAAATGAATTATAACTAAGTTCGGGGAGAATAAAAAGACAAATTTTACGCCTAAAGGCTGACATAGTAGGCTTACTCAACACTATGCTTTAATGCCCTAGTTTCACCAAGGGTTCAGTACAAAAACAGTGAAGATGCAGATTCAGGAAGTTCTGGATTGAAAACTCTAAATCTAGACTGCCTTACTACCTATACTATATAAATCCTAAATTCCACTTTTCAAAGATTCATTAGAGGATTGGTTCTCTATGACCTCAGTTAGGGGAAAAGGATCCTCAGAACCAAATTATTTCTACCAGGTGTGTGCATAGCATCTATGTGTGATACTGAACACAAGTCTTCTTTCCTACTTCAAGTTCATGAGTATATTCACCCAAGCAGTTGCTTCAGCTGGAAGCTGTATAAAATAAAATAAAAGAATAGACCACAAGAGCTTTCACGCATTGGGATTCAATCACAGAAAGCTGCATCACCAGTAGCCTCCTTGTCATCCCTACTTTGCCTGCCTTTAAACAGACACACACCACTTCTGTTCTTCTTGGGACACTTTTTGATAGACTTAACTGTCTCACATTTATTTCAGCATAAGAGTTATCTAGGCAGTTGAACCAAAAACTTGAAGTTAGGGAAATGTATCTTATTCTCTATCATATACATTATTTTTAACATATCATATTGTAGGTGAGCAATATAGATTGAATAGTATTTAAAAGTCAAACAAATTCTATTCCTTCTTCTAAGCAAAAATGTCTAATGCACTCTGGTAATCAAAAAAGTCTAATGAAAGAAACCAAGAAATTCATCACCACCTTCTGTGAAGGCAATTGATAATACTATATCATTTAAAGAGGAACTTTAAAAAATGTCTCCTTCAGAGACTCTTCAAACTTCCAACAGAAACCAACAATGTAGGAAAAATTGTTTCAAAACTATAAGCTTCTTAGTTATCCATAAATAAGTAATAACACCTATACCATTTGACATAATATACTTTTAAGATTGGCCTCCAAGTCTTATTTATCTTCATGCAAATAGCTTAAATGTGTTTCCTTCTAAACACACTGCTACAATTTAGTTTCAGCTCTCCCAGGAAAACCACACAAGAGTGTATTCATTGAAAACAGTGAAAATTAAAACCAGAGAAAACTTAGTACAAAGGGCATTTCTACACATGCCTCCCATCCCAGGTTTGTAGAATATCCATAAGGGTGTTCAGCACCAAAAGCAGAGAGGCACATTAACAATTTAATTTAAACTCCTTTGGTAATTTTCAATGGAAACTTAAAGAGCTGGATTTAATCTAGAGTGTATTTCAACTCCATAATATTTAAATGCAGCTTTCATGTTATAGTTCAGGCAAGAATACTGAATACCAATGAGTTTGGGAATTGGGGCTGAACTATAGTAGAAAATACTTCTTGTGTAACCATTCTGAAATTCCTCAGTGTATTATTAAATTCATTCTCCTTAGCTCTCCTAAAATTCCTTCAAACATATGCCTCAAATTCCACAAGGAAATTTTTTGCCTCTACAATTTTTCTTCTCTAATATAATGCCAATCAGATAACAGTTTCAGAGGGCTGCACATTTAAGATGAATGAAGGCACATTGATGGAACCAGGGAACCAGGCCTTCGAGAGTACAGCTGCCTCAGTAATTCTGAATCAAAAATGAACCTACCATTGTTTATGTGTAACTAAGCATTTTTCATTCCTGTCAGCCTTCAAGGACTAGTACTTTCAAAAATGTAAGCTGAGCCCACCCAGTGTGGCTTAATGGTTGAGCATTGATCTATGAACCAGGAAGTTCAATTTCTAGACAAGACACATGCCTAGGTTGTGTGCTCAATCTTCAGTATGGGGCATGCAGGAGAGGAGGCAGATGATCAATGATTCTCTCTCATCATTGATGTATCTCTCTCTCTCTCTCTCCCTCTCCCTCTTTCTTTCTTCTTCTCTCTCACTCTCCCTTACTCTCTGAAGTCAATAAACATATTTTTAAATGTAAATCAATAAACTGAGGCATCCTTGCATTTCACCCTAGAGCAAGTCTTACTATCTTACTCAGAATATATTAGCTTAAGAATCCTAGCATACTCTCAGTTTGATATAATGAGTGAGCCTTTTTACAAAAGATTTCTTAGTGCTTTCTTCTATTTTGATGACTTTACCTTTTCAGGTGAGCAAAAATCATTGATAGTTAATATTTAACATTAAGATTATGTAGTCACATCAAAGGAGATTCTGATTTGAAGGTTCTAGGTGAAGCCCATTGAGTCCATTATTTTAATTAGCCCTCCAGATTATTCTGATTAATATAAAACATGGGCAGGTTAGCTCTGTGAACCACACATGGCAAGTGCAGTGTTTGTTCAGAACACAAAAACTCATGTGTCCATCATTACCACTTAAAGAAATTCTGGTTTTGATATTTCTAATAGGTCATTTCTAAGATATCTTACTAGAGATATTAAAAATGTTTCTAACTAAAGATATTATTATCGTGTCTCTAACACTCAACCATCTTGACAAGGGCAAAATAATTCCAATTATTATAACCATAATAACAATAAATGAACTATAAGGTTGTTTTCATTTCTTTCATGAAACAATTCATCTTTCATAAAGTATAGAGTTCCTGGAGCTATAACAATATCTAAATGGTTGCCATGAATGATCATTTTTGTGTGGCTTGAACATGATTATTCTTCTTAAAATCATACTTAGTTTTTTTTTATTATTAAAAATCTTTACATGCATTTCAATGAACATTATCTTTATCTTTTGGAACCTTTCTCACATAAACTTTACAACATGCATCTGTAATCCCTGGAAATGAGCACAACTACAAGAATAACTGCATGCAGAATAATGAAGAATTCTGGTGAAGCAGAAAAGACCAAAGCATCAGGCAAAACTAGGTGAATCAGGTAGCAGTTCTGAGGCTACCTCTCCTTCTGCATATGGGAGAGGAAAGAACAACAGCCATTGAGTAATATTAGGGTGAAATGTGGTCTTGACATGGAAATGCATTTAAAAGAAGGAATGACACAACAGGGATGCATCCTATAACCAAAAATATGGCTACAAAGAAAAGTGGATAATAGGACAAATAAGGTATTCAAACAATAGGAAGAACTGTGACTCTAAAACTTTTTGGTTTTAAGATTCCATTACAGTCTTAAACCTGACTGAGACACCAGAGTTTTATTTATGTAGAAATAAACAATATTAAAAATTAAAATTGATTATGTCTTAAAATTTTTATTTATTCACATAAAATGCTCCTCCCCAGGAGATAGAGCTTAAATCCTACTTCCTCCCTCAAGTGTGAGCTGGATTTGGCCACTCTTAACAACTTACTTCCAAAAGAGTTCAGCAATGGAAAATTAGGAACTTTAGAGTTAAGGTCCACAGGCACTATCTTAAACAAGTTCCCAATGTTAACAAAACAAGCAATAAGTTACACTGATTTCTTGATATAGTGTAGTGAGAAGGGCACTTCATTTCAGTGCTGTCCCTCTATAAAAACCATAACCCCAGTCTAACCAGGAGGAAACTCAAATTGAAGAAGATTCTATAACTAATTGGTCTCTTCAAAATTGTCAGGGTCACACACACACACGAGAACTTGTCTCTAGAAATAACATACAACTAAATGAAATGTGGAATCCTGGATTGGAGCCTGGAACATAAAAGTATATTTATGTAGAAATAAACAATATTAAAAATTAAAATTGATTATGTCTTAAAATTTGGGATTAATATAAAACATGGGCAGGTTAGCTCTGTGAACCACACATGGCAAGTGCAGTGTTTGTTCAGAACACAAAAACTCATGTGTCCATCATTACTAGTGGGAAAACTGGTAAAATAGGAATAAAATCGGAACTATAGTTAGCAGTTAAACACCAATATTAATCTTTTGGCTTAGCAAGTGTACCACAGTATTAAAATGTTCATATTATGGGGGACTGAGTGAAGTACAGAAATTCTCTGTACTGCCTTTAGAACTCTTCTGTAAATCTAAAGTTATTTCAAAATATTTTTTTTAATTCAAAGAGACTAAGAAAGGGAAATATATGATCTTATCAATAAATGCAGAAAAGGGCATGTAACAAAATCTAATTACCCATTCATGATAAAAACTCTCAGTAAACTAAAAATAAGGAAATTTTTCTCCACTCAGTAAAGATTATTAACAAGAAACCTTCAGCTAAGATCATACTTAGAGGTGAGAAACTCAAAGATTTTCCACTGAGATTAGTTACAGGACACTTCATTTCAACATTTTAGTCCCAGCTCATGGAAAAAGGCAAACAAAGAAAATTTTCACAGAACCCATGACATAGAGTGTAAGGTGAATTATTTCTCTGGTGTTATGAAACTTGAAAACTATGCTCAAATTTTTTTTTAATTTACTTAAAAGCTAACATGGATATACAAAGAAATGGAAATTTGAGCATGAGAGAACTAAATGTGAAGATAGTAATAAAATTACTGGTCAATTATATAAAGTTAAAGGGAAGTGAATATTCATTTATTTCCATATCATCATGTACCATTAGGCATATAATATGTAAATAGAATCATACTGGATTATCATAGAGTACCATCTCTGAATTATATCAAATCAGGCTTATCACCCAATTTTCATGCCTTCTGTGAGGCTCTCCTGCCAAGAGTGGGGACAGAACAAAGGCAAAGAGAGAAAAAGAGGAAAAGCAGCTGGGAACAAGAGTTGCCAACTCTAGGCTGAGGGATTTAGGGTGCAGGTAGCGGAGGGTTGTGGAAAATCTAAAAAGGAAGGTATTTTCTGCTCTTATATACACAATTAGCTCTCACCAAAGTGCCAGTTTTGGTTACTATGGTAACAATAGCACTATGGGAATTTTCTCATATGCCAGGTATTGAATTTAGGTATTTATATCCCTGATATTGACCTATATCTATATTGTCAGAATAAACTATGAGGTAAACATGCTTCTTGGCTTAAAGTGGTAAATGTTTGAATATATGTTCATCACATTCCTGGTAAGTGAATTTAAAAATGTGACTAACTCTGAAAGCTATAGGTTCCTAACTACTCTTTTCTTCTGCCTTCCAATACTACCCTTCTTTTATTATTCCACATAAGCACAGCATTCATTCGTTGATGAATTGAGGGCACATTAATACCAAACAAAATGATTCTTGATGTTCGCAATTCCATTGTTATGCATTATAAGCAGTGCCAGAATAGTCATCAGTTAGAAAACATGCATTGCCAAAAATCTGTCTTTATTTCTATAGATTATTTTAAATTTTGAAAATGAACTGTATGTAATTGAACACTGACTTTATAATCATTCAAAGGCTGTATGCATTTTTTGGGAGACACTCTGCTACCTGCACCCTAAATCCCTCAGCCTAGAGTTGACAACTCTTGTTCCCAGCTGCTTTTCCTCCTTTTCTCTCTTTGCCTTTGTTCTGTCCCCACTCTTGACAGGAGAGCCTCACAGAAGGCATGAAAATTGGGTGATAAGCTGATGAAACATGTAACCAAAGGACTTTAAGCCATTTCAAAAAATATAAACAATCTACAAAAGATTAATAATTGTCATCATTGGAGTTATCCTTAAAACATGTGTAATAGAGTATAAAAAACAAGGTTGAGTTGGTAGAAAGAGATCAGCCAAAGATCTTGTATGCATAACCCATGGACACAGACAACAGGTTAGTGAAGGCCTGGGGTAAGGGGTAGGGTCAGGCTAGATAGGGTGAATGGGGGAAAATAGGGGTCTTATATAATATTTTCAACAATAAATATTTAATCTTTTTAAAAAACTAAAGAAGCCAAGCCTATGTGATTAAGTTTATAGCACCCTAAAGCATCTGTTTTTAAGCAACATACATTTCAATAAATAAGTTTCAGCATGATAGCTTTTTAAAAATATCCATTTTATTTAATTTTTTTTTTAAGGCAGAAAAAGACCAAGAGGCCATCAATGAAAATGCGTGGTAGAACCTTCCTCTCAGTCCTCTCCACCCGCTTTCCATGTGCACCCTCTCCTCACCGAGGCTGGTTCCCAGCTGGAGGCTCAGAAGACTTATAGCTGCTTGCAAAAAAGACGTGCCAGAGCACACGTTCAGGTCCTCTTGTCCGTCTTTTCTAGGGAACCAAGATGGCGGCATAAGGTATACATCTGTACATGCTGTCTCTTGCAACCACACCAAATCTACAACTAAAAGACAAAACAACTATCCCCTGGAACCATGGGAAAGCTGGCGGAGTGGAAGTTTTACAACTAGAAGGAAAGAAAAAAGTGCATCCAGACCTGGTGGAATGTGCAGAAGCTCAGAAAGGTAGAGGTATGGAGACGTGCTGTTATTTTCAATTGGGAGAGAGTTACAGGTTCCCGACTCTCTGAACTCTAGTTTCTGGCAAGATTCTGGGGACCCAGACTCATACAAGGAGAAAGTGGACTGTCTGCCATTGGGTCAGAAAGGGAAGGTTGCTCTCTCGCAGAGTTGCGCACTGGAATCATTGTTTACTGCACAGGGGCGCGGGACACAGGACACTGAACAGAATATGGCAGAGAGAGCTGATTGGCAGCCATTGCTGTTTGCCACGCCCTAGCCTTGAGACTCCCTGAGACCCCACCCTGCCCAATTTACAAACCCATCCAGCTCTGGCAGCTTAACCTAACAAATTGCAGCTGGGTCAGACAACTGCAAAACTTCCAAACTCCAAGCAAAGAGGAGAAATCAACTCTAAATCTTCCAAACTCCAAGCAATGAAGAAAAATCTGCAGAGCTCCCTGTTGCTCCTGCTGATGGCCTCAGATACTAGCTGACTTGCACCTCCTTGGAGATTCAGGAACCAGTGTACTTAGAGGTCAGTGTGAGAAGACACCAGATTTCAACTCTTCACATACATAAGTGACACACTCAAGAGGCAGACTCAGTGAGCACCAAAGCCCCACTGAAGCAAGTTCTGCCCAACAGAGGTGTCTCCAGAACAGCAGTTCTTCCATTAATAGACACAGCTAATCCTCACAGTCAATTGGCCTGGAGGTCAATTCCTTCCAGTGTACCAATAGCAATCAAGGCTTAACTACAAAACTCTGAACCCAGCCCACAAAGGGGTGCACCAAGAGTGTCCACCTCAGGTGATTGGGGAGGTGGAGCTACTGGGCCCTACAGACAACTTGCACACAAAACCACTCCATCAACACCAGGAAGCAGCCAAAATGCGGACACCAAGAAACATGTCACGAATGAAAGAAATGAAGAAAAGCAAATGACTGAACATAGAGTTCAAAACCACATTTATAAGGTTATTCAAGAATCTTCTACAAACCAGTGACAAACTTATTGAGAACTCTGAGAATCTTAGTGAGTTCTTCAAAGATCTTAATGAGAATGTCAAAAAAATGGAAAAGGACCAGTCAGAAATTAAGCATGCACTGTCTGAAATAAAGAATAATATACAGAAATCCAACAGCAGACTAGAGGACCCCAAGAATCAAATCAAGGATCTGAAATATGAGGAAGCAAAAAACGCCCCAACAGAAAAACAAAAAGAAAAAAGAGTACAAAAATGTGAAGATAGTGTAAGGAGCCTCTGGGACAACTTCAAGTGTACCAATATCAGAATTACGCGAGTGCCAGAAGAAGAGAGAGAGCAAGATACTGAAAACCTATTTGAAGAAATAATGACTGAAAACTTCTCCCATCTGGTGGAAGAAACGAATTTACAAGTCCAGGAAGCACACAGAACCCCAAACAAAAACAATCCAAAGAGGACCACACCAAGATACATCATAATTAAAATGCCAAGGGCAAAGGACAAAGAGGCAATCTTGAAAGCAGCAAGAGAAAAGCAGTTAGTTACCTACAAAGGAGTGCCCATACAACTGTCAGCTGATTTCTCAACAGAAACTATGCAAGCCAGAAGGGAGTGGCAGGCAATGAATATCAAGAACCTACAACCAAGAGTGCTCTACCCAGCAAAGTTATCATTCAGAATTGAAGGTCAGATAAAGAGCTTCACAGATAAGGAAAAGCTAAAGGAGTTCATCACCACTAAACCAAGATTATATGAAATGCTGAAGGGTTTTCTTTAAAAAGAGGAAAAAGAATAAAAAGGTAAAGATAAAATTATGAACAACAAAGTGATAACAAATACATACCTATCACCAAATGAATTTAAAAATCAAGTGAATAAAAAAATCCGATGAACAGAATAAACTGGTGAATATAATAGAATTACGGGCATAGAAAGAGAATGGACTAACAATTCTTGGGAAAAGGAGGAGTGAGGGATGCAGGAAGAGATTGGACAAAAATCTTACACCTTTGGATGAGGACAATGGCAGGGGGTAAGGGTATGGGATGGGGAGGGAATCAGGTGTAGGGGAGCTGCAGGAGGGAAAAAAAGGAGGAACATCTGTAATAAACTGAACAATAAAGATTTATTTAAAAAATAATAAATAAATAAATAAAGGCAGAAAAAAATAAATTTTTGTTCTCTGACTCCATTCCTTTATTTGGGGGCCGGGGGGAGGGCATGGTTATAGATTTTATTATAATGCAATTTGAAATGAGATAGGATGATAACCGAATTTAATTTTAAAACTGGCAATTTTTTGAGTTAATTCCTAGGGTGAAGAATATACCTTTAGCCCTTTTATTTTATATTTATGTTTCTCCTGACTCTCCTTAGCTTTACATGGTCACAATCTGGTTTTCCTTGCAAGTAGCCTGAGAATTAAGTTTTGTCATGGTTCAGGAAACCAAAAAGTTAACATCAAAACCTTCTTACCCTAAACAGATTGCATACAGGTTAGGGACTTTAAACATAATAATCAGCAATATGTTTTCAATTCTGGAGGGGCGGCAATGAAGTCTGCAGTTAATGACACAGTCTTGTCTAGTCTGTTGCTGTGGGTAATGGTGCAGAAAAAAAACAATATATGATTCATGACAGATGGAGAGTGAGGACTAAGAATCAAAACAGACGGAACACTTTGTTCACAGAGCAAATAAGCTATAGGAATCAATTTACCTGTGACCAAGTGAGTGTTAGGATGGTGAAAATGCCAGGGACAACTTCCATTCCCATCCTGGGAATCCTAGGTTTCCGCTGACAAATGCAGCACTCACACAGGAGAATGCCTGTCACTGGAAGCCAGAAGGACCTAGACTTCTTCATCAGCAGGCGCCTGGTCCCCTTAAAATAAGAGAGGCTTTCTTAGGCTTTAGGGAGAGCAGTTACTTCATCGAGTGTCAGATTGCAATAATGCTCCACATTTGTAGGCATCCCAGGGACTGGGTTTGCACACACTCTCAAAGTGCAAACTTAGTTAAAGTGTAGGCCTGTTTGGCATGTCCTTCTCCCTGATAAAGTCCTATGTGCTCTCCTCCACATTCAACTCCCATGTGGGAGACTGGGGAAGGAGGTGGATTAAAAAAAAAGGGGGGTTGTCAGTTTTCTCATTCTTATCAACTTTCCAAGCCATTTTTAGAAGCTTACTTGGCTATAGGTTATGAACGAAATAAATGCAAATATTGTTCCAGTTTAAGAACTTAAACTCTAAGGCTGTAAAAGAACATTGTAAACTGATGAACAAAAGGATAGATACAGAGGCAGTAAAGCATCAAACAGACTGTCAAATTATACAGCAGGAAGATTAAGGAGAGGTGGGGTAGATAAGAGATCAATCAAAGGACTTGTATGCATGCATATAAGCATAACCAATGAACATAGACACTGGGGGGTTGGGGTATGCCTGGGAGGGAGGGGGGAGCAACGGGGAGATATGTATACATGTAACACAATAAAAATAAATAAATAAACAAACAAACAAACAAATAAATAAATAAAATGATCAGAGACATTCAAGCAAATAAATAAATGTGTGAAGGATGTCTTAATCCTCAAAGTATCCTACTTGTTAAATTGTTTGACAACATTAGAAAAGTATTTGAACTATGAAAGTGATTTTTAAATTCAAAGATCTTCACACTGTTCTATACTGGTAAATAACATGTGAAGATTGCAACAATAATTTTTACCAACAAAATTAGAGTAAATGTAACAGAGAGAAGTCAGAATATTTCTGCATTAGATAAAATGCTAGTTATCATAATACAGACTATTCAAAAACAGGGCTTAGCCCAGCCTGTGTTGCTCAGTGGTTGAGCAATGAATTGTGAACCAGGAACTCATAGTTTGATTCCCATTCAGAGCACACATCCCATTGTGGGCTCAATTCCTAGTAGAGGTTGTGCAGGAGGCACCTGATCAATGATTATCTCTCATCACTGATGTTTCTATCTGTCTCTCCTCTCTTTCTCTCTCTAAAATCAATAAAAACATATTTAAATAAATACATATTTTTAAAGATATGGCTTAAAAGTGGAGTAAAACCAGTTAAGGATCATGGAATGCCTTCATACCTATTTGTCTAAAAAATATAAGTAGGCATGGAGGCTGATGCTCTATCCACTGAGCCAAACCAGCCAGAGCCATCTAAAATATATTTAGAGGACATGTACTTTCTCTTGGGTCCTAGAGCAAACAAGATGAGTAAGCTATTAATTACATGTCTCTGTACTGAAGTGGTTATCCATTTCAAGAATTTATAATTTTCATGGGAGAGACCTAGATACATAAGCAGACACATATAGCAAAATATGATAAACTATAATACAGATATGTACAGGGTTCTTATATCTTAGGAACTAAGAAAGAATTCCAAATGACCTTTGACCTAAATCATAAAGTCTAAAAAGAGACCAGTTAGACTAGCTATACTAGGAGGAATATAATTTCACAAAATAGAGGCCCATAAAGATTAGTCTGATCTCAGAACAAGTAATCTTTTAAAACTTTGGTTTAATGTTAAACCAGTATTCCAAATATTTATAACACAAGAGATTTAGAAGCAATAGTCAATTTTCAATGAGTGCTAGTGAGAAGGAAGAAAATATTTGATTTTTCTATCTCTACTTTGTTATCATTTCATTCGAAATATACTTTACAAACAAAAGTAAATATCAAGTTTGAATACTATTCTTCAAAATGGTAAACTATGATTTTTAATCTCTAATCTCAGAAGTTTCAACTTTCAAACTCTCATAATTCATAATATTTCAATCATATTGACTTGATTGATTAAAAGTTAATGGTAAACTCATGGACCAAAACTATAGTGTTGTTTTTTAATACAGGATAAGATGTCATAAATTGCAAGCAAAACAAATAAGCTTGAAAGTACAAAAATCAACAGATATTACATTACTTAATCTTTTTCAGCCTTTATTTATTCCTGTCCTCCCACTCAAAATATCACATTTACATACATCCATAAAATGAAGGATTAATTGTTGTATTTATTAACCTTATTTTAGAGGTAGAACTGATAGGAAAATATAGCAAAAACTTTAACTGGGTATGATGACAGTAAAATTATCTTAAATGTGAATCACATGAGCAATTGGATAATGATATTTAACAAAGACCAATTTGCTCTTGATTCTGAAAAATACATATACATGTACAAAATTGTGCATTCTCTGTGGAATCTGTCCCTCTTTATGCCTCATCCTATTCTCTAGCATCTCCCTTCATTATTCTTTTCTACTCACAGCTTAGCAATTTATTCTATATGTATGTCTATTTATTCTAAAGGTTATTAAATTACAAAATATATTTCTCAGTGATCTTTTGTAAATTAACAGAGAAACAGATGAATGCCGGGTTAAATATAGGGTCACACTAGAATGTGTGAAGCTTTGTGAGAAACTGCAGAGAAAATGTTTTTCACACTAAAAGATTATAGAGAATGTCTCACATGAAAACAGACTAAGAAAAAAAAACAAGAATATTCACAACTGTAAAAATATATACTAGGCTAGAGGACCTCAATCTTGAGGGACTTGTACTTTTGGTAAAGAAAACATGACATATTTTGCAGTTTTAGTGAGAAATTTTTACATTATAAAAATTCATTAAAAATGTCACAGGACTCACTCATTCCAGTGAAGTCATACTTTGAAGATTCATCAATCTTTCCAGTCACGTGGGTCCACTTTACAAGGTTTTTCTAAATTCCAATACCATTTCTCAGTTACTAAATAGAAATTTATTGAAAAAGGCAAGCCCTTTTAAAAGGTGAGAAATGTGTCCCTTTTATAAAACAAGGGAAACATTCACAAATAATATGTAACTATATAAGTCATACATGTGTCACGATATGAATGTATTAATTTTAAAAATCTTAAAAGCACTTGAAGAACATTTTAAGGTATTATAAGAAATGGGATTACAATAATAATATTTTCTAGTTATACCTCATTTCTCACTACTTTTATCTTATTTCCCAAACTGAGCTTCAAGTGCCTCCTGGGTTAGAACCACTACCCTCAGGGACCTCATGATCTCAACTGCAAATGGTAGTAGGGAAATATCAGGAACATATAAGGCTCTCCTAAGAGCTGTTTATTTGGAACACAGCTTATATGTCACTGTTAGTTGCCTTACACAAGATACTGTATACAACATTTAAAATAAGTATACTTTTATTTACAACTTATTTTGCATGTATTTGGACATCTTATGAATCATGACATTCAGAAGTTGCTTAAGTAAATAGATTGAATTTGAGTCATTTGTTATTTTGGGGACCATGCTATCTATATTTGGTTTAATGCCATCTTTAGTTATTCGGCCTGCTGTTTGGCTTTGAGTAGCTACAACCTAAAAAAATCATTCTGAATAAAGACTAGTCCTGACAATTGAGATCTTCACTCCAAAACTGGCAGGAATATTTTCTGATGCCTTGTATTTTAGAGTTGTGCAACTATATTTTTACTCAAATTGCAAATTAGGTGAAAAGGGACTTGTAAATCCATTTAGAGATAGGCATGTAAATGGTAATTTACCAGTACTGATTATTTTATAATGACTGATATTGGTAGTTGATGATAGAGACTTACTTTTCTTAAGTGAAAATAAACAATGAAGAGGGATTAAGACCCCCCCTTTTCAAAATTAATACACACAAGGATTACAAAATTAAACTTCAAGTTTCTTCATAGTTCACTTCCAAGCTGGAAAATATACAAAGACAAATAACTTTATTTTTTAATCAATTAATTTTTGTTGTTGTTGTTAGTCCTCACTCAAGGATTTTTCATTGATTTTTAGAGAGTGGAAGGGAGGGAGAGAGAAACATTGATGAGGCACATCAATTGGTCCCCCACCCCCACATGAGCTGCAACCAGGGCCAGATCCAGTCTGTAACCAAGTAAGTGCCCTTGACCAGAATCAAACCGAGGACCCTTCAGAGTACAGGCTGATGCTCTATCCACTAAGCCAAACTGGCTAGGGCAAAGACAAATTCCTTTATATTTGACATTTTGCATCCGGTACTCAAAGAAAACTGAAATCTTTTTGTCTAAAATTGCAATGACCTTCCTGAAAAAAACTTTAAGCCCAATTAGTAAGAGTAGATTAGCATGTTTACAAATGAGTGTTTTTGGCTGAGGATAAACCAGAACATATGGATGGAGGCAGATTTCCCTAACACCCCAATTCGTTCCACATATTTTAGCTTAGAAGTCAAAGAACCTAGCTACAAGTTCAACTTCTGACAGTTAACTTCCTTTTGACTGTGTCAAAGTCTTTTAATCTAACTGTGCCCCAATTTCCTCATCTCTGTAAGCAACAAGTTTAGAATGATATCTGTACATCAGATGAGGCATAAACCAATGGTTCTCCACCCATGAGTGACTGCTAAGAAGGAAGCCATGGCTTTCACATCTGAGAAAGACACACTGGGAGGTGACAGTGCTGGAGGCAGTAATCCCTCTGGAGGCAGCCCAGAGGTGGGAAAGCGGGAGGCAAAGGTCATGAAATGTGTCCTGTAGCCACCAGATAGGCAGAACCAAGGGACTAGGGAAGGAAAGCGGAAGTAACAGGCCTGAGGAAGTCAGGAGGAACACAACCTGAACTGTGTCCCCCACGCTCCTGCCAGCGTCTGGAGAATCTCAGCTATCATTTCTAATCAAGATATCAAGGGGAGGAACTGCAGAATAACGATAAAGAAGTGGAACATGAGAATAGATGGGAGGCTAAGGAAGGAAGCACAGGAAGGTGAAAAGTGAAAAGAAATCACTTCTGTAGATCTAGCTCCTTAGTCATTTGCAAGATCATAGCATAAAAAAGAAGAGTGAAAGTAAGAAAGGAGAGGGGACTTCTGGAAGAGAAGGCCATGAAGAGTGTCTTGAGGGAGCTGCACTTCAAAGAGAATGAGAGCAGCTGCTTAGCAAGGACTATGAGATGGAAGCCATTAGTATCATGTGAATTCAAAGAACACAGATTAATAGCAGATGATATACACATGAGCTCTTACCATTTTGCCAAGAACTGATAATTTGTTATAATTCAAATATGAGAAAGAGATGCTACATGAGAGCTTCAAACTAAAGAAGTGAGCTTAATTACGAATTTGGGAGAGAGTGTCTAAGTCACATTGTGAACATTCTGATGAGTTTATTAATCAGATATCAGATGAAGAGTTTATTTTCTTTAGGAATAAGCAGTGAAGATAGAGAAATTGCAACTTGATTAAAAAGAATGCACTATGAAAATGAACGGAAGTGCAAGCGAGATTGAGATTTTTATTGGATGGAAGGAAAACAAACCAGAGCAAGGGGCTAAGGGATGAATTCACTGACAGATGTTGTCCAGTACAGTGCCTGCATCATAGTGGAAACATAATAAAAGTTTGTTGACTCACCTTATCAACATAGAAAATTGAATAGTTTATGGCACATAATTTGGTATGGTTCCCATTCTGTCTCATTTCTGGAGTCACCAGCAGATATGACCCCATTCTCTATGGAGAGCCAGAGCTCTAAAAGAGATGTACAGTGGCAGCAGCAGGCATTAGAAGACAGAAAGTGAGGAGTGCATCCTGAAAAGTCAAGAAGCAATCAGTATTCAAAGGGAAGGTGGCATAGAGAGGCCACAGTCAAAGAGTGCCCTGGATGCAAGAAGGTGGGCACCAGGACCTGAACACTGTACCAACAAGTAGTAGATGTTCTGGCTATGGAGTCAAGGATAAGAAAAGGACGATAGGAGGTAGGCAAGGCCCCATTCTGGAGAGGCACATGTTAAGACAAAGATTTGAGCATTAGAGACTAGCCAGTTAGCTGGGACAAGACAGTTGCAATAATGAGAACTATTCCAATGTCAGAAGTGCACAAGCAGGAGAGATTTATGCTCAGTCTAACAGAGTTAGGCTAAAAGTATTTCGACTCCTCCTTTTAAAGCCAGAATGGTCTAAGCTTGCAGGTTGCAGTCAGCTGGTACAAGTTGTGGAAAGTTCAGTCTAAAATTCTAAGAAACAGACAAGTCCTGACAAAGTGTATTGTAATGCTTTTGATAGAATCTTCATAAATGACTCCTTAGAAGTGTGGGGAATATAGTTCATCTTTGACAATGGCAAAATACAGTATTATCAATGCAAAGCACCATATGGTTTCAGTTGATTTTAGAGATAAGAAGGCAGCAAGAGATTGCCAGTGAAAGTCAGGCTGGAAATTGACTTGCTAAAACAGTAAGAGTACAAACCAAATAAATATGAGAATTTTTTAAAGTTTTTTGCTAATGTCCCTAGTTTGGACACTTAGATAACTTTGTACACAATATGGTACAAACAATTATACTCTGGGAAGTATTCATGAGCTTATAACTGAAAACAAAGGAAGGCCTCCCCTAGGAACTTAGTGGATACAACTTCTCAGCAACAGAAACTATGAGGAATGGGTTTCTGGGGAAGGATCAAGTAGGAAAAGGACTGGGAGTAAAGGACCCTGATCAGAGCTATCAGAACCTTGAGATGAAATCAGCTGTTCAATAGGGTTCACTTCCAGGTGACAAATGGCCAGGAATAGTACTCCATTCAGTTAAGTTACGAAGGAACTCTACTGCTGTTGTCTCCAAATGATGGCAATTTTTCTACTTTAGGTTTAGGGGCCAGCACCAGCCTAATTTTAAGCTACTACAGTGAACATGATGACTATACTTTGGTGACTCTCCCATCTGATGACTCCACATCCTGGGAACTCTTTTCATCAATGATGGAAGTGCGAATCTAATATTAATGACCACTAAGCTCCAGCAGGAACACAGGGATGGGGCAGGGCAATGAGGCAAGGAAGCAGCCCAAAAGCAGGTGCAATGGGGTTGCATGTTCAAAATCTTAACTTGAATGTTAGATTTATGATTTTAAAGTTTTTATGCTTCATAACGTATACGTAGCATTCACGTTTTTTGCATGATTCAAATATAAAATAGTAAACAAATCTGAAAATAAAATAGAATAGAAAGGAGTTGGAGAGTGGACTTAGTGATAATGAAATACAAAAGCAACGAAAATAATTAAGTGTAAACAGGATCCTGCATTTTCCAAGGTAGTCCCAGTTTCCACCTATAGTCTCTGTGTCATTATTAATAAACATTGCCCCATTCCACTCTCAAAAGTCTCCCATCTTGAGCACAATCCCTACCCACTGAGGAATGTGACCATGATAGATTTCACTCTCATGATGAGGGTATGTTTAGGCATAGCTGCCTTTATGAAACAGAGATTATCTGGGTGAACACTACTTAATCAAGTGAGCCCTTACACGGGACAGGGCTCTTTTTTTTGTGAAAAAAGAGATCGCATGTGTGACAGAGATAAGAAGCGAGGGATTATTTTCCTTCCTTGCAAGACAGAGGGAGCCACGGAATAAGGAATATAGTCAGAAACTAGTTGAGAACAGCCCCTGGCTGATAGCCAACGAGGAAATTGGGACCTCAGTCCTAAAACCACAAGGAACTGAATTCTGCTACCACCATATACATTGGAAAAGAACCCTGAGCTTCAGATGAGATTATAGCATTAGCCAACACCTTGATTTCCACCTCGTAAGACTGGAAGTACACTAAGCCCAGATTTATGACCTAGAAAACTTAGACTAATAAGGCAGCTGGGTTTTTGATCATTTGTCACACAGCAATTGACCACTCATGCAGTTACTCTTGAAACACCTGGAGATTCAGATTTTAGTTTCTTTTTTCTTTCTTTTTTTTAGCTTCAAGCTGTGTGATATAAGAAAAAATAGTAAAAAAGAAATATTCAGTTTAAAAAGCACAGATTTCAGGTTTATGATCAATCAAGTTGCTAAGGTTATATTACTATTTCTGGCAAAATAGAAGAATATACAGGAAGCAAGGGTCTTTCTGAGAACTGCAAATTCTTAGACCAAAGCTGGTGATAAACAGTAAAAATGCTTTACTTGCAAAGTTTGACAGTTCAGGTTTGTGCTTTGTGGTCTGTGTGTTTAGCAAGAAACATTTCCATTTGAGCAAATAAAAATTCCAAGTTTACCATATATTCAACCTGTGATAATATATAATAAAATGAAGTTATAGTTTGTTGGCATAAATACAATATATAAGAGTTCATGTTATAAAATATGGTTATATTTATATGCATGTTTAGATATCTAACTATAAGGACATAACTAAGACATTAAAGGGGGTGATCTCTGCTAAAATAATCCTGAAACCATAATCCCGTCATTTAAATACTTCTTCAGGTTTGTTCTTCTAGTTGCATGAGGTAGGCAGTCATTCAAAAAGAGAAGTAAAACTGCCATGTAGTAAGTGTAAGATGAGATAGAAACCACGTATTATAGGAGCAAAGACAAAAAAAGTACCTGAATTTACCTTTAGAACTCCAAGAATGCTTTAAGAACAGGAATGTTTGACTGCATCTTTAAGATGATGTTCCCACTATTAGTTGCTATAAAATAAACACCCACAATAAAAATGATTACTATTGTAAGCCACTTAGCTTTGGAGTTGTTTCATAGTAATTAACTAGAGGCCTAGTGCATGAAATTTATGCCCTCGGAGAGGTCCCTTGGCTCGGCCTGCACCCTCTCGCAGTGCCGGAGCCCTTGGGAGATGTCTGACTGACGGGTTAGGCACACTCCCTGGGGAAAGCCATCAGTCGAACATCCTTAGCACTGCTGCAGAGGTAGAAGAGGCTCCTGCCACCACCACTGTGCTTGCCAGCCAGGAGCCCAGCTTTTGGCTGAGCAGCTCTCCCCCTGTGAGAGCTCACTGACCACCAAGGGGCAGCTCCTTCATTGAGCGCCTGCCCTCTAGTGATCAGTGCATATCACAGTGACCGGTGGTTCTGCTGTCAGGCTGAAACTGGCTCTCCGACAACCCCCAAGGGGTCCCGGATTGCAAGAGGGAATAGGCCAGGCCAAAGGACCCCAATGATGCACAATGATTGGGGCCAGAAAGGGATGTAAGAGATTGGTCAGCTGGGGCGGGACTGTGGAGGGCTCCAGAGCATGTCTGGCCCATCTAGCTCAGCCCTGATGGGCCGGACCCCAGCAGCCAGCTAACCTACCAGTTGGAGCATCTGCCCCCTGCAGGTCAATGCACATCATAGTGAGTGGTTGAGCATCCTTAGCATATCATTAGCATATTACACTTTGATTGGTTGAACAAATGACCAGACACTTAGCATATTGGGCTATTATTATATAGGATAATTGA
Organism: Lasiurus cinereus; assembly: GCA_011751065.1. Taxonomy (NCBI): domain Eukaryota; kingdom Metazoa; phylum Chordata; class Mammalia; order Chiroptera; family Vespertilionidae; genus Lasiurus; species Lasiurus cinereus. Next base: position 14,128,944 of record JAAGEH010000293.1, read on the forward strand.
AACATCATGATTAAGGATGCAACTCAAATTCCCCCTGTTCTTAATCAAATTTATGGAGTAATGAGGTTATTTCAGTTGTTTTTCTTTCTTTCTCTTTGCTCCTGGTCCACTTGGTTTGTATCACTTTTGTAGTATTTATCACACAGTACTTTATTTCTCCTTTGAATCACCAACTAACTCATAGTACTATTAGACCCTCAAAGATAGGAATAGTTTCATATATCATCTGGTCCTAAGCCACTGAAAAGAACACATACAATAGATCCTGAGTAAGTGCTCATTGGTATATTGAAATATAAGCTACATTAATAAAGAAATGAGAGAAAGGACAGCAACATTAATTTGATTTGGTGTTGAAGTGGCCATTGCTTTGCTTCCAGAGGTTTTCCTCACTGGTCCTTCCTTCCATTTGTAAGAGGTTCCATTGCTTTAGACACACAATCCAAGACTACTCCATTTATAAACCACCTGTGGTTACAGGTCTGAGAATGAAAAGTTGAGACAAGATTAGTTGAGACAAGAATTTACCAGATTTTCTGCAGTTATTAGAAACCTGAGTGGAGACAGTACTACTGAGGGTTATTAGAAACTAGTTATCTTACTCATTTCTCCAATTTATAGCCCAACAAAATTGTCCTGTAAAGGCAAAGAGTAAATATTCTCAGCTTTGCAGGCAATGGTCTTTGTCATTACAATTCTGTCAATAAGACATGAAAGCAACCATAGAATCCACCCTGTTAATATGGTATCTCCCAAAACAAGTGTGCCTATCTGTCCACCTACACACCAATGTTCTGGGTAGGAGAGTGTTTAACTGTACCACCCAAAAGAATTACACCAACACTTCTGCAAATCTGTGGGGATCATGAACTGGTTATGATTATTAAAATTACTTTTAATATTTTAATATTTAACTGTGTGAACCCCTCATATAACTGCACAGTATGTACATGATAATTGTCGAGGCTGCTTATTGCTGACAAATGCCCTGTGTGTGATTTGCTGTGAGTCGAACATGGGTGGTCCAATGTTTAAACCTTTCATTTCTTCTGTCACTGATTTGAAGTCAAAACCAAACAATGAGAAATCATAAGAAACATGAGGGGAGATTTGAGGATACCCAATTATTTTAGGTCGATTCTCTGCCCCTACTAGATTCTAGGATTTATTTTTCTATTTGTGATATTTTTATACCCATGACTCATCTATTCTAATACTTTTACATAAACATATTTTGTCTCTTGGAGGCTATGAATTATAACCCTGTTTCCATTTTCCCAAAAGCCTCTAACTTGGTCCATCCTTTCCTTCACACATGTGGGGTGGCAGAAGCTAAGGCGACATTCCAATGCTTACACTTTAATTATAAAATATATGTATGCCTTGGTACACACACACACACACACACACACACACACACATAAATGCCTTTAAGAAAAATAAGATTGTGAGGCTCCCTTTATAAGCTTCTATGAAAGATTATTTAAATCTAATAGGCCTTTTGAGAAACTTTGCCCTACTTCATCTACCTCTCTATCTTACCACATCTCTGGAATTCAAAATAATATTTCCTACTTAATTCATTTATTTTTGTTTATTTGTATCTAAACAGTCTGTGTTTCTACTTTTCAGAAAATACTTTATTCATATTTGGAGTTCAGTTAGAGTTGCTCACATAGTATTTGCTCCTTGATGAAAAAAGAAAAATGCTTCAGCTTTCCATAGGAAGGGCAACTCAGCTAAGAATCTTAACACAAATAGCACTAGATCAGATCCCACACCTCAGTAATTTTTACCAGCTTTCTCTCTCTCACTGACTCTTGCTTCAGCTGATTTCAGCATGCCCCACACTGAACAAATTGTCAGCAACAGCATTTCCCTTGCACACTTGCCCCTATTTTAGGTTCACTGAGATGACATGGATGAGTCTGGATCATCTTTGAATCCTTCTTGCTCCTCATTTCTCATATCCAAAAAGTCACTAAGCTCTATGGACTCTAAATATCTATTAAATCCTTCCACCTCTTCATCACCACTGCCACCAGCCTAGACCAGGGCTCCCACAGAACCCTCCTAAACTTCCTCCACACAGCCTTCGTCGACCCAGGCTCTTCTCCCTCCAAGTCGTTCTTCATGATGTGAGCACAGTAAGCTTTCTCAAGTGCTTCTTGTTATTCCACAGACGATAAGCTTTCAAAGGCTTTTTATTACTCTTAGAATAACAGCCAGACTCTTCAATAAAACTGACTGCGTCACTGGCGCCCTTGGCCTTCCTCGTCCTGTGCACTCACGGTTCCACCAACTAACTGTTTTCTCAGTATACAGTAATCACTCTATCCTCTGCTTCTGCTGGCCCCACTGTAGTTCACTCTCTTTGCCATTGAACCCTACTTTAACCTTTCCCTTACTCATCTTTCCTTTCTTAATATAAATGGCTGGTGCTCTACACAGACTCCCCTGCCCATGTTGGGTAACTTTTAAGCATTTTGTATTGCTTCCTTTAGATCACTTGTTACTCCTTCTGGTAAATTTTTGTAAAAAGATAAAACCTCCCTGGAGTCCCTTCACCTCCCCTGCCCATGGAAAGCTTTGTGAAGCTGAGACATGGTTTAAAAGTAAACACATAGTTTTCTTAGTCTCTTGTACGTGGAACAGTGTCTGGCCAAAGGATAAAGAACAATAAATAACTATGCACTGAGTCTCTCAGGGTTCCATAGAATGACAGGACACAGCTGCAAAAAGTCAGCCAGGAAAATGTGAAGGGGATTCATCAGCAAATTTGAAATCTCAATATATTTCTGAAAGAAAGCAAGGAAAGAAAAATATGTCCTCTGATGAAACAGAGAGGAGGAAATTGCATCCCAGAATATGCTGTGAGATGCTGCATCTGAGGTGAGAGTACATGTCCACGGGAACCCAGGAGAAAACTCCACCTCACAATCAGCTGATGTGATAGAGGGATACAGAGGGAGGAGCTGTCTGAACATACTGGAAGGAACTGTTGGTTTAGCCCCATTTCATTCTCAGAGCAGCAAGCAGAGCACTATTTATCCCTAGGCAAAAGAGCAAAATATCTTTTCTGTTGGTGAATTGCTTAAACTTGAGGGAAACTCTGACTTTCAGAATTGGCATTGTTACCCCAGATTTATATGTGAGGCTCACAACCTTAAAGCTCTCATCCCCTCCTTTCACCCAAAATAGAAGATGGCAATAGGCATAATTCACTCAGCAATCTAGGGTTTCCCATCAATCATTCCACCTACTCATGTGTTCTATCAGGAAACAGAAAGCAGAGGAGTTTGAGCCACCTGAAAAAATCACCTTTCAATATAAATGGACAGCTAAGAACTTCAAACAGTAGGCAGTTTGAAAGATGAAGTAAAAAAAAAAGTGGATAATTGGTCACAAAAGAATCATAAAAACTCAGCAAATAAAAGGACAATATTAAATTCCTTAATGAATTTCTTAAAAAGATACAAGAAAACTTTGCATTTGTAAAACAAGATTGAGAATTTGTAAAAAAGAACCAAAAGAAAACAAGAAAAATCTCTTAAAATCAAAATATGTAACTGTTAAAATAAACAAATAGAAAGTATGTGGTAGAAATGTCTCAGAACACATTGCAAAAGACAAAAAAAAAAGTTGATAACATGAGAGAAAAATATAGATAGTAGAGGATCAATTTAAAAGGTTCAGTAACTAACAATAAATTCATAAAAAAAGAATTTGAGAGAATGAAATTTAAAAAGTGCATATAAAAACATACAAGGACCCACTCACTGAGTAACAACTTGTGCTAAATTAATAAAATATCTATACCTTTATACAATCTTGTAAAATTTCAGAATGTTAAGGGGAAAAAATCTTAAATGCTTCTAAAGAGAGAAAACATGTTACATACAAAACAAATATAAAACTAGAGGAAGGGTCAAATTCTGCTTCTACAACTCAAATGTAGGGGAAACAAAGATAGAGGGCTTGGAAATATGAAGACTTATACATGCATTTAAAGGTAACTTAAAGTTTTCTGCTTTAAGTGAGTCATTTTGTGGGGAATATTCCGTAATTTTAGTTAAAATAATCCTGTCAGGCTCTTTCTCAGTTCTCGAGGGTTCTTTCCACCCTCCTATCTTCTTCCAAATAAGTTATCTGCAGACTGGTTTCACTGGGTTTCACATCAATAACTCTTTCCCAGGGTGAATCAGTTTTGGATAAACTAGACACGAGAAACCAACATGAGAAACCTTATACCATTATCCTTTGACTTATATAACCCACTGGTGCAGTGCAAGAATAGATTCACAGATGAGTCTGTAAAAGATTGTACACACACAAAAAAAAACTTAGGGAGAAAGAATTCAGAGGTTCCTTGTAAAAAGTAGCCTTGCTTTTAGGAGAGAGAGCGGGGGAAAATGGATTCTCTTTCTCTGGCCATTAGCTTACAGGAATAGGAGGCTCAATGTCAGCAGCCAATGAGCTACTAGCCTTGGGATAAAGTCAATACACAGAGAATAGAACCAAAGAGACCAGAAACCATCCTGAAGCCCAAGTTGTATATGAAGGTTTCAACATTCATACAAATTTCTTTATTGCTTGAAGCCAGTTTGAGTTTAGTGCTCTCTTATTAGTGGTTGAGCTACTGCAGGGTTCTCAGGAGGAAGATTCTCTAGTCAGTTGAGATGTTTCTTCCTTCAGGCCAGGTGCCTTTCTGTGTTGGTGTCTACTGGAGCCTGATTGGATGTCAGTCATTAAGGATCCTACACAGGTCCTCCTATTCAAGTCCTCACGTCCACGGAATTAAAAAGCCACTGAGTCATGGGACAAGAACGAATAGGGATTATGCAGAGAAATATATTAGTTTTCTCATTAGCAACACTGGATGCTAAAAGACAATCAAGCAACAATTCTATTTTTTTAAAATCCTATACCCAACAACCTTATCATCAACTGGAAGACAGAATAAAAAAAAATGTAAATATACTGAGTAAAAAGTTTTCCTCCCCTTCACTTTAGTTTGAATTTATAAAGTCCTTGATAGTCAGACCATTAATCATAAATTAGTATAACAAGTAGGGATAATTTGAGGAACAAGAGAGCATAGAATACTGTGTATAACTGTAAAAGAATATTGTGTGAATAAGATGTATAATTAAAGTCAATGTATTCTATCCCTAAACATCTTTTTCCTGACCACCTTCCATGTTGTTTTGCTAAAAATATATAAGTGTATTATGATTGTGTCTATGGTACAGAGATTTTTAGTGTATGGGATATACAGTGAAGATAGAAGGTATTGATGAAATTCAAATTCACTGAAGCAAATGGGAATTAAAGGGGGGAGATCAATCCCTAGAGAGTTGCCTTGGGAAATGCTATTATATGTTTTATAATGTTACATTTTCTCTTAAACAATTATGTGTATAACTATCTATATGTATTAAAGAAAAATCATGAATGAATACAAAAAATGTAGTTAGAGGGCATGAGTTAACACATGCTTTGTCTTTAGGTATAATTACATAGAAGTATCTGTCAAAGATTTATGGAATATCAAAAAAGAAGAAAAAATGAACTAACAATATCTTTTTTAAAGTCAAGCTTATATTGAATATTTGATTCTATACAGCTTTTAGACTGATAAAGCATGTGTCATTTCCAGTTCAGGTTTAGAGTCTATTCACATTTTTTCAATGAAGATACAATTACAAAGCTCAGCTTATTCTTAAAGAAAAATGATATTATTCTTTTAAGCTGCAGTAGGCTATTAGACTGATCCCTCCTAGCTTGATAAATCAAATGATAAATTACCACAATAAAAACATCTATGACAAAAAGAATTTTACAGGCTCTACTTATTGGCTAAAATATTTTGCTAACAAATTCCGTAAGTTCATTGTATTTCAAAAACCTATAAAGATACCAGGAAGAAAAATTATGTGCAAAAATTATAGATAGCCATAATGTTTACAGTAGCCAGATTATTAATAGCTTAAACAAAGGGTATTTATGAATGTTTCAAATGATAATCAAAGAAGAAATGCTGAAATCATGCAATGTATTTCAGGGTTTATTAGTTTGTTTTCCTCTAGGGTAATAGCTGTTAGAAAATGTACTGTAAAAAGTAGTATAAATCAATTGATGAAAAAAAAAAGCATTTGAAAAATTCAACACCCTTTCCTGATAAAAACTCTCAGCAAAGTGGGAATAGAGTTATCATACCTCAACATAATAAAAATCTTATATGACAAACCTACATCCAACTCATACTAGTACTCAATGGGCAAAAACTAAAACCATTTCTCCTAAGAATAGGAACAAGAGAGGGATTCCCACTTTTACCACTCCTGTTTGACGTAGTACTGGGATTGTTAGCCGTAGCTATCAGATAAGAAGAAACAAAAGGCACTCAAACTAGGAAAGAAGTAAACCTGTCATTATTCAGAGATGACATGATATTGTACATAGAAAACTCTAAAGACTCTATCAAAACAACTACTAGACTCAATAAATGAATTCAGCAATGTAGCAGGATACAAAATTAACACCCAGAAATCTGTGGCTTTTTTATACACCAATAATGAACTCACAGAAAGAGAAGCTAAAAAAAAAAAATACCATTGACCATTGCAACAAAAAAAATTGAGATACTTAGGAATAAACTTAACTAAGGAGGTGAAGGACATGTACTCAGAAAACTATAGGACATTGAAATAAGAGGTAGATGAAGACATAAGCAAATAGAAAAATATACCATGTTCATGGATTAGTAGAATCAACATCATTAAAATGTCCATACTACACTCAGCAATGTATAGATTCAATGAAATCCCCCTTAAAATACCAATGGCATATTTCACAGACCCAGAAAAAAACTCTCTAAAAATTCATATGGAATAAAAAAGACCCCAAATAGCCACAGCAATCTTGAGAAAGAAGAACAAAGTTGGAGGGATCACAATACCAGATATCAAGCTATGTTATAAAGCTAATGTTCTCAAAGCTGCCTGGTACTGTTACAAGAATAGAATAATGGAACAGAACAGAGAACCCAGAAATTAATCCAAACCATTATACTCAATTAATATTTAAAAAAGGAGGCAAGAGCATACAATGGAGCTGAGACAGTCTCTTCAATAAATAGTGTTGGGAAAATTGGACAGATATCTGCAAAAAATAAAATAAAACATATACAAAAATAAACTAAAAATGGATAAAGGACTTAAACATAAGATGGAAAATCATAAAAATCTTAGAGGATTCCATATGCAGCAAAATAGCAGACCTATGTCATAGCAATATCTTTACCAATATAACTCCTAGGGCAATGGAAATTAAGGAGAAAATAAACAAATGGGACTGTATCAAAATAAAAAACTTCTGCACATCAAAAGAAACAACAAAAAACAAGAAAGCCAACTGCATGGGAGAACACATTTGGCAATATTATCTCTGATAAGGGTTTAATCTCCAACATTTACAGGGAACTCATACAACTTAACAAAAAGATATAAACAATCCAATCAAAAAATGGGCAAAAGACTTAAATAGGCATTTTTTGAAAGAGGATATACAGAAGACCAAGAGACATATGAAAATATGCTCAAAGTTACTAATCATTGGAGAGATACAATTCAAAAGGACAATGAGGTACCATCTCACACCTATCAGAATGGCTATCATCAACAAATCAACAAACAACAAGTGCTGGTTGAGATGTAGAGAAAAAGGAACCCTCATGCAGTCCTGGTGGGAATGCAGACTGGTACAGCCACTGTGGAAAACAGTATGGAGTTTCCTCAAATAATTAAAAATAGAACTGCCATTTGACCTAGTAATCCCACTTCTAGGAACATATCCTAATAAATTAAAACACCAGTCCAGAAAGAAAATATGCACCCCTATGTTTATAGCAGCACAATTTATAATAGCTAAGATTTGGAAACAGCCCATTAGCAGATGAGTTAATTAAAAAACTGTGGTACATCTATACCAAGCATGTCAAATTCATGGCCCACAAGCCACATGCCTCATTTATGTGGCCCATATTAGCCTTTGAGTTTGACATGCTTGATCTATACCATGGGGGGTCGGGGGGGGGGGGGAGAGGAAATCTTATCATTTGCAACAGCATGGATAGAACTGGAGAGTTTTATGCTAAGTGAAATAAGCCAGTCAGAGAAAGGTAAATATCACACGAACTCACTCATTTGTGGAATATAATGAACAACATAAACTGATGAACAAAAATAGAGCCAGAATCATAGAAGCATCGAACAGAGTGTCAAACTTCAAAGGGAAGGCAGGAGAGGGTAGGAAATCATCCAAAGGGCTCATATGCATGCATATCAGCAAAACCAATGGACACAGACACAAGGGGGTTGAGGGCATGTGCTAGGGGTGGGAGTGGCTAGGGAAAGGTCAATGAGGGGAAAAGGAGACATATGTAATTCTTTAAACAACAAATTTATTTTTTTTAAAGTAGTACCAATCATAGTTAAAGTATCAAGCATAGAGCAATTACATTATATATTAAAAATTACACAAAATACATTATATTATTTCACTATAATAATGGGTGAACATTTTCTCAATGAAAGTTTTCAATAAAAGCTTTCAAAAACAAACAAAATAATCATTTAATCCAGTGGTTCTCAACCTTCCTAAGGCCGAGACCCTTGCATACAGTTCCTCATGTGGTGGTGACCCCCAACCATGAAATTTTGCTACTGTTATGCATCGTGATGTAAATATCTGCATTTTCCAATGGTCTTAGGCGACCCCTGTGAAAAGGTCGTTCGACCCCCAATGGGGTCGCGACCCACAGGTTGAGAACCACTGATTTAATCTGATTTTAAGATTATTTAAATTAAAATGTACGTTTAATTTCATTGTACCAAGAATATTAGAGAAATATTCTTACTATCTTTCAAAAGAAACTGTAATAAAGAGAAATAGTAAAGATAAAATACCTGGAACAAAGAAAGGAGAATTAAAAAATATTTGAAACGTCAAAAAGTAATTTTATAAATAACAAAATATTGTACTGAAAAGTTAGCCCAATTTCAAATATTATATACAGCCTAAAAATATAAAAATCCTCTTATCTAGAAATACAACTAATAGTGTTAAGTATCATTCCCAATACATTTTTCATTTTTGTAGGTCTTTGGATCTTAAATTATTTAAAATGAGGAGAAGAGAGGCTATTGCTACTTCAAGTTTCTAGTCTGGCATATAAGGTACTTAAAAGTCACCCATTCCATGCTGCCAACTAGTAAAAAGTTGGAAAAATATATATATTCTTGAATCATCAGAGAAGTGAATTCACAAGGCAAAATGCTGGGCCCAAAACTGGAAAGACGGGTAAATAGAGAGAATAAAAACTTAACCCAAGCAAAAATCTACTAGTAGAAACCTCCATGGGAACTTTTAGGAACGTCTAAACATAAATTGACACATTTCTGGAGGCACCAATGTGGACAAGTCTTCCAGTTAAAAACTCCAACATATAAGGGAACTTCCATACTTTTGTGAGTCCTACCTCCAGGAGCTCTAACAGGTCCTAACAGTGAATATCTAAGGAAAAAAAAACCCTCTGTTCTTCTTCCACCAGCAGGAGGGGAAATAAACCATTTTTTAAATACACCAGAGCATTCTCCTCTTCTTAACAAGGCCTGATCTCAAGGGGAATTATTTTACCAGAAACTATCTGATAAGGTTTTATCAGAACCTAACCTACCTGTGGAAAAGGAAATGTCCAACTTCAGCCCACTCTAGACATCTGAAAACCTAAGGGGACGGGGGGACAATTGAGAGGCACTAATGAGGTTCGCAGTCCAGGGACACTGACTTAGGGCAACTGAGATGTAGTCACATAACGGTTTCCCCTCCCTCCTCTGTTCTGTGAAAGACATTGTCAAGAGAATGAGAAGACAAGATACTGAGTGGGGAAAAAAATATTTACAAAAGAAATGCCTAATGAAAGACTATTGTCCAAAATATACAGACAACTCTTAAAATTCAATTAGAATTTTTTAATATATACAGTTGAAAGGTATACAGATAAAGAAGATATCAAAATTAAATATAAAAGGATGTTTAAGTACATAAGATGTTTAACATCATATGTCATTAGGAAGTTGCAAATACACACAACAATGACATACCTCTACATACCTAGGAGGTAGCTAAAAAACAAAACACCAACAACACCAAATGATGAGGAAGATGTGGAGCAACAGGAACTCTCATTTATTGCTGGTGGGAATGCAGAATGCTATATACACTTTGGAAATTAGTTTGACAATTTCTTACAAACCTAAACATACGCTTTCCAACAATCATGCTCCTTACAGAGAAATATATGTCTCTGTAAAGACCTGCAAATTAATGTTTATAGTAGCTTTATTCATAATTGCCAAAATTTGGAAGCAACCAAGATGTCCTTTGGTAAGTGAATGGATAAATAAATGGTGGTATATCCAGACAATGGAATATTACTCAGTGCTAAATGAAATGAGCTATCAAACTATGAAAAGAAATAGAGGAATTTTTTCGATGCATGCACTAAGTGAAAGATGCTAATCTGAGGAGGCTACTTACATATAATTCCAACCATATGACATTCTGGGAAAGGCAAATCTATGAAAACAGTGAAAAATTCAGTGGTTTTCAGGAGTTAGGTAAGAAGGAGGAATGAATAGGCAGATGACAGATGTTTTTAGGGTAGTGAAACTATTCTATACAATGTTACAATGGTGGATACATGCCATTATACATTTGTCAAAAACCCACAGAATGTACAAAACCAGGAGTAAACCCTTATGTAAACTAAAGGTCGGGTGGTATTGGTGTGTCCATGTAGTTCCATAATTCATAACAAATACACCACTGTGGTGTAAAATAAAGAAAGTTTTATAGGTGTGAAGATAAGAGTATATATAACTGTATTTCCTACTCAATTTTGATGTGAACCTAAAACAACTCTAGGAAATATAGTTTATTAATTAAGAAAATATTTCCCAATGCTACAGAAATTAATCAGGTCTTGACAATGTGCATATCATTCCCCAAGTTAGGCAGTGAGGAAAATGGACTCTTTGATAGGAAAATAAATTAAGTAATTTATTAGTAAAGCACAAAATTTTCCCAGTTATTCTTCAAAAGAAATTTTCTTTTATGAAATAATTTTCAGAAACTCTATAATATTCTCTTGGAAAGCAACATTTCATATTTGCTTATAAATCATAAAGAAAAGAAACCTAATTAATTTTGTTTAATACAGTGCTTATTTATTCAGCAAACCTTTATATAGCATTTACTTTATAGCGGATATTCTTCAAAGCGTTTTTCAAACATTAATTTGTAATTAAACTTCTCATATGGACTAACTTTTTGAGTGATTTTTTAAATGTATCTTTATTGTTGAAAGTATTACAGATGTCCTGCTTTTTGCCCCCATAGATGGCCAATAGACATGAAAAAATTGGCCAGCCACTAATCAGCAGAGACATGCAAATTAAAACAACTATGAAGTATCACCTCACACCTGTCAGAATGGCTATCATCAACAAATCAACAAATGACAGTGTTGTTGAGGATGTGGAGAAAAAGAAACCCTTGTGCACTGCTGGTAGAAATGCAGACTGGTACAGACACTGTAGAAAACAGTATGGCATTTTCTCAAAAAATTAAATATGGAACGCCCGTTTGACCCAGTAATAAACTCTTAATTAACCGTCTCATAAGAACCCTTTGACCCATCTTACAAGTGAGAAAACTGAATCACAAGGAGATTAAGTAAGTTATCCAAGTCAGTACCTAGTAAATTGTGGAGCTGGGATTCAAATAAACTGGTTTAAACATGGAGCCACTGTTTAATATAAAACTATACAAATAAAATGGAATTCATATTCTGATATACTTTGGAAAATAATGGTACATTACATTATAGTTCTGAAAAATTTTTCCTTTGGGTTTTGTCATTTGAAAGTACAGTCAGCCTAGAGATAGGTGGTACCAAGGTATTTTATAAATATTAAATTATTTTTCCTAGATTTCAGAGCTAGTAAGTGATGAAGGTTGACATTTCAGTTACAGTTTACTGAACTCTGAAGGCTGTTCGCTTTGCAATATGCTCCGCTAAGAAAAGCAAGGTTTTCTACTATACAAATGAGGAAGGGGTGGGGTGCAGCACAAGGAATGATGGGTGTTAAGACTGGAAAGGGATTTGAAGGACAAATGTGAATAGTAGGAACCCTACTTCCAGCTGAGGCATTTGGACATGATTGAAGAGAAGAAAATGGTGGCTCGTTGAGGGGGTTTGAGCTGAATAAGGGATAATCAAAGCAGTTCGCTGTAAAGGTGAATTTATACAATAGGAACAATGTTTGGAATTAGGAAAGAATGGAAGCTCAGAGAAACAACATTATTAAGTTTGCAGTGTGGTCCCATCACAAATAAAAGCTTGTCTCCTTAAAATAACCAATATTTTCTGTCCCTTGATTATACAGAAAAAAAAATTTACATATGCAACAGAGCTTCAAACACATTTGAATAAAAATTGAGTAAATTTCTCCTTATTTGCCCTATTTATACATTTCCATCTCCTATTTCACCTACAGGCAGAGTGAAGGTTCCTGTTGGCAACTCTTCAGGAGGAGAATAGTAACTGCTCTTCTGGAGTAGAGGGAGTATTGCTACCCACTACATAAACCGGGGGCAGCATGTGCTGCAAATCTACAAGGAATCCTTTGCCAACTGCAATATGTCCTTTATCTGCATTTTACAAGGACGGCTCCTTTTTCTTAAAGGTATCTGGGCTCTGTTCAACTGCTTTTAAAGCCAACAAATACAAAACAACAGGTCTTAAGGCAATTATAGAGAGCTGTTTTCACATGATCAGCTCTACCTGACAAATACTCAAAATTGAAACAGAACTCCAAACCACCTACTCACAAGGACATAAGCTCAGCCTAGCTAGACTGTTCAAGGTTGTGACAAGAACATGATGCAAGAATCCCTCCACCCCAAAAAGAGGCAAATCTGAGGAATGGAAAATCAATTGTGACCATGTAATGTATATGCATATAGTTTTTAATGTGATTTTTAATATTTAATAACCAACCCAAAACAGCTACATATGTTCCCATCTTCAGGTCTGAGTTCAGTCTTAGAGAAAATGATCTCATGGGCTAACACCCTCACCAGCAGACTTGCAGGACCCCAATTCTGTTTCCAGGCAGGCTACCCTACAAAGAGGTTCAGACTAGGGACCCTAGCTGGGGGCAGGGTGCACATTTTGAGCCCATTTCTGCAGGCACTGTCAGTACATTGAGCTGCAGGCTGCATGCGGTTTCTATTCTCGTTTCCATTCTGTTGCTTTCAATGTTTTTGGAATCAGTTGAAGTTGAAACATCTTGGAAAAGAAGTTGGGACTGGGTTTTTTTTTTAAGCCCCTGGTTTCAATTATTTTTAAATCTGACGCACAAACACTGCTTTTAAAGATATATGACTAAAGTCCAAATAAGGATCTTTTGATTTTTTTGAAATACATGTGGTTGAAATTTGAGAGCTGACTGCTGCCAAGCTGCAGTTCAGGGAATAGAATGCTGGCACCCGAAAGAGCTGTTGTTCGGAGGACAGTGCTAGAAGGAACTGTCCTCTAAAAGGAAAATATAAATTTTCATGATTTCGCTGATGCTTGTGGGACAATTCCATAATCCTTTGTGAAACATGTAAAAGTTGAAAGGCTAACTCCCTTGTTGTTTATTCAGCTTTTCAGCTGTAAGTTTCTCATTTGCATAAACTGGGCTTAGATTAAATCCTCCTACCAATAATTTTTAGAAGTGCATTTGCTAGATACCATGCTACACTCCCACTCATTCAAACCATTCCATATTTTTAAGTTTAACCTGAAGGTAATGAGTACTGATCTCTCTCAGAGAAATGTTCAGTGTTTAATAAACTGTTCTGGTACAATTGGAATTGTGGGAAGGTCGTTTAGGCAACAATGCTATTCAGAGCGAAAGTATCAAAATATAACTTACCTGTTTATGGCAGGTAATAAGTGAGTGCTTCTAATAAATTACACTCCAGTGCTCATTGTAAAGTCACTGTAGATCATCATCTAGTGTCTTAGCAAATGCTACACATAAAAAAACAACAACATAGAGTCCTGCCATTTTTGACTAGCTAAGGGTATTTTGCCACATCTGACAAAATACCCCAGGAACTCTCATACCCATTGGAGAGATAAAAGTTGAAACTAGATTGTGCTGCCAGAGAGTTCCATGAAGAAATAGCAAGATCATGCAGGAAAACTAACATGCAATAAAATCAAGTAAGGGGAAATTCTAAGAATCATAATGGGAATAGGAAAAGTACTATTTAAATATTTCCAGAATATATTACCAAACCTTTAGAATTGGTTACCTCAGACAGGTAGAACTAAGGGAAGAAAATGATACTACTATTTTTCTATAAATATATACTGTTTTTAAATAAATGTTTATGAAAGCTGGCTTTTTAAAATTCTACATAGATTTTCAGAATCACTACACTCTTCCAAAAGTAGTTCCTAGACACCCTCTACTTTACAATAACAAAAAATATGTGAAGATAATAGGTCTCTTTGATGACTTATGCTAAAGCTGAAGTTATGTGACATATAAATGCAAAAATATTAGTCAGCTAAGCTCATGCTTGGCATTATAGAGCTGATGGTCCAGGTAAATTAATGCAATTTTTACTATCTCCAGATGCTTTAATAGTGTAAGGCACAACTACAAAGACAGTATTCTACAGGTATGAATAAAGGACAAAACATCTACACTAATAAAAGAGTAACATGCAAATTGACTGTACCTCTGCTACACCCACAAGCCATGTCCACCAGCCAATCAGGAGTAGGTATGCAAATTAACCCAATCAAGATGGCAGCAGCCATGGAGCTGCAGTGAGCAGGAGGCTTAGGTTTCCCTGGCAATAGAGGAAGCCAAGCTTCCTGTCCATCCTGTCCTCTGCTCAAACCTACAAAGTTTTAATTATAGAAGATAAATAAATCCTAACAAAAATGGCATGGCCATGGAGTTAGAGTGAGCAGGAGGGTTGGGTTGCCCCCAGCGATGGAGGAAGTCAAGCTTCCCGCCAGCCCTGACTGGTCCTGGCCTCTACTCAAGGCTATAAAGTTTCAATTATAGAAGATAAATAAAGCCCAGATATTTGCTTCCAGCTGGCACTGCCCTCCACTCAAAGAGGCACTGAAAAAGAAAAAGAAAAGAAAAAATGGTGGTGCTGGGAGCTTGGGTCATTGGGGGATGATCAGGCCAGGATTGGACAGCAATTTTGGATGATCAGGCTGGTGGAGGGTGGGACCATTGGGGGTAAGCAGACCAGCAGGGAGAACAGTTGGGGGTGAGCAGGCCATCAGTGGGGGTCAGTTGGAGGTGATCAGGACAGCAGGGAGGGGCAGTTTGGAGTGAGCAGGCCAGTGGGAAGGAAAAGTGAGGGCAAGCAGCCCAGCAGAGAAGGCAGTTGGGGGTAATCAGGCTGGCGAGGGGGCGGGGGGAGTTAGGAGTGAGCAGACTGGCAGGCAGAGTGATTAGGGGCAATCAGGCAGGCATGCAGGCAGGTGAGTGACAGGAGCTAGCAGTCCCAGATTGTGAGAGGGATGTCTGACATCCAGTTTAGGCCTGATCCCTGTAAACCAACAGTAGGACATTCTTTGAGGGGTCCCAGATTGTAGAGGGTGCAGGCCGGGCTGAGGAACATCCCCCACCCCATACACGAATTTCATGCACCGGGCCACTAGTATACAGATAATCTGACTTAAATTTACAATAGAGTAATCATATGGAAAATAATTTGAGAGAATAATTGATGGCCATAAAAGCATTTAATGAGTACTGTATGTTTATGCTACATCTGACAAAATATCCCAGGAACTCTTGTATCAGTTGAAAAGGTTTTAAAAATTGAAACTACTTTCTACTTTAGAGTGGAAAGTTATTTTTTTCTAATTTACCTAAAAAGTCTTCCCGAAAAATAAATTGAGATTTCAGAAATATCTATTTGGAAACCTGCTAAAGTTTGATAACCTTAAGAGGATGGTTGTTTTTATTTAGAGGCTTGAAAAGAGATATGGAAGCAGAAACTGATGAATGGTAAAGAGAAATCCATATGAGAATTAAAAAATAACACCGTGATTAAAGTATAGGATATTCCTGTAAATGAGCCCACTCTCCTCCAGATGCCTTTTTTGGCATTTTTATGAATACCTGTAGTTGTGTGAGTCATGCTGAAAGTGATTATGTGCCCCTTCTTCTGATCTAGTTTTACTGTCTTGGTTAAACAGACAACTGGGCATGGAAGAATGTTAAAGTCAAGAAGGACCATCATAAATGCTTCATTTACCTTCTGAAGTTTAAGTGTTTGATACAACAGTATAATTTGTGACATTAATCTTGTTACATCACCATTCTATGAGAGGAGCTGCTATTATTTCACGTAAGAAACAGAATGTCTTCTTTGTTTACCTCAGTTTCCTGAACTAAATAGAGGTGATACTTACTGTTCCTATTTTCTACAGAGGTGAGATCCTGGTGGTTAAGCAGGTTGGAGGTCCTTCTTGCAGAGACTACAAATTTATGTTACCAGCTAAGAAGTTTTTGTTCCTCTTTTGGGCAGAAATAATGGAATTTACAAATAATTCTGGGTTTTAAGGCAAAAACATACTTTTTTCATTTGAATGTAGAGGGTAAAGCATATAAAATTATCTCTCTATCCCCAAAGTATAAAAACGAGAGATCATAGCTTTTCTTTTTGTTTAAAATAGGAAGAGAAGCCATAAACAAATTAGGTATAAAGACATGAAGCAGAAAAGAATAATTTAGAAGAAAATAAAAGAAAATGTGCTAAGTGAAATACTTCATTCAGAGAAAGACAAGTATCACATGATTTAACTTATATGTGGAATCTAATGAACATAATAAACTGACAAAATGGAAGACATGGAAGCATGCAATAGACTGAGGATTCTTAGAGGCAATTGGGGGGTAAAGGGGTGGAAGAGATCAACCTAAGAGCTTATATACATATATGATTAGCCCATGGACACACACAACAGTGGAGTGAAGGACCAGGGAATGGATGGGAGTAGGGAGGAGGAGGATCAAGGGGGTGATGAGGGGGAAGATACCTGTAATACTTTCAATAATACATTTTTTTAAAAAAGAAAGCAATTGCAAATCCACTCATGTAGACCTTGAATATAGAACCAGAGATAGTCTATGAGGTCATGGGCTAGACCTGCATGCACCTGGGAGCCAGGTCTGTGCCTTCTTCCAAGGAAAAGGGGCAAAAATAAATCACTAGACTCCAGCCCAGCACAAATGCAGTTAGTGGTACGTGTCAAGGATATGCAGTTATTAGTTTTAAGGTGGCTTTTCCTATTGTGTTTTATTTAGCATGATACACACAAAATGGAGAAAAACCACTGTACTTAAGAACCAGCATGATTGCAATATCATAGCAAACAGACTATGGGTGCAAAGTATGCAGTCCCTGCAAGATAAATTCAGGAATATCTGTCAACAATTCTACAGAAGGAAACAAAGACCATTCCATTTGGTTACAGATCCTCAGAGAGAGAGAGTGACAACATGGTGATCTCTGTGGCTCAAGCAAATGTAGAACAAAAGAAATTTCTCCTACAAATTATATTTCTGGTCTGTTAAAATATGACAGGAGTAATTATTTTTAGACTTTTATGAGACCCTATAAATAAAGGAATGTGCTTTAAAGGAAAAGTCAAGGAAGTTTAATTATATAAATAACAGGTGTTTATTTGAAAAAGATTAGATCAAAGGGGGATAAATTATTTCAAAAACATAGCTAGCAGGTATTTATGTAAAAGAAAACAGTCTTCTGGTCATTAAACTAATTTTTTTGTATTTTAATTGATTTCAGAATGGAGGAGAGGGAGATAGAGATAGAGATAGAAACATCCATTATGTTCTGTCATTGATCAGCTGCCTTTTGCACACACACACACACACACACACACACACACACACACACACACACCCTCCACTAGGGAACAAGCCTGTAACCCAGTCATGTGCCCTGGCCAGGAATGGAACAGAATCCAACCATGAACTCCTGGTTAATAGGTCGATTCTCAACCACTGAGCCATGCCAGCCAGGATCATTAAGCTATTTTTTAATGAAAATGTAAAAGACAAATAAATCTATACTAAGGTCAAGCTGCTCGGAGAAATATAATTCCTCGAAGGTTTTGATTTAAATCTGTATCTTGGACTTTCTCCCCAAAGAAGTCACAGAGGTTCAGACACATGAGACACATTTTCTCAACCACAGTCAAGTTAACCACATTTACCACTGAGAAAGCCAACACCTAAGACTCACAGCAATGGGGAAATGAAATGCAAGAGTCTGTGTTTGCTTTTCATAAAGCCTGGTCAGAACAGCACACACACACACACACACACACACACACACACACACAACAGCATTTAGCCTGATCGTGACTGTGCACGTGCAAAAAGGGCATTTGAGCCTTTTCCTGCTCTCCTTTTTCTCCCCAAAAATGGATCAGCTGGGATCATGTTAGGTTTGGATCACAGGCTATAGTTTGAAAATATCTGCTTCATGTTCTAAACATTGATGCAATTACTGTTGAATTTTAATAAAATACTAGTATATTATGGTCCAACTATGCATGTGTTTATTATTTACCTTTAATAAAAATAGTCTTCTGAAGGCAAGTTAACTTGGAAAAGTCAAGTTACCCAGTCAGCCCTGACACACACCTCAGCTACCTGAGCTGCTCTCATTCATTTCAAAAATAAATACAAATAGTTTTTCTGGTTTGAAATAAATGGAGCTCAATTTGGCACCAATTCACAATGCCAATCATGCTTTTTCTTTTAAGCTCTATTTATCCTTCAGGTCTCTGTATAGCATTATGGCTTTGGGGAATCCTCTCTGACCTCTGTGTTAACCTTCCATGAGTTCCCACAGCACCCACCATACTATTCCATCAGAGTTTATTACAGGGTGCCTGACTAGGCTCCCTGCTTGAGGATAGGAGGTCTGTGTAGCAAAGATTGAAACATATTCAAATCATGTAATATTGAGCATAATTCCTTATTTGAAATATTTTTGAATTAATGTAAAAAATAAACCAGGGAACTTTTTCTAAGTACTATTTATTTCTCAGAGAATATTCTCTAGGATGCATTCTACTCTCAAAAACTATTAATATGGAACTTACTGGTCCAAAAAGTTTGGAAAATAGTGCCATATATCCTTTTTGCAAATGTATAATTCTCAGCTTAGCATATTAAAAATTCTGAAACAAACTAAAGAAGAAATCATTAAATTTTATTGACTTGCTATTCCCCTAAAGTTACTTAACTCCATAACAATTTTTTATAAAGTTCTAGTGCTTCAAGAAACAAATATTGGGAAATTCTGATTTAGTGCAAAAATATCTATGGAGTGAGATGACAAATAAAAGTAGTGAATAGAAATATATAATCAGATTATAACAGAGGCCAGGAAAACCATTAGGGACGGTAGAGAACACTATGAAATCTGGAGTAAAATGTGATGGTTCTGAAAAGGCAGGCCACCTATGATCAAGAAGGACTTGAGGACGTGGTTGACCTTGGATTCTTATGCTAGAGCTAAAAATGGCGCCAGAGAAATCCTACATTTACATTTCTTCTTGGGAGAGAAGCCTGAGGCTTACACAGAAGTCAAATGTGAGCTTGTTACCCCAGAGGATCCTGAATAGACTTCATACTTCATGAGCCAAGGCCAAATGGAAAAGTTTGTGAGCAGATCTTCAGTCATAACCAAAGAAAAAGCATTCAGTCAAACACAGCTTAAATTAGTTTAAATCAATCTAAAGTGATTTTCTTTTTTAAAAAAGTAATTACTTTTAACTTTTCTTAGGGTAAATGCATAGATAAGTTATATCAAATTGCCACTAGAATAGTCTTCTTTTCCAATTCTAATCAATTGAGGCTGGAGATGAATTTAAAGCATGGATTTGAAAGATTTCAGGGCGTTTATCTATTTGTTTGTACCACTGTATATTATTGTCATGGGGTAGCCCAGAACAGAGCCATATGCAATCAGATAAACCACCAAAAGATATATTACAGAGGTTTTTAATAATAAATATTTATTAACAATTTGGTATGTGTGCTTTTTGAAACACTACACATGATTAGTGACTTTTCTGAATTTTATATAGTGATTTTAATTTTGACTGTATTTAGCTTGAATATTATGTCTCTCATTTTTAGCTTAGAAATATAGAACATTTCTTTCTATGAATAGGAAAAATAAGTAATTCAACATATTGTAATACAAAGAATTACAAGTCCAGGAGAAAAAAAAAATGATTCCAGATAGGTTTGCCATTAATTAATTATATGACTTCATACATACTCTCTCTAATCTCTCTAAGCCTCACTTCCATCCAACAGTAATGTTTGGTGGGGCGGGGGATAAAATAAACAGAGGTAGTGCATTATGTTAAATATTTAGGGGGACACAAAATGACAAATATTTTATTATTGCCAAAACCGGTTTGGCTCAGTGGATAGAGCGTCGGTCTGCAGACTGAAAGGTCCCGGGTTCGATTTGGTCAAGACCATGTACCTTGGATGCGGGCACATCCCCAGTAAGGGGCATGCAGGAGGCAGCTTATTGATGTCTCTCTGTCATCGATGTTTCTAACTTTATCCCTCTCCCTTCCTCTCTGTAAAAAATCAATAAGATATATTTTAAAAAATATTGTATTATTGTCCTTACATAAAGGTTGTAGAGTACTTTAATCCATAGAGATAGACAGTAGATGAGATTGTCAGGGGATGGTGGGAAGGGGCACAGAGAGTTATTGTTGAATAAGTATGAATTTTTAGTTGGGGGAAATGAAAATGTTCTAAAGACGTATGGTAGTCATGGTTGCACAATAATGTGAATATTGAGTGGCCAGATTATTATATGTTCAGAGACCAGTGTATATCCTATATAATAGAAGGCTAATATGCAAATTGTCCCTCGGCCAGGAGTTTGACCAGAAGGCAGGCTGGCCAACCACCCATGTCCCATCCCCCTGGCCAGGATGACCAGACCAGGCCTCTAATACACACACACACACACACACACACACACACACACTGAGTGCCAGATTATTATGTGTTCAGAGATCATAATAATCTGGCCATTCAATATGTGTGTGTGTATGTATATATGAATATGTATGTATATATGCATGTATGTATGTATATACACATATATACATGTATGTGTGTGTATATATATGTATATGGTATATGTAGATGCATATGTATATTTTAACCACAACTTTTAGAAAGCAGTAAAATTTTAGATGCCTAGGGAGCCAGGGAGAGAACATAAAATGGAAATGCAGTTTGAGAAAAGATTGGTGGGTGTCATACTGGAGAACCCAAACCTGTTGGTTCAATAAATGTGTACTAAAAGACTACAGATAGATTCATGTGATAAACATTTACTGAACATCTATAACCAGCCATTCCTCCAGGTGCTCAGATTGGATCAGTACATACGCCAGTTACTCATGGAACTTCATGTCTTCATGGAACAGTTACTTCTTCATGACTCTTCATAGAACTGATATTCTAGCAAATGTGTACAGTGGGCAATCTCTGTCATTCTCAACTGTGGCCAGAAGGCAAGATCTGTGCAAGATTGCCAGACCTGATTTTTTTCAAGGGAAGCCAGATATATGGTATTTTAGATGAAATCTTTACATTTTGAATGTAGGAAAGCAATTCAGTTGTTAAAATACATTGTGTGAACCAAATATCTACAGGCCAAAACCAACATTGGACCATCACTTGCAGTTTCTAAGGGGAATGCTATCTAACAACATTCAGTAATTTCACAAAAACCTAACATGGAATGATTAGTTCAGAGTGTCCGTAAAATATTTTAAGATAATTTTCAGATCTTCCTCACTGTTTACTTTATCAATATTTTTCTTATTCTGCATTAAAGTAAAATTAGATACAAAGACAATAGAGAAAAAGAATAGCTTTTCACACAAGATAAATTATTTCTTCCCAGCATGTAACTTATCACATGTATATTTCTGGAACAACATAGCAAACTGCTTTCTGACAGCACAATGAACAAGACCACCCCAGACATGCATTCTACAACCCTAAGCTGTGTTTGTTCAGAGGAGAAACAGAACAAAATTTATGATCGTCACTTTAGCTCATATCAATATATTTCAAGCACCAGAACACTCTCATTTTGCAGGTGGTACTTACAAGCTTATATTGTAAAGTTTAAAATATAATTCATAAGACTCCTAAGCCCCTAAAACCCATTAATTAACCCTGAATTATCAAACATTTGAAAACCAATAATTTATATCATTTGCAAGCTGAAGCAAATGCTAACAAGCACTTTCACCCTAATAAATTAATGTTATTTCAAAAGTTAAGATAGATGTGTGTTCAAAGTATATTATGTATGGTGTTGGGGTGATTCAGGTTATAAGAAATTATTGTACATTTTAAAGAACTACCTTTCTGTGAAGACTCCATCAATTTTTTCCTGTCATCCTTCTCCACTACCCTCCCCAACAAGCCACCCACTAACATGAGCATTCCTAAACAGGAACCTTATAAGACACATTTCTTCATGCCTGTGTAGTAAATCAGGTAACTAAATGAAATGCAGCTGAGAAATATGAAGTGGACATTGAGATGACTCATTAGGCAGCTGCATAGAACAGACAGAAGAAAGTGGCAAGAAAATCTACCATGAAGATGCCTAGAGTCTGCACACCATCTCCAGTAGATGACCAGAGGAATCTCTACTAATAAAAGGGTAATATGCTAATTAGACCAGGCAT
The DNA here is from genome assembly GCA_011751065.1 of Lasiurus cinereus. Lineage (NCBI taxonomy): Eukaryota > Metazoa > Chordata > Mammalia > Chiroptera > Vespertilionidae > Lasiurus > Lasiurus cinereus. Next base: position 14,151,889 of record JAAGEH010000293.1, read on the forward strand.
CTTCCAGAAGTCCTTCCAGACAAAGCCACCATCGTGGGGCTGAGGCAGAGGCAGTTAGGGGTGATCAAGCTGGCAGGGGAGGACAGTTAGGGGTGATCAAGCAGGCAGAGGGGTTAGGGGTGATCAGACAGGTAGGCAAAGTGGTTAGGGGCAATCAGGCAGGCAATTATGCGAGTGGTTAAGAGCCAGTGATCTCAGATTACAAGAGGGGTGTCTGACTGCCAGTTTAGGCCAGATCCTGCAAAGGTCCCCCCAGGGGTCCCAGATTGGAAAGGGTGCAGGCTGGACTGAGAGATCTTTCCCCCTACCCCACATGAATTTTGTGCACTGGGCTTCTAGTATAAAATAAAGTTCTGGGGAAGATAGTAATAGAACTAAACCTTCCTAAAAGTACAGATTTGCAGATAAAGTTGATATAAAAATAATTAAATCTAAAACTATATAATTAATAGAAACACAACTAAAAGAGCTAGTGATATTTTAGAGAAGTCACTGATTAACAGGGAGTTTGGGGCCCCAAATTATTTGTTTTTTACTTTGTTTCTTAGTCCTAAACTCAATAAGCAAATTGATACAAGTTATAAAATTTGGAGAGACACACACATACACACACACGTACACATACACACCATGTTAACTAAGGTGGCATTTTTAGAAGCTCCTTAAAGCTAAATATCCTACCTAAGAAATATAAAAAAAGTATTATGATAAGGATGTAAGAGAGCACTAGCCAAGGTAAACTAAGAAGTGTTCTAGATTTGCCTATAAACATTGGAAAACTAGCCTATGGATAAAGCAAACCCTACCTCAGAAAATAACAATAATAAATACTTTGATAAACCCAAGAGACAGTAGCCAATGGCCTCATTTGCCTCTTGGTTGGATCTCTCCTGTCAGTTTCTTTTTTTTTTTTCAGTTCCACAGGTCATATGGTAAAATTGGCTTCCTAATGTCTTGTCAACTATCCAATCAAAACCTTTCCATGAAGTGTCCATTTTCTAACTATGTAAGTACAAATGTAGGCTAGATTAAAATCTCTCTAAAAGGAGGGCCAACTCACTCCTCCAGGTTAACTTGTATCTGGCCCCACAGATACTGAGCTCCAAGCCCCTGAGGCCATGCACTGCACCCAAGCACTTCCTCTTCCTCATTCTGTTCTTTCTCCTGAAATGCCTTCTTCTCTGTCTTTACCTGTTTGAATCCCCAGCTAATTGAAAGAACTTTGAGAACAAGTAATGCTTACATACCTTTATACGGAACTTGTTTCAGATAACAAAATGCTTCCATATGTTCACTCATTCCCCAACATCAATTCTCAATAGTTGACAATTATACAATAGGCAGTGTAAAAGATGTTGTAGGTGAAGTGCTAAAAGATATTTGCAGAATTAAATTAAATCTTCAACTCTATAAATAATTTTTTTTACCAAGTTTGATTAAAAAAGTAGTATTAGGATTTTGTGTTTATATGGATGGGCACATATGCATGTTTTAAGTGTACATATATAGTATATTTAGAATTTTTAAAAGGATCTGTGAGTAGTAACTTCTCTCTAGCAACAATTACTATCTACTTTGAAAAAAAGAATATTTCAAAATTAACCTATAAGGGGACAATACATTATCCATATTATTATTACACTGGCCTTCATTTCACAAACAAGAGAAATTGTTTTTATGATTCAAAATACATTTAAAACATTAAATCAGGGGAGAAACCAAGATGGCAGCATAGGTGAACACCTAAACTGCTGCCTCCCACAACAATTTCAAAACTACAACTAAAAGACAGAAATAACGCCATCCAGAACCACAGGAAAGCTGGCTGAGTGGAAATTCTACAACTATAAGTAAAGAGCGGGGGCTCGCAAAGATTCAGAGGAGCTATAAAAAGCTGAGGTATGGAGACATGTGCCTGGAGAGGATGGGCGACGGAAGGTCTGACTGGCTACTTCTAGCAGGAGGGAGACAAAAACTCCTGACTGTGCTGAATCCCAGCCAGACTGCACTGAACCCCAGTTCTAGATGAGACTCATACGGTGGGAGTCTGGACTGTCATGAAAAAGGAGGAGTGCACAGAAACTTAGGGGAGCCATTAAAGGCAGAGGTCTGGAGGCACACGAAAGAGGACTGACTGCTGATTGTGCCCTGGGCTTTTTCTAGTGGGAGGAAAACAGAACCTCCCAAATGCACTGAAATCCAGGTCCAACCGAATGCACTGAACCCCAGTTTCAGATGAGACCCTGGGGACCCAGACTCATATGGGTCACACAGGAGCACACAGAAACTCAGGGGAGCCTGAAAGGCGAGGTCTGTAGGTGTGTGCAAATGCACACAGAGAGGGCTGCAGTGGTTATTGAGGGGCACTGAGACACAGGGGCCACCTTGTAAGGCAGGGCTGATGGAAAATCAAAGCTGTCTGCTCAGCCCTAAGACTCTACCACATCCAAGCCCAGCACAGAGGCTATTGCAATCTTGCACGTCTTAAGGCTAAGTCCAGCACAGAAGTTCTCAGGGCTTAGACACAGTTGATCCTCACAACCAATTGGCTTGGAGGTCAATTCCCCCCAGTGATACCAACAAAAATCAAGACTTAACTGCAACAAGAATGTACACACAGTCCACAAAGGGGTGCACCAAGAGTGTTCACCTCAGGTAACTGAGGAGGTGGAGCTACATATAGGACACCTAGCACACAAAGCTGATCTACCAACTCTGGGAAGCAACGAAAATGTGGAGACAAAGGAACAGATCACAAACGAAAGGAATGGAAGAAAACAAACGACTGGATATAGAGTTCAAAACCATGGTTATAAGGTTTTTTAAGAATTTCTTAGAAAAGATGGATAAATTTAGTGAGACGCAAGAGGAGATGAGAAAGGACCAACTAGAAATTAAACATAAAATTATTGAAATAAAAAATAGTATATAGAGACCTAACAGCAGACAAGAGGAAGGCAACAATCAAGTCAAAGATTTGAAATACAAAGAAGCAGAAAACACTCAACTGGAAAAGCAAAAAGAAAAAAGAATCCAAAAATTGGAAGATAGCCGAGGCTGGTTTGGCTCAGTGGATAGAGCGTCGGCTTGTAGACTGAAAGGTCCCAGGTTCGATTCCAGTTGGGGGCATGTACCGGGCTTGCGGCCACATCTTCACTGTGGGGCGTGCAGGAGGTGGCTGATTGATGTCTCTCTCTCTTCGATGTTTCTGACTTTCTATCTCTCTCTTTTCCTCTCTGTGAAAAATCAATAAAATATATATATTTTTTAAAAATTGGAAGATAGTGTAAGGAGCCTCTAGGACAACTTCAAGTGTACCAACATCAGAATTATGGGGTGCCAGAAGAGAGAGCACAAGATACTGAAAACCTATTTGAAGAAATAATGACTGAAAACTTCCCACATCTGGTGAAAGAAATAGACTTACAAGTCCAGGAAGCGCACAGAACCTCAAACAAAAGGAATCCAAAGAGGAACACACCAAGACATATCATAATTAAAATACCAAGAGCAAAAGACAAAGAGAGAATATTAAAAGCATCGAGAGAAAAACAGTTAATTACCTACAAGGGAGCACCCATACGATTGTCAGCTGATTTCTCAATAGAAACTATGCAGGCCAGACGGGAGTGGCAAGAAATATTCAAAGTGATGAATAGCAAAAACCCACAACCAAGATTGCTCTACCCAGTAAAGCTATCATTCAGAATTGAAGGTCAGATAAAGAGCTTCATAGATAAGAAAAAACTAAATGAGTTCATCAGCACCAAACCAGTATTATATGAAATGCTGAAAAGTATTCTTTAAGAAGAGGAAGAAGAAGAAAAAGGTAAAGATAAAAATTATGAACAACAAATACATATCTATCAACAAGTGAATCAAAAAATCAAGTGAATTGAAAATCTGATGAACAGAATAAGCTGGTGAATATAATAGAATCAGGGGCATAGAAAGGGAGTGGACTGACAATTCTCAGGGGGAAAGTGGTGAGGGGGGTTCAGGGAGAGAATGGACAAAAATCATACACCTATGGATGAGAACAATGTGGGGGAGGTAAGGGCAGAGGGTTGGGTGGAGGGGGACCATGGGGGGGGGGAAGAGGAACAATTGAAAAAATCTGAACAATAAAGATTTATTAAAAATAACAAAAAATTAAATCAAGCTGGCACAGTGCTGTACACAGAGAATGGAGTCAGGATAAATCCACAAAAATTTCACTTTGCAAAGGAAAAACAACCTTTCTGACTTTATGTAATTTTTTACATATTTCATAATAAATCAAGTATATAAAATCATCTTGATTTTGACCATCTTGTTTAATCAATGTTTCTTTAAAATGCAATGTTTTCTATTTCTTCATTTAAATATTTCCAGGTCTGGCTTGAAATTTCTATATTTTTAATAAAACAAGATGGGACTTAATATATCTTGTTTTTCCCTAAATTTGCCTCTTTGGTAGCCATCTATAATTTTCTTAATAAATTTCATAAACTTTTACATTTAAAAAAATTAAGCAAAAAAATTTGTGTAAAAAATTTTAACAAATACGCTACAGTATCAACAACTCTGGAAAAATGAAAACCTAGCATATGTTTGTATTTTTCTTAGCAATTGGACCCATTGCTTTAAACTTATAAATATTTCTGTGGGATAAGGACACATATGTAATGCCTTAATGAATAAAGAAAAAAAGAGAAAATAATAAACTTATAAATATTTCACCTGAAAATGTGTCTAGAGATTGAACAAAAATATATATTATTGGAAGTGTAACAAATATACTTGAAAAAATAAGTATATGCATTGTTTCCTAATCAACTGGGCAGTCTTTAAGTATAGACAAGATCCAACCAAGAAAAAAACAAGTGGAGATTATTTTAAAAATTTTTAATTAGGCAGGTTGGTCTCCACATTTCATTTATGTTACCTTAAAGAGCAAAGTTGTCATAAGTAGCAGCAAATTAAGTGAATGGTTACTATTCTATATTCATTTGAAAGGAGATCTGCTTTGATAGGACATGCAAATATCTAAAATCCAGGCCTGACTCTTTCTTCCCTCCTGGCTATAAAATATATAATTCCAAAGACTATCTGGTAAAACAGAGACCTTAAGATTTTTTTAATATTTAAATGTTTGGCACTAACAGTGTTTTATTTTAAAATATTATTATTGTGTCTTATATATTACTAGAGGCCTGGTGCACCAAGAGTGTCTACCTCAGGTAACTGGGGAGGCAGAGCTACTGGGCCATATAGGACACCTAGCACACAAAGCTACTTTACCAACTCAGAGAAGCAGGGAAATATGCAGAGACAAAACAACAGATCAGAAACAAAAGAAATGGAGGAAAACAAATGACTGGATATAGATTCAATACCATGGTTATAAGGTTTTTTAAGAATTTCCTAGAAAAGATGGATAAATTTAGCAAGACCAAAAAGGAGATGAAAAAGGACCAACTAGAGATGAAAAGGGACCAACTAGAAATTAAACATGCACTGACTAAAATAAAAAATTTTATACAGAGACCTAACAGCAGAATAAAGGAACGTAAAAATCAATTCAAAGATATAAAATACAAAGAAGCAGAAAACACTCAACTGGAAAAGCAAAAAGCAAAAAGAACCCAAAAATGTGAAGATAGTGTAAGAAGCCTCTGGCCTCGTCATATTGTTTGCATTCAGCAAGTGCTTAATTAGTACTGATTGAAAGAAGAATTCTGTAATCCCAGGGCAGAATAGGGTTAGAATCTTGTATTTTGAAAACTGTGAGGTAGTGAAACTATAGAGAGTAGAGGAATATAAATAAAGACAGTCAGGATGTCTGAGGCCCAAGATCTGTTCAAACACTATTTGGGCTGATTTTCCTTTTTTTTTTTTTCCATTAATATAATGATAGCAATGAACTTCTGACTCCAAAATTCTGTGTTTTCAAAATGTCATATGGTGAGTGTTTTTAATCATTAATTAGGAGGGCAACGATCTCTTATTTTATCAATGCAGTCAGGATAAAAGGCTAGCTAGCTTTTAGTAGAGGAATAATATAGTTGAAGGGCATAACTGTGAAGAAGTCTTTGATGGAACACTGATGTACAGAGCTCAAGACATTGCCTCTGCAAGAATACTAGTACTTTAATTGTTTCTTGCCACCATCATGTTCCAAATGATCCACCATCAGGGCAAGACAATGTTCATGTCAAGAGTTTGTACTTTCTATGAAAGAACTAATTTTCTTGACGTTAGCTGGCTCCACACTGATCACTACTTGGAAATCTCTGGGTAAAGCTAAGAACCCAGCTCCTCTGACTTTCAAGTTTCTGTGAAGAGGATCAGGGGAATTCAAGAAAGAGAAGATGATGTCAGCAATCAAAGCACTTTTTCTTGAAGAAAGAACAAGGAAGGACACACTGATCTTGAGCCCAGGCCCTGGTGGTGGTGTTCACATTGTCACCATAGCCTCAAGCAGCAATTATCTTTCAAGTTTTATTCATTTATTCAATATTTTGTGAGCTTACTATATCAACCATACTAGGTTAGATATATTCTACATTTTCCTTCTTCAAGTATACCAACACTCTACCCTCTAAAAATTCATAAATTTTATAAACAGAACAAAACAAATTACGGAGTCAGGAGGAAATGGTATAAGCATCTTACTCATCATTCCATTTTTAATTCTGAGTTCAAAGCACTGATTTTCTTCTTAATTTGCTTTGGATAAGCTAAGTTTAAGCTGTTTTTTCCTCCTGCAGAATGGAAATATTTACAACAATGTATGCAGTCACTACAAAACAATTTAGTTGCCTCATGGAATCCATTAGAATGGGACTTTTACCTGCTCTTGATTATCCTATGACCCCTCCTCCACTTTCCAAAACTTCTTTTTCCACCAAGTCTGATGAATCCAGCATGAGGTGCCTGCTACACAGCTGCGTACTGATTTATGCATAACTATATATCTCATTTGGCTCCTTATGGTAACATTATTTTCTCTTACCTGTAATTTCAGAGTAGAACCTATCTCAGACCCTCTTTCTGCTCTTTCTACCAGTACATTCCTATTACTCACAGAGCTAGAATTTGTCATACTTCCAAACTGACTAATCCACTCCTAATTATTTAAAAAGGCTCTATACTTTGAAATGGCCATTTTACTGAATTATGAACCTTACAAAACAGATGCTAACTAAGAAAACATTTGATATTAAAATACATATTTTTCAATACGGGATTATGATCCTCTGGGAAACAAATTTATAAGGATCATCTGTTTGCAAAATGTGATTTTTAAGATTGGAACATTGAAAGCATTTAGCATATTTTTGGTTCATGTATTATGAATATTAATAGCAAGAGTCTCAGTACTTCAGGATATGTTAAGCATCAGGAAATTAATCAGGGCTGTCTGGTATCTGAAAAAAAATACACTAAAAATGACCAAATCACTCCTGGTAATAAAAATGACACTGTGGGAAAAAATGATTGTCAAATAGCATTCATTATGACAAACCACTCCTGATCACGGGTCCAGTCACTACAGCTCAACTCCTAGAATCCTATAAAACTCAAACTGCTACAACCTTATAGTGTCTGAGATACCTCTGCTATTAAATGTTGCAGTTTACAGGTGTTATTCCTTTTGATTTGTTTATTAAATATACTTTTAAGCACCTTAAAGTTCTCCACTGAACGTGGGTGCTAGTAAGGTAACCTCAACATCTTTATAACTAAGAGAAACAAAATTCTGTTAGGCTGTAAAATATGCCTTGGCTGGTGTGGCTCAGTTGGTTGAGCATAGTCCTGTGCACCAAAAGGCTGTTGGTTTGATTCCTGGTCAGGGCACATACCTACTGGTAGGTTATGGGCTTAATACCTAGTCGGAGTTCATTCAGGAGGCAACCAATTGATGTTTCTCTCTCTCCCTCTCCTTTTCTCTCTCTCTCTAAAACCAATAATAATTCAAAATACCACAAGATAACATTTAAAAGTATTTGTAAGTGCTAGGGTGAGGATAAGGGGCTCTCTGGTCAAGAAGAGTACAACTAAAACTAGTCAGTAAGAAGCAGCAGCCAGTGGTACATAGGTCATAGAGTTGTGATGACCAAGTCAAAGGATTTCTATTCACAGCTACTTCCTGTTATCACTTCCTTTAACTAAAATCACACTGTTGCTGTTGCTATAAAGCCAATGTGGCAAAACAATCACTGAAAATCCAAAATGCATAGCACAAAATTTTGTGAAAGAAAGCAAGCTGGTGAAAGTATTAAAAGTCATGAACATTCTATCAACTTTTAAAAAATTAATTGTCCAAAGAAAAAAGACAAAAGGGAGGGAGGGTGGATGGGGAGGAGGAAGAGAGAGATGTAGCTATCACATCTTTCTACAGTAAATATGCACACAGACACATATGAGATTTACCCACAAATGTCAGGTTCATACTTGACTTCCAACAGTGGTAAACATCAATAAGCCTCAACTCCCTTTACTATAAAATTGCCAAAATAACCAAAAAGTAATATCTTCATCTTATTTATAAATTGAATATATCTGATCAATATTTTCATATAGAACAGCAAGAAGTTTCTAAAATGTGAAAAACGATGAAAGAAAAAATTTATTGTCTTTTTTCTTTACTGAGGAAAAAAGACGTATCCACTCCTGCAGTGTATGTATAATCTTCATTTAGAAACAAAATTATAAAAATAAACTAGCCAAATACTTTACAGGATTATTGCTTACTTGGTCTGTTTTTAATACTAACAAAAAATTGAGTTTCATGTTCTAGTTAACATTTAATACACAATCAGTCCCTAAACTAAACATGAAGTGTCATTTAAAAATGCATTTGCTGACATGTTATGTCTTTTTGGAAATGAATTTAGGTTTAATTAAACAATATGTGACAATTAAATAGGAAAACAAAAAGATTCATGTATATAATATGAATTTTGCATTGAAATATTTAATAGTATGTGTTCTAAAATCACTTTCCTGTATCACACACAATAACACACTGTTATTAATGACATTACTATACCATTGAAGGAGGGACTTCCCAGGCAGCCCACCTCCAGGCCATTGGTAGATGTTCCCTCGATAGTCACTGATTTTCATGAGTTTTTTCACAACTTTTGAGATTTTGACTCCTGAACGCATATACTGTATTAACTATCCCCAAAAAATAGAAAGCAAAAAGAGTTATCTTCAGTTCCTTGCTCTTAAGAAAACTATCACTACTCAAATGATTCTTCAGCCAAGTAATGGCCGTTTTTATAAACTGCTCCTATTCAGCTGTTTCTTAGGGCCTAAAGTTCTAGAAATTGGCCCCAAGAAATTGATATTTTATCAAAGGTTGTATGTAGGAAAGAGCAGCGAGACTGGTTGTTTTTTAAAGATTATTTTTCTGTAAGAAAATCGATTACATAAATAGCCAGTATAAAAGTTTAGATCCCAAAAAACTTTTAAGAAAAAAATTTAACATGTAAAGGTCAGAAGAGTTACTAATATCAATAAAAAACCAACCTTTTACATAGTCTTTATTGTGACCACAGAAGGCAACCCACACTGGGACCAGGAGCATTGTTGACTGAAATATTTGCCAGCCTCATCCTTCTAATCTATAAACTATTACCCTAAAGTCCACCTCTCCACAGTCTCAATGTATTCCTCTCACTCTCATCCAGAATAGTGTCAAGGAGTTAGTAGCAACTCAACAAATGGTGGCTGAATGACAAAAAAAAAAAAAAGATGATGAAGAAGAAGAACAACAAATAAAATGAACAAAATTCTAACCATCACACTACTCTTCAGGAGTTTCTGAGAACAGCTCATATTTTAATTGTAAAGAACTAGAATTGAGTCAAGAATTTCATAGCCTTAGAAACCACTCTCGGTGCCATTGGCATTGCCCCTGAACACTGCCCCTCCTATATCAGCACGTTTCTAGTAAAGAATCCCTGAATAGGGCATGGTGGAAGGATTGCCACTTCCTCCCTGAGGTATGGAGACACTCTGTAGGAGTTTCCAGGCTTCTGAGTTTTGTCAGGATTCTAGGAGATGGCCCAACCCTGCCTCTAAGCTATCTCCAATCTGACTTAATAATATCTATCATTGAGTGGTTACCCCAAACCAAGGACAGTTATAGTGTGTTATGTACAAATATAATTATTACCTTATATAACAGGAAAAAAAGCTGTCCTCAAAGTGATTGAATAACATTGTCCAAGGTTACAGAAGTACTAGTAAATAGTGGAAGAAGGTTTGAAACAAATGTTTGTTACACTTTAAAGCTAGGAATTATCATACTTATGTCGAGCTGCATTTTATTTATTTTCTAATTAAATACATAAAATGCAAAGAGGAAAAAAAAACTTTGGCTTTCAAGATATAGTACATATATATGTAAATGTGTTTGTATAGTCATCCTAAGTGTCAAAAGGCAAAAAATAAAAATAATTTTGAGTTACATTAATAATCAAATATAACTATACATACATATATAAATATGTGGCAGTCATTTTTTGTGTGTCAATTTGCCTAGCAACAGCCTCAGAGTTATTCAATAAACACTAATCTAGGCATTGTTATGAAGGTATTTGATAGATGTGATTGATGTCCATAATCAGTTAACTTTAAGGAAGGAGATTATCCTAGATCATCTGGCTGAACCTGACATGATCAGCTGACAAGCCTTTAGAAAAGAGCTGAGAATTCCACGAAAAGGGAGAGTTCACCCATGGACAGCAGCTCCACCCAAACCAGAGAATACCAGCCTAACCTTCTAGATGACCTGCTGTAAGGATTTCAGACTTTCCTCCCCAGCCCTCACATCACAGAGGCAATTATCTTAATATACTAGTATATTGCCTAATGGTTTCTATAGTTAAACATGGATGGATGGATAGATGGATGGATGGATGGACAGATATGGATAGGCTAGAGGCCTGATGCATAAAATTTGTGCAAGGGGTTTGGCCCTCACAGCCCCAGCTGCCTCTGCTGGCCCTCGCAACCCTGGCTTCATCCGGAAGGTCTTCTGGATAGTTTTTCTCTTTATTATATAGGGTACTTTCCAAATATCTATTTGCAGCAATATTCTTGCCTTTGTAGTAATTTACTTAAAATCACCAAAAGCACTATGGCAGAGACTAGCTAGCTGGTCACCAAATCTATTTTTCTTCTTCCTGGACACCCATATAGACAATATTTCCCAGAATTCTTTGCAGTTAGATCTGGCCATGTGGCTGAGTCTGGCCAATGGAATGTGAGTAGAAGTAACAATCACTATTTACAGGTTTTGCCCTTACAGCCTAACATTTATAATCCCCCATGTTCTTTCCCCTTCTGTGATCATTTTAGAAGCCTGGTGTTGAAGAGTACCAAGCTAATAGATAGAAGGAAACTGGGTTACTGAATTAGTACTGTCAGAAAAGCTGCCTGACACTCAGAAATGCCTGTTTGGGAATTTTCATGAGCAAGAATTAAACTTCCATTGTATTAAGTTTCTGAAATAATTGTATTTGTATTTTACATAAGTTCTAGTTTTGAAACTAGCACAAAAACTTTCTCTTACTTCTATAATATTCCATTTTATTACCAACAAAAGCTTGAAATAGCCATCACTACTGCATACTTCCCTTGGCTGAATATATAGAGATAAATTCCATTGTTTTTTTTCCTACCTCATTACTTACAGAAAATGCCAATAATTCCCAAAGAAACAAAACACTCTGAAATATAAGAAAGACCAGGGATATTCAAATTATCCTTGAAAAAAATATTATTTTGTTTTTCAGAATTATTCATAAAGCATTTTCATTAAACTAACAAACTAAGAAACATAGTGCAGCACACTTCCGACAAATAATTTTCAATGTTAATCACATCTGCTTTCTGTCCTTATGCATTGCAACTTAATACACCAAGATTGATTGTGCCTCAGAGGGATGAGCAACTTGCTGTTGGTAAAGAAAATAATATGAAAGTGGCATTGAAGAAAATGCACTTCACAGAGAATATAATGCTGTTTGTATCTCTGTCCTGCCCTGACAAGAGCAGTGCTATTTCCGCCCTGCCACCTTGTATTCTCTTCCTAAACACACAAGTAATTTACTTTTTATTGTTTCAATACAATGAGCTCTGTGTCAAGGATTTTAGCATTTCTCTTTAATAAAAAGAAACTTCCAAATTATCTCTTGCCTTTGGCTGTGTCTCTGTACACAGAGAAGTGGAAATATAAAACAAGTGTCAAGACCCATATGATCCTTATAGGGGAGAGGGGGTGGAAATTAGACATGAAATGGTCCATATTTTCTGTGCATATTGTCCACATTTTTGAGATAACTCCTCAACCCTCTACTTTTACTGGCTCCTATTGTTTTACTGTGGAGTCTTTATAAAGTGCCTAGAAAGGCAGGAGATAAGTTAACTCAGCACTCTTAAGATCTCTGACTCTAGACAATGTACTTTGGTGGGAAGCCAGGTTTTCAGTCCTTAGGGGAGGCTTTAGAAATAAAATGATAGAAGAGGAGGCAGAAAAAAAGAGGGTTATAATCACACACGCAAAAGAGAGAGATGGGGAGGAATCCTGGCTCCAATGAAAAAAGGTGAATGCAATCAAGAGTATTCATAAGGATGGTGCGGGGAAAATATGCTCAATTAGAGAGAAGACAATCAATCTTGGAGATGGAAAGTGTTGATTTGAAGAAAACATTCTTAAAATATATCATTTATTAATAAGTGGTATATTGAAAATTTGATAAAAAGAAGTCCATCCGGCAGAGTTTTATAACTGCCTGTTAGAGACAATCAAATTCCACAAATAAAAATGAAGCTATAAAAAAGATCAATTGACTTTTAAATAGATAATTGATGTTGGAAGATTCAGTGTTCACTGATCTGAAACATATCCACATACATCTCTGCAACACAACTATCCACCTTGATAGCATATACAAATAATTTAACTGCCACATACAATTTAATCTCAGGAAAAATAAATATATTAGCTCTGAAGAACTGTATCTTTCTACAGAAAAATTTGCAAACTAGATAAATGCCAGGCTTAGATTTAAACCATATTTTTGTACCTTGTTGGTAAACCAGAGAAAGTATGTTTCTCATAATCTATCAGTATTTAATTAACATATGATAACTGTCCTATTAAACCTAAATTAAATCCTTATTGGAAAGACAGCTGAAAGTGCAACTGCAGCTTTTTATGTAACTTATAACTATTCACAACAACCAAAAGCAAATAGCAAACGCAACCTATCTAAAGCAATTATACCTCTTGATTTAGGAGAATGGAAACTTGGAAACCAAAAGAAAACGAAACCCAGAGTGAGGGGCCTTGACACGCATCAACAATTTCTTTTTTGCTTTTAAAAATTTTCTTCTTTCATTTTACACTTTTGCCCTAAATTCAACTGGATTTCTTTAGATATTCATAGAATTTGAAATATGAAACCCAACTTATTTTGACTACCTCCCAGGAAATGTGTCATCTTTCCTTGTTTATTTCTCCAAGTGTATCAGCATTCATCCTTCTGAGGTCTCAGGGTGAGCCACCCAGCGCTCTGCTGACAGACAATCCTTTGAGTAGACCAAGGCTGAGGTGTGTAGAGAGAACCAACCACTAGGATAGTCTCTGGTCCCAGAGTCCTGTGAATGTTTATAATATATTGTGTGTTAGGAAATGTCGGCAGGATGAAAAGCCCCCGGTAAAACTTGTAGGGAATTAGTTGTAACCTCCTAGTTTGAAGATATTGCCCGATTTGAGGATGACATCAGGTGAAATAAAAGACAGAAATGAGACCAAGAATGTGTTTTACTTTCTTTTTAGGCAGCCAAGAATAACTTGCTTTTCATGATCATGGAACCACTTCAGTTAAATGTTTAAATCTCAGAATTTTATGCATAATAAACTCACAGGAGCATTTAAGAGATGAACAACCTACTTTTCTTACTACAACCACATAAATCACTATTCTACAAGCACAGCTTATATGCAGTGAAAAATATGTTCAAACAAGTATCAACAGTTATGATATATTACATATACCATCTGAGCTTGATAAGAAAATCCTGGGTACTAGGAACCCTCCCAGAATATCAGAACTTACATCATGAACATCATCCTGTCCTACAGAAATAAACAAGAAGCAAACTGAGTGTCTTGCCCAGTACATCTTCATTGATATTGTTGAAAATGGCTTTAAAATAAGAAAGTGACAAAAAAATAGGAATTAACAAACTATTGCAAAACTAATTGATCCATTGTTTATAAAACTACCAATAATGAATAAAAACAATTATTTGATCAGTGCAATGTGGCACTGATGGTTGAGATGGTCCTACAACAGTAAAATGCGTACTTGTATATTCTCATTACTCAAAGGATCTCAGTTTTATGGAGGAAATATTCTATGCAAATTAGACAGAATTCATTTGAACTCTTCAGTTGAAGCCATTCTTACCACCCAAACAACTAAACCAGAGTGAGCTAAAGTATGATTTGAGATATATCAGTAATGAAGCCCAAGCCCCAGACAGACAAAACATAATGATATGGGAATACATTATGTTCCACAGGGCTGATGTTTCCTGCATAAGAAGTCATTATTTGGAAGAAGTTAGATCTTATTCGTCTAAAATTTAGTATAGAGCCTAAGACCATCAGAAAACACACTAAATGCTACGTTCCAGAGAATGGAACAAATGAGACCAGGGATAGGAGATGTCATAAAGGTCTCCATCATAGCGAGTTAGGCATTAAGGAATGTCACTGGAAGCCCCTGGCCACTTAAGATTCTGCAGGAGAAGCCTGATTGCCCTGGAGGGAGAAACATCTAAAGGAAACTATGGGAAGGACAAAGGTGGCCCAGAGAAAGCTTCCTCCCTCCTAATTTGGGTGAGGCTCATCCTATTCCAGACCAATCTACTGTTAAGTGTTTTCCCATCTCTTCCATGTAATCAAGGAATAGACTAAGAGATTTCCGGCTGAACACTAGCAACATTAGACTGATCTAAGAAGATACAGATAGGAAAGAAGCCAGCGACACCACTGTTCCCCACTTGCCTCACCCAGCTATCCTGGGAGCATACACATTCCATGCCAGCTGAGAAATGAACCAATAGCCTCTAACAATCACTTCTAGTTCTTGACTCCATCAGTCTCACTGCCTGCACAGCATAAGATTCAGACATCTTCAGTTCTATCAAAAATGTTTGCCTCCTTCAGATATTAAAATGAGATAATTGCTGAAACCGGTTTGGCTCAATGGATAGAGCGTTGGTCTGCGAACTGAAAGGTCCCAGGTTCAATTCCAGTCAAGGGCATGTACCTTAGTTGTGGGCACATCTCCAGCAGGGGGTGTGCAAGAGGCAGCTGATTGATGTCTCTCTCATCAATGTTTCTGTCTAACCTTCTCCCTTCCTCTCTGCAAAAAATTAATAAAATATTTTTTTTAAATGAGAGAATTTACATCTGAATTCTCCTTTTGTATTCAAATACTTCTTTTCTCTCCTAGTGAAACAGAAGCTTATATCATAATGTTAAAACTTACAAATGTCAAGGTTTCCTATTGAGGGATATGCTGGAAATTATTCAATATTAAGTCCATACGGTAAAAATGATTTTGGCCCTAATCATCATTATGTCACTGCATCTAACCAAATGCTGGAATTGGCCGTGTGCTTAATACATATAGAAGGAAGAAAAGAAAGAAAGGAGGAGGAAGGAAAGAAAGGAAGAAGGGTAAGAAATAAATAATTTGACCTAATAAAGGATTCAACCATGAATGTATTTTCAAGTTGTTTGGAGCATAAAGCATACTGCAGAATACTAGTAAAAGTAACTGACAGACTAAAGTACTCTGTCCTTCAATTCACAGTAAAATATTCATATTTGCTGAAATAAAAGTGTGCTCTACTTTCTTTATATCATTGGTCACTAGCAATTGAGTGGACTTTAACTATACTAAACACTGAGACCTGCGTAATTAACTTAAAAGTCTGCAACAGATCTTTAATATGTAGATTTCATTCTACCATCTTCTCATCTAAGACTTTTACTAAAGTCAGAATATACTGTTAGTATGGCTTCATTGGTTAGGATAATTTAAGTTTGGATTCTGTAATTATGAACTTCTACATATGTCCACACCAAGGCAACAATGAGCCTTCTGCAGTAGCACCTATAAATGTTGAGGTAATAAAGGATTTGCATGTTCATGATGTCTTGTGATTCTGCTCTGCATTCTATTCTTATGTGCTGTACTGAAAATCAATGCTGATATAGAAAATATGGGTTCTTCCCTTTTTCACCAGTTTTTCAATTTGTTCACCTGAACAAGCTGAAAATGTATAAAAGAACAGTTTACAAGAAAAAAATCACAATCTTCTAACCAAAGATATGTTCAAATTATATTTTTAGGAAATCAAACCCGATAGGTTTTAGATTTCCTCCTACTCATCTGTCTTACTACTCCCCAATCCAAACTGCAAGAGATTCTTTGATTTCCCATTCTTTGCCTTTTCACAATAGACAATTCTCCTTTTGTGAGACTGACCAGCAATAGCAAATCACCAAGTCACTTTCCCACAGTCACTGAAGCTCCTTGCTTTTCCCTGTTAGACTAATTAACATGAACCAGTACATTATGCGCATAGTATTTAATGGTGATGCTTTGGGCTATCCAATCTTCTTTTACGTTAATACTAAACACTATTTCATAATTGCAGTTTAACCTTTCAGAGATAGCTTCATGCAGAACAGTGTGAGCTGATAACAAAGACTCGCTGTCCTAATGCTAAAGCCACTAGTTAAATTCGAGGATCAATATGTCTCTTCCTTCAGCATTTATCAGCCAAGGCAGAAGACCAAATGTATACTATTTTGATTCAACTTACACTTATGAGAAGAGGTCCTTATCATTTTAATAATCAGGATCTTGAGTTTCCTGAGGGGGGAGGGGTTGGGTGTGTTTGGTTTTTTTTTTGGTTTTGAGGGGGGAGTGGTTGTTTTTTGAAGGGGGTTGATGCTATCAACTGCTAAATTTATGCTAATTTCTCTTGTTCATAACTTCAATACAGGCAAAGCGGCAACCACATTTGTTCTGCTTTATTGCAGATGGTAGTTTAACAAAAAATAAATAAAAAATAAAAATTGGATACCCTATCTGTTTCCTGTTTCACAGAGCTGGCATAATGCTTTCAGCACTCTTTTTCTGCATTAGCGCCTCTCAGCCAGGCAGGAGAGGAGGGAAGCATGCCCTTCCTGCGCTCTGGCATTTCAACAGCACTGACTCCAGCCAGCTCCAGCACAACATCCTGCCTACTGATTCACTCCTTCCTGTCAGCTGCCCATCACAAACTGTAAGAGTAAGTTGCATACACTTTTCAATCCACAGTTCTGCAATGGGAAAGAGACTGTTTACTAATGTATAATGCAATAGCAAATGTGAGCCACTGCAAAGTGATTTGCATACTTTTACATCTTTGTTTGAAATCACATATTGTATGTTTACTCCAATTATCAAGATATAATAATTCATCAATTTTACATATAAAATTGATGAATTATTATATACAATTTTATATAGAGAGAGAGAAAAAGAGAGACAGAAAAGATAAGATTGATACCTATATAATTACATATGTATAGAAAGAAAGACAGAAGAGATAAGATTGATCATATATAAGTTTACAATGATAAATAAACTTATTATAAAATCTGAACATGAGCAACAGATTTGCAAACCCCACAATTAGAACTTTCCACTCTATTTGAGAAAAATCAGATCTTGCTTAAGCAAATGTAACTGAGCACTAAAATGTGGAGTATGAAAAATGGCATTTCTTTCTCTGCATGAAAATAATTTCCCCACCAAAGTAACAATGAGATTGCCTGGCTGGTGTAGCTCAGTGGTTGGGCAACAACCTATGAACCAGGAGGTCAGGGTTTGATTCCCATTCAAGGCACATGTCAGAGTTGCAGGCTTGATTCCTAGTAAGGGATCCTTCATCATTGATATTTCTGTTTCTCCCTCCCTTTCCCTACCTCTCTGAAATCAATTAAAAATATTCTTTAACATAATAATGAGATTGAAGACTTGAGAGAGTTGCCCTTTAACATATCTATTTTGAGTCTAAAATTCACCTTTCTGTTATAAAACTTAAAAACAATGTTCCAAGCACAATCTCACAGTGAAGGCTGTGTGCCCCTCTAGTCACTCACTTTATACATTGCCCCCATGCCCATACACCTGGCTGACATCTGAGCTTGAACCCATTGTTCTCTCACTTCCAGATAAAATCGTGTTCTCTTTTCTTCTGTTATATTACCAACCTTCCTTATTTATTTATTTTTATTTATTTATTTATTTATTTTGCCTTCCCACTAGTTCCTGGCACTCTGCACTAGGAAGCAAAGATTGCCCCCTAGCTGTTGTTGTCTTTCTTAATACATTTATTTAGGTGTCTTTTGAATTTAAACCAGAAAATTATTTTTTTACCTTTATAGTGTAACTTATTTCAAGGGATAGATCCTTAATGAATAAACTCACATGTAACTGTGACCTCACATCTCTTAGCCATGAGAAGCAAGGATTCAATGGCAAGAAAAAAAGATCCACATTAACAAAAGAAAAGAACACTCTTTTAAGCAATACCCACCCTTCAGCACATGAGATAATGGACACAAGAGAGGTTTCACATGCAGCAACTCCAGGCCTTTTCAGCTGCCTTCCTGAAAACAAAGTACTTGGTAGATATAAAAACCGAAGGTGGGGCACAGTCTCTCTCATGCAAAAACCAACAATTCAATAAAGAGATAAAAACAACAATCAGCACAAATCGACTGTAATTGTGAAAAGAGACTTAGCATGAGAGATTGCAGGATGGACATGCAAAGAAAATGAATCCTGTACTGTGACTGTGTGTGATTTTCAGCAAGAAAAGTTGTCAGGCAGAACTGGAGCCCTAGCAAACCAGAAAACAGGAAGCCTCCTTAGTGTTCTCCTTGTTTGGATGTTGACTTAGTCACTATTCCACACGTGTTTGTGCCTAGCTGCCTAGTGTGCTCGGTCCCACTGTCCTAGGAGCCAGGGCTTATGGAGTACTTGCCCTCAAGCACCTTCAGTCTCTTAGAGAGGATAAGCATTATAATAAAAACTAGGGGCCCAGTACACAAATTCATGCATAGGGGGATGTCCCTCACCCCAGCCTGAACCCTCTCCAATCTGGGACCCCTTGAAGGATGTCCGACTGCCTGTTTAGGCCCAATCCCTGTCCGATTGCCCATTTAGGGCAGTCAGACATCCCTCTCACAGTCCAGGACTGCTGGCTCCCAACTGCTTGCCTCTCTGCCTTCCTGATTGCCCCTAACCACTTCTGCCTGCCAGCCTGACCACCCACTAACTACTCCCCTTTCAGCCTGATTGTTACCTAAGAATTCCCCTGCCAGCCTGTTGGCCCCTAACTGGCATCTCCTGCAGGCCTGGTCCCCCCCAACTGCTCTCCTCTGCAGGCCTGGGTCCCCCCCAACTGCCCTTCCTTACAGGCCTGGTTACCCCCAACTTCCCTTCCCTGTTGGCCATTTGGTGGTGGCCATCTTGTGTTCACATGGGGGAAGGATCTTTGACTATATGGGGGCAGCCATCTGGTGTGTTGGAGTGATGGTTAAACTGCATATTACTCTTTTATTAGATAAAGATACTCAGAGAGATGCAGAGACTGTGAGGGTGTATGAGAAGGCCCCTAAACTTTCATGAAGTTTAAGGAGGGTTTCTCTGAAGAGGAAGTGAAAGAATCCAGAAAGACAATGTGGCCAAACCAAAGAGCTTCAAAATATCTAGTCATAGAACTGATGTCAAACTGCTGTCAAAATGCCCCTTTCTACCTATGTTTTCTCTTCTCCTTGCTGCTGGCCCCTCTTCCAGGCTCCACTCTGTCTGTCTCTTCCTAGGCATGTTCTTTATGAACACAAAACATCAAATTATGGTTCAGGGAATACCAACTTGCCTTAACTCTGTCCTCTGGTGGGATGCAAGCATCTCTTGGTAGGTATGATGGGTTGACAGGGACACCTCCTGGGAGACCATTTACAAAACTGATCTGTGTGATAGCTTTGGAATGAGTAGGGGAAAACATATTTTATATTTTTCTGTGTTATGGATATTGGTTACCTCACCAACTCTCCTATTTGAACCCAAGAGAGGGAAAGTTTAAGCCAAAACTCAAGGAGCATTTTCCACAAAAGGACCACCAGCCCAGCTAATAAGTAGAAGGCACTTCAGCTCCACAAGAGCAAGAATATAGGGTGGGGAAAAAATAGATTTGCAGTTGTTCATATGGGAAATAATGCAATAATTAATAATAATGCAAGAATAAACTCTGTTTCATGTACTTACAACCGTAAATCTATTTTTGCCCCACCCTATATAAACTATAGCTATCTTCCAACTTCTTCAAAGAAAAGAACATTTTTAATGTTATTTGTATGATCATATTCTGACAATTTTGCAAAACAAAGGCCTCTTCCACCTGATGGATTCTCTGTCCCTTGACATTGCTACAGCAGGGTTTCTCAACCTCGGCATTACTGGGCCAGATAATTCTATGTCCCAGCGACTTTCTATATATATTGTAGGATGCCACTAAACATCCTACAAAGCTGCCAGCTGCCCCACTAGATGCCAACAGCCCCTCCCCCGAGTTCTGACAATCCAAACCATCTCCACACATTGCCAGTTGCCTCTAGGAGGCAAAATGAGAACCACTGTTATATAGTGATGTGTCATCTTTTGGTACTTTTTGATATCTGCCTAGTTTTTCCATGTGCCCCTCTCCCTAATAAACTCCTGCCCAGTGATGGTCACATAGTAGGTGCTCAGTAAATACTCATAATAGATTGAAATGAATAACTCTTCACAGCTAAACATGCTTTTACTTTTTCTAAATTCTTTAGTGTTGACGCAAAGGCTCACTCTCCCATGTGGACCTCCCTTTGTGAGCAAATGGAGCAGGCCAACACACCAAAGGCAGGACTCAGCTCCAAGAAAGAAAATGTGTAGAACAAAGTTATTTATTAAGAACAATCCAATCTGAGAAACATCTTTAAAGATCATCTATCTTCCCTTCAGTTGCATCCCATTTTCCTTCAGGGAAGCTTTATAACTATATAAATGTTTGTAAACTCTTGCTTTCTCCACAATTACAAACTCCAAGACCCTATTTATTTATAGTGAGAGGTCAAGACTGCGGCTATTACCAACCAGAGACGCACTAAGATAATGGTACTGTACTGATATTATTTGAGGCAAATATTTGTCAAAAATATAAATTGAAGTTCCCCTAAATGAGTCGGACCTATATTTCCTTCCCACGATTCTAAATTGTGAAAAATGTCTTAAAGGGGGAGAAAAACCACAGGCAAAATAACTATGATGATATGAAGCTGGGTAGAGTAAGAAGTGAAACATGGGCAGAAAGGAACACAAACACAGAGAATGAGGCACTCTGAATGGTATGCAGCATCTGAGAAGAAAAGTCAAGCTTTGAAACGCTGTAATCTACAAATCAGGGTCTGATAAATGGCACAGCACAGCAGACTGGTATCATGTCCCCTTACTCAGTCAATTGCCCAAATGTTTTGCATTTGAAGGTCTTGAGGCATTTATGAGAAGTTGAATGAACTTTCGTGGTCAGCTCAGAAATGCCGGTGTCTTGAGGCCAGAATGCTTTCAATCTCATCATTTCCTAACTTGAAGACAGGAAACTGGAAAAGTTTCATGAAGTGTAGGGGAGACAGATTTCATGTTTAAATGTAACAGTATGTTTCTCAAAATATTTAAACGAGCTAGGGAATAAATCTCTTAACTAGAAAGTTAATAAACCAAATGCATGTGTTTTCTCCATCTCAGAATCTACTGCAATATTTTCCTTAAATAATCTATGGTCTTAAAAGGGGAGAAAGAAAAGGAATTCCATTTTATTTTTCTTTCACTCACATAGGGTAGAATTTTTCAGAGGGAGAGAGAAAAGAAAGGGGACCTCACATTTATAGAACATTTATGACATGACACTTTTTGGATCCTTCAAAATAGCATTTCATTTTATCAGAATAATCCTGTGAGGTAAGTACTGATAACCACATTATCCAGATGAAAAAAACTGATTTCCAACTGATAACCTAGTAAATACCAGAATCTGAACCCAAAAACTCTATACTGTTTCCCTATTCTAAACTCTTGGCTGCCAAAATTACAAGTATTTTCCAAATTTTTCTTTTTTAATGTTTTATTTTCTTCTCAGAAAAGTCTAAGTAAAAGAAACACAAAAAATTATGTTCAAACTCTTTAACAATGCTAAAATGCCTTTTTCTTTTTAAGTACACCCTAAGTACACTTTATCAACACATAGTCCTCATATCTACTTAATTAAATGCAGGATATGGTAACATAATATACAATTTTAGATTAGACTTATCATTTAATAGTGAAATATAAAATAAAACAACTAACTGATCTCAGAAGTATCTAAATGTATTGGCTTCTGGCAAAAGTTTCAAATTTACTACAGTTTCAAATGGTTGATTTTTAGTCTTCTAACCATAGTTTAGGAAATGTTTCTAAAGTATAAATCAAGATATATCCTCTCTCCTTTTTGCCTAATTATTTTTGACATTGAGGCTATCATGATGATACTCGAAAAGGAAAAACAATTGTACAAACTTTCTGCGTTGAAATCTAAAGTGGTTGTTCACAATTTTCCTGTTAGATACCCTGTGCTTATCAATATCCATGTGTTGATAAGTCAACAAAGCTGATGTAAAGTATATCTGACATGTGGAAAGAAAAGAAATGGCAAGTGGTCCTACTCCAGTAGGAATAGGAGTCAGTCAGTATCATTACTCTGAAAACATTGGCCCATATACAGAATCTCCTTCCATACACCAAGGTCAAAAAGAAAATCTTGAAGATGCTCTTGCCCATTCATTGAGTGCCACGTCAAGAGACTCCACTGGTCAGTGCTCTATAGCACTGAACTCTCATTGGCTCCATAAAAAAAAGGCAAGAGGTGAAACATTTGCTACTGAAAGATTTTACTTAAAGTAAAATTATATGTGTTCTCACCCAGTGCTCTTATTAGTGTTTGGTACATTAAAATTCAGTCCCATAAGTCTTCATTATTCAGGCATTTAATCATATGGACGATGTGTTAATTTAATTAAAACAACCAACAGAGGTTAGATATCTTTTGGAATACAAACCTAGGAAAATGATCTAAAATCTATCGAGTTTCCATTGTGAAAATGTATTAATATTAGACCACAAACTACAGCAGAAAAAAAATGCTGCTCACTTGTAATAATCTACTGCAGAAACAAACACTTGAGCATAGGAAGCCAGTGTGCATACCGTTGTTACTAGAATGAAGGGAGAATCTATAAGAAGTGCTGTTGTCTCTGCTGTGGTGGTTAGAAAAATACTGCAGGATGTGCACTTGCAGAGATAAGAACTTTGCTATCCTATATAATAAAAGAGAAATATGCAAATTGACAATCACTCCAACAGACAAGATGGCCACCCCCATGTGGTCATAGATGGCTGTCCCATGTGGACACAAGACGGCCGCCACAAGATGACCAGCAGGGGAGGGCAGTTGGGAAGGACCAGGCCAGCAGGGGTGGATAGTTGGGGGCAACCAGATCACCAGGGGAGGGCAGTAAGGGGCAACCTGGCCTGCAGGAGAGGGCAGTTAGGCATCGATCAGACTGGCAGTGGTTAGGGGGTGATCAGGCTGGCAGGCAGAAGCAGTTAGGGACAATCAGGCAGGCAGGCAGTCAAGTAGTTGGGAACCAACAGTCCTGGATTGTGAGAGGGATCCCAGATTGCAGAGGGTGCAGGCTGGGCTGAGGGACACAATACACACCCCATGCATGAATTTCGTGCACCAGGCCTCTAGTGTTGAGAATAAAATGGTTGACAGTTCACTTTATGATATTTATTAAATCAATTTTCAGGACTCGCAACCATCTTTTTAAAGCATCAAATTTCATCTTTTAAAGCATATTATCTTTATGAGAAACAGTATTTACTTATGTTATATGAAACAACATTAATCTTATTTATACCTGAGTATATAATGGCTAAGAATATTGCTGCTAATATAAAGGTTTCCTTTTTAAAATTCTAAAGTCAAGTTCATTTCCATACACTTGCCAATTGCCATAATCCCCTTGGTTCTGGAATCTCAAATAAATAGGATCAACCTTGGGCTCATAATGTTCTATAATAATAATACATATTAATTACCTTCCACCATCAATCTTGCCACAGTGAATAATATCTTCACATCATTCACTATTTGCTGCTAGGCTTCCATGATGCTAAACTTAGAAAGTATATGATAAAATTTAAGACTATTACATGATTGGGTTAATGTTAATATGTTTAACCATCACCCAGCCTGCAATATCTTAGGCTGAACTATTTAACTCAATTAGTTAAATAGCTTGTAGTTGTGATTACAACTATTACTGAGAAAGGTGAACAAGAGAATTTGTCTGACACCTAGGGCACTGATTTGGATTTCATAATATCATGAAAGCGCCAAGGTACATTTCTTGGACCATATTCTATTCTTTACAAAAAGATTTGGAATAGAAATTTATAAGGTCACCAAGATTTCTTGTGATTTCTGGAGCTCACTTAGTGTTGTACTAATCCTGCCTTAAGTACTTGCAGGCAAACCAATATAAACGAGAGAAAGCATTTACAATAATAAAATAGCTCTAAAAACCTCACTTATGGTTATGCTTTTCCTCACCCAATCCAACCTTACCCTATCAAAATAATGCCTCATGTACTAAGAAAGGGCCTACCTTGGTCCAGATACACCCAATTTTAACATTTTCTGCACTTGGGTTGTTTTTTTATTTTTTGAAGGGTGGCCAAAAGATAAGTGAAAAGTATAAGAAATGGCATTCCAGAATCCAAAGAAAGAAATTATGGATTGAGCAAGAGGATCCATGTTCAAGATATATATATATATATATATATATATATATATATATATATATATAATCAAGATCTTGATATTTGATATTGTTTGAAGAGCAATCTGTAATTTCAGGATGGTAAGAGTAAGAACGCAAAAGAGAAAGTAGTGGGAACTTCATCCACAAAAGGTAGGAAAGGAAATGATGAGGTAAGATTATGTAATCTTACAAGTGGAATAAACGAGATGAGGACCCATTGTAAACAGGAACCCATCTGCATTTTCAAAAGTACATTCTGACTCTGTGGAGAAAAGACTATGATCCTTCAACTACTCTTTAGGTAGTTTTATTTCCCAGCTTCTCCCCCTTTAATTCTTATAACCTATCTCTTATTCTAAAATACTCATTCTGTTTTCCTGAGTACAAGTATAAAGTTGCTACAAGTATAAAACTTTTCAAGGAATTTTGTTATCATTGGTAAGGAGAGAAATATGAAATAGCTGGATGTAGATGTGAAGGAGGGGTTTCAGTAATTTTTAAGATAAGAATTATTATGACATATTGGAATGCTACTGAGAAAAGTAAAAAGGAGAAATTGAAGATGCATGACAGAGGGGAGAGAATTCTGGAGTAAAATCCATGAGTAAACAGATGGGATCCAACAAAGGGTTCATCCATTATAATGGAAGGCTGAGAATACGAGCACAAATATAAAAGAATTAACAAATTATAGAGAAATAAATTAAAGTGAGGTTTGTGTTCTGGTTGCTTTATTAGCTGACAGTGAAGAATAAGAAATGGATGTTGAATGTCTGAGGAGAAGGAGACACATTAAAATAGATGTTGGAACACAGAAGAAAATTTGACTAGGGATAACCAGTAGAACAATTAAAGCTGAAGAAAAGCTTGAAAAATAGTAGTCTGCTGACTTTATGCTAGTTGGCTAATTGGTTGGTTTTTCCAACATATATATCTGTTGGTTATAAGGTGGGAAAAAGACTTGGATTTAACTAGGATGGGAATTTGGTAAACTTAGAAAATGGAGAAATGTATATGCAAACAAGTAAATGATCTTAGTAATAGGCTCTAAGCATGGTAAAGGGGGAAATGAACACATGAGAAAACATGATGGAGAAAATAACATTAAATTTCTCTACTAAACTTAAGAATACATCCAGTGAGGATACTAAAGAGAGTGAACTTTCAAGTTAGTAGAGGTAATCAAATATGGGGTCCTTGACATCAATGGTTTAGAAGTGATATAGGCTTTGGTAGTAATAAGGTCTATGATATTACCACAAAAACAAGTAAATGAAAAGAAGTGTATGCTAAATCAAGAAACTGAGATGCATTGGTATCAGGCAGCAATTTTCAATCAGTGTGCCACAAGAATTTTTAAAATGTGCAATACTTGACTATTTAGCCAGGTGCACTGACCTCTTTTCTTAGAGCATCAAATTTAAAAATGACAATAGCCAACATAACAATAGCCATCTGGTGTGAATGAATAAAAATTTTTGTCAGATCTGAAAAGAAACAAATAATTTTTAAATTAAGACAAGAGACCTATAGCCTGCTTCTAATCAATACCAGTATATGGGAAAAGTGATGAGATGTCATTTACATGTCATGTTATATAACAGAAGAATTTTGCTGATGTAATTGAGGTCTCTAGTCTTTTGTATTTGAATGACTAGAAAATATAATTATCCTGGGTGAGCCTGGCTTGATGAGGTGAGACCTTCAAAAATTAATGTAGAGCCAGGCTGGTATGGTTCAATGGTTGAGCATTGACCCCATGAACCAGGATGTCATAGTTCAATTCCTAGTCAGGGCACATGCCCCAGAAGGCTCAATCCCCAGTTGGGGCTGTGCAATGATTCTCTCTCATAATTGATGTTTCTATCTCTTTTTCCCTCTCCCTTCCTCTCTAAAATCAATAAAATATATATTAAAATAATAATAATAATAATTTAGAGTTCAGAGAGATTCTTTCAATGGCCTTGAAGAAGCAAGTCTCTATGAGTTCTATGAGCAGCAATAAACTGAATTCTGCTAATAAGCACATGGGCTTGGAGGGGTCCCAAGCCTCATGTGATAACATATGTGTGGCCAATATTTCGACTGTAGTCTTGTGAGATATTGAGCAGAGTACCCAGCTAAGCTCTGCCTGGATTCCTGACCCACAGAAACTGTGGGGAAATAAGTGTAAATTGTTTCAAGCCACTAAGATTATTATGCAGCACCAATAAGAAACCAAGACAATACAAGATAGAATAGTGATTAAAAGTCACAGAAAACAAGCCCTTAGAGTTAACCACAAATATTTTGTGTCAAGTACTTAAAAAGATCCTGAAAGAAGGCACCCTACCATAGGAAATGGATGAACAAAGAATGAATTAAAAAGGAACCCATAGTAAAATAATTTATGGTAAACCTCTGAGGATAGTATCAGAATCCTATCTAATAAAAAAGTAATATGCAAGGTAACTATCACTATGCTACAGCCACCAGCCACACCCACCAGCCAATCAGAAACAAGTATGCAAATTAATCCCAAACAAGATGGCTGTAGCCACAGAATGAGCAGGAGCGAGGCTTGTTTTCCTCAGCAATGGAGGAAGCCAACCTTTCCACACACCCTGGCAGGCCCAGGCCTCCATTCAAGGCTACAAAGTTTCAATTATAGAAGATAAATAAATCCCAACAGAAATGGCTGCTGCCACTGAGAGAGCAAGAGGCTTGGCTCTGCTCCAGGCTACAAAGTTTCAATTGTAGAAGATAAATAAATCCCAGATACCAGGGCTTCCAATTGGGTTGCCAGGGGACATCGCTGCCTGCAAACCACCAGAGGCCCCACACCCAGGCTGCCCCACACCCCAAGGGAACCCCAACCCTAATCTGAGATTACCCTTCAGGGCAAACCAGCTGGCCCTCACCCATGCACCAGGCCTCTATCCTATCTAATAAAAGAGTAATATGCAGATTGACCATCACTTCAACACATAAGGTGGCTGCCCCCATGTGGTCAAAGATAACGATCCCATGCGGACACAAGATAGCCACCACAAGATGGCCAGCAGCAGAGGGCAGTTAGGGGTAACCAGGCGTGCAGGGGAGCAGTTAGGAATCAATCAGATTGGCAGAGGAGTGGTTAGGGGGTAATTAGGCTGACAGGTAGAAGCAGTTAGGGGCAATCAGGAAGGCAGGCAGGTGAACAGTTGGGAGCCAGCAATCATGGATTGTGAGAGGGATGTCTGACTAATTGTTTAGGTCCCAGATTGGAGAGGGTGCAGGCTGGACTGAAGGACACACACCCTCCCTCCTCATGCACGAATTTCATGCACCAGGCCTCTAGTAAGATTAATAAACAGCTAAGCCATTAGAGACCTAGTGTACAAGATTTGTGCCTCTCACAGTCCAGGAGCCCTTGGGGTATATCCAACTGATGGCTTAGGCTCACTCCCCATGGGCCTAAGCTGTGAGTCAGACATCCTTAGCTGCTGCAGAGGCAGGAGAGGCTCCCACCACCACCACTGCACTTGCCAGCCCTGAGCTCAGCTTCAGGCTGAGTGGTGCTCCCAGTGTGGGAGCATATTGACCACTGGGGGCAGCTCCTGCATTGAGTGCCTGCCCCCTGGTGGTCAGTGAACATCATAGTGACTGGTCCTTACAACATTCAGTCAATCTGCACATTAGCCTTTTATTATATAGGATTCCTATATCTAATTTTCACAATGTAAGTTTCTTAATGCTTTATAAAAAATTAAATATTATAAGCTGAAAACATGAAATACTTTAAAAATAACCTGATTAATCAAATGTAATGAGATCTCAGTATCTCCAGTTAATATTTTATTTGCAATGTGTTTTTAAGACTCAAATATCATTTTATATCTTTCCAGTTATTATGTAGGAGAGGCTGCAATGAACAGACAGAAAAAAAAATACTTCACTCTGTGGAGCTTGTATTCTAGGAAGGAGAGACAGAAAGTAAATAATAGTAGATATTATATGGTGTGTTATAGGACAATAAAAGCATGGAAAAGTAACCTTAAAAGGAATTTAAGGGAAGAATAGAGATACTGTCATAAAATAATACAGTTTGGATAGATCTTATTACCAAAGACCTGATGGAGGTGAGGAAGTGAAGCTTTATATGGAGAAAGATTTTTTTTTCCCCAGGCAAAGGTGGTGGCTAAAGACTAGATCAAGGTCAGAGCTTATCAGACCTCTGAATGTCCTTCCAGACAAAGCCATGGTGGTGGGGCTGAGGCAGAGATGGTTAGGGGAATCAGGCTGGCAGGGGAGAGCACTTAAGAGGATCAGGCCAGCAGGAGAGACCAATTAGGGGATCAGGCCAGCAAGGGGGAACAGTTAGGGAAATCAGGCCAGCAGGAGAGAGCAATTAGGGGAATTGGGCCAACAGGGGAGAGCAGTTAGGGGGAATCAGGCCAGCAGGGGATAGCAGTTCGCAGGATCAAGCCAGCAGGGGAGGCAGTTTGGGGGATCAGGCCAGTAGGCAGGTGAGCAGTTAGGAGCCAACAGTCCCAGATTGCAAGAGAGATGTCCAACTGCCAGTTTGGGGCCTAAACCGGCAGTCAGATATCCCTCAAGGGGTCTAGGACTAAAGAGGGAGCAGGCTGGGCTGAGGGAAACTCCCTGTTCATGCATTTCGTTCACTGGGCCTCTAGTACTATAATAAATTCTGTTGTATTTTGTATAATCACATATGTAACCCTACTTTTGTCCCACCCTTATACTAATAAAAGATATATGCATCCCCATGTTCATTGATGCATTATTTATAATATCCAAGATATGCAAATGACCTAAGTGCCCACTGATGTATGAATGAATAAAGAAAGGTCTAGTACACACACACAATACAATACTGTTCAGCATAAAAAGAATGAAATCTTTCCATTTGTAGCAACATGGATGATGGACCTGGAGGGCATTATGTTAAGTGAAATGGCAGACACAAAAAAACAAATACTGTATAATTGCACTTATATGTGAAATCTAAAAATAAATAACAAAAAAAGTGCTCATTGATACATAGAACAGATTGGTGGTTGCCAAAGGAGAGAGGATTGGGGAAATGGGCAAAATAGGCGTATTTTTCTTTTCTGAGTTTCCTATATTGAAAGGGGTCAAAGGTACAAACTTTCAGTTATAAAGTAAATAAGTCATGGGACGTAATGCATAGCATGGCAAGATAACTATAGTTAATAATAATGTATTGTATATCTGAATGTTGAAAAGAGAATAAATGTTAAAATTCCTTATCACAAGAAAAATATTTTATAATGATGTATGTTGATGGATAATAACTAGACTTATTGTGATGATCATTTTGCAATGTATATAAATATCAAATCATTATGTCGTACACCTGAAATTAATAAAATGTTATATATCAATTATATCTCAATAATAAATATATAAATAATAAAGTGGATAAATCATTATAAACAAATGCATATGTAGATACCATAACTAGTGATGTGATTCACAATGCTATATATATATATATATATATATATATATATGTGTGTGTGTGTGTGTGTGTATAGAATATTTCTTTAAATTCTATATAGACAGAATGCTATAAATAGATAGATAGGTTATAGATAGATAGATAGATAGATAGATAGATAGATAGGGTCCCAGATTGGAGATTGTGCAGACTAGGCTGAGGGACAACTCCCCATGGACAAATTTCATGCACCAGTCCTCTAGTATCACAATAAAAGCAGCCAGACAATAATATGGTGCTTTTTTAATGAGCACTATCAGAACTGTTCACATTTCTTATATTCCCTTAAAACTGGTTATCACAATATGTACTCTTTCCAACCTTCTTTTGTAATAAAGTTCACATTATATAATAAAAGAGTAATATTCAAATTAACCATCATTCCACTATACCCACAAACTATGCTCACCAGCAAATCAGGAGCAAGTATGAAAATTAACCCAATCAAGATGGCTGGGGCCACAGAGTGAGCAGGAGGCTTGGGTTTCCCAGCAATGGAAGAAGCCAAGATTTCCACACACCCTGACCAGCCTAGGCCTCCACTCAAGGCTACAAAGTTTCAATTATAGAAGATAAATAAATCCCAAGAAAAATGGCAGCAGCCACAGAGCTGGAGAGAGGAGGAGGCTTGAGTTGCCCCTGGCAATGGAGGAAGCCAAGCTTCTGCAGCCCTGGCCTGACTTGGTCTCTGCTCAAGGCTACAAAGTTTTAATTATAGAAGATAAATAAATCCCAGATCCCAGGGCCTCTGCTTGGGTAGCAGGGGGTACAGCCAACCTACAAACCACCACAGGGCCCTTGCCCAGGCCTCCGCACACTCCAAGGAAACCCCCAGCCTGATCCGGGACACCCTTCAAGGCAAACTAGCTGGCCCCCACCTGTGCACCAGGCCTCTATCCTATCTAATAAAAGAGTAATATGCAAATTGACCATCATTCCAACACACAAGATGGCTGCCCCCATGTGGTCAAAGATAGCTGCCCCCATGTGGGACACAAGATTATCACCACATGATAGCCAGCAGGGGAGGGTAGTTGGGAGAAATCAGACCTACAAGGGAGGGTAGTTGTAGATGATCAGGCCAGCAGAGGAGAGCAGTTGGGAGGGATTAGGCCTGCAAGGTTGGGCAGTTGAGGGTGATTAAGCCTACAGGGGAGGGCAGTTAGGGGTGACCAGACCTGCAAGGAAGGGCAATTGGGGGTGACCTAGGCCTACAAGTGAAAGCAGTTGGGGAGGGGGGGACCAGGCTTGCAGGGAAGGGCAGTTAGGAGTGACCAGGCCTGCAGGGGAGGAAAGTCAGTGGCAAACAGGCTGGCAGGGAGCAGTTAGGCATCAATCAGACTGGCAAGGGGGTGGTTAAGGGGTGATCAGGCTGGCAGGCAGAAGTGGTTAGGGGTAATCAGGAAGGCAAGCAGGCAAGTAGTTGGGAGCCAGCAGTCGTGGATTGTGAGAGAGATCCCATATTGGAGAGGGTGCGGGCTAGTCTGAGAGACATCTCTGCCCCTGCCCCTGCCCCCCCCGCCCCCCTGCACAAATTTTATGCACCGGGCCTCTAGTAGTACATTATAATCACCTAAAAATTTGTATCTTCCCAGATACACTCATGTGAGCAAGGCTTCTAAGTTCCATCAGCCTGCCCTGCCTCTACCCCAACACATACACATCCAAGGTTTTCAGTGACTAGAAAGGAAGGTTGAAAGGATACATCTTCCTTTAATACCCTCTTAAACCTTTTAAAATTAACATATAGAGAAAGAAGCTTATATAAAATATTGCTAAAACACTATAGGTGTATCTTTCAGCTTTGAAATATTAATTTTATTAAATTAATTATTCCTAAAGCTCTTTATAGTTTCCTTTTATTTTTTATATTACTTGTATTTATTTTAATAGTGCTTAAATGCATTGCCACATGATGTAAAAAATATATTGGCATATATATATGTATATATATGTATATATATATAATTATTATTATTGAAAACTGAAAATATTGTCCAAGTAATTGGGCTAAACAGGCAAAAATAGAAAAAAAAATATAAATAGTTGATTAAAATTTACTTTTCTGAAATAATTTAGGTAATTATCTCAATTATCCACTTCAGTTGACATGTGCATATCCCAAGTAAATCATCTAAAAATACAAGTTCTTAAAACAAATTACATGAAGTTGATTTTTTTATTTGCTATATTAATTGAGCAATTTCTCTATGCCAACATAAAGCAACTTCACAAATTTTAAATATATTTAAATATGATTTAAAATATAATGAGCCCATTACTCAAATGAGTCTATAATCACTACCACACTCATAAATACATTTAGATTGAAAAGAATCTTCAATCTCATATGCAGGCACAAATTTTAAGAATATGCATACATTGCCCCCAAATATTTACATGTAATTTATAATATAATTTAGGTAATTATTGTGTAATTTTTATTTTAAAGTCTTTTTGTGACATAATTTTATATTGAGCCCCTACAGAGACTCAAAGGCAATTTATATTTCAAACAGCACTCTATATTTTTGTCTCCAAATGAAAAATCAGCTTCTTCTAAAGTGTGTATGAGAGAGAGAGAAAGAGAGAGAGAGAGAGAGAGAGGTCAAAACTAATAGGTTCTGGTAATTAGGAATGAAATTTGAAATGCATAATGGAAGACTCAGAATTTGAGGCCTCAGAGTTTTATTGGAATGTTATTACATAGGCATAATTGAGTGAATTGACCATACCAGTTGAAAATCTCCAGCTCCCCAGTGTCAGGAGGTCAGGACTGTATCGTGTGGTTCAAAGTCCAAACCCTCAAAATCAAAAGTTTTGGTCTTTCTACAAAACCAGACTCCATGCTGAAACTATCAAGGGCCTACCAGGAGTCACCTTGTTAGAAAAATACATGCAGGTGTGGTCCCATGTGTCCACCCTCAGTAACAAAAGACACTCTAATTGCTTGGGAAATTTCAGGAACAGCAACAAAGATCAGCCAAATTCTTTATTATTCAATGGCATTACTTAAAATTGTTCAACATATCTTCGAAAGGCATCCAAATAAAGTAGTTTATTGACCTTATGTATTAGAATCTCCTAGCCATTAACAAATTTATACCTTTTTAAATCAATAATATCATATGTCCATGCACCAACTCTTCCTGGAATTTAATCTATCCTTTTTAACTCTATCCATTAACATAAGACTAATGAGTTTACAGCGTTTAAGGTTTCTATTTTTCAGGTCAGGTAGGTAGAAAAGGAAGGTGAGCATCTAGTTATACTAAAATTGAGGTTCAATTGAAAAAGTTGCATACTGCGTTACCCGAAAAACAAAAGGTCACAATTGCCAAGCACCCCTGGATGGTGAATCCTTAGCCTAATCACACTATTTGGTGTCACTCCAGCAAGAGCACTAATCAGCCAGCGTGATGAGCTAATAGAGGACCTACTGCTGTGTGATGTGGGCCTGTTTTCCAGCTGTGCCAGCTTACTCACTCTCTTGCTTGAATCTGAACAAGATCCTTGTTTATCAGATACAGACTTTGGTAAAGTTCTTATGACAATGTTCCCAGGAATCTTTCCAAGAAATCAGATCTGCCTGGTCTTAATAAAGCCGCTTTCAGCAGGACTGCTAAGAGGGACCCAGGAAACAAAGGATGAAAGCTGTTCTAGCTACAGTGGTCTCAGGAGGTCATCCTACGGGCCTTTGGCTGTCAGGAAAATAGCAGCGAACCAAGACAATCCCAAATAAAGCAAATTTAAGTGTGTGAACAAATATAAAGACGAAGAAAACAATATATTTCTTGAAAACCAGTTTGTCAATGAACAAGATCAAAGCCACAGGACTTTCTTACAGACTAGCTTGCTCCATTGAAAAAAAAAATAAATAGCCAAATAAATTCCTCTACCACATCAAGTTTTCAAAGAGAAAATCTCAGCCTTATCTAGGATATGAATAGCCTTACTCCTATTTCACAAATTAAAAAAAAAATTAAGATGCCGAGACCTGTTTGGCTCAGTGGATAGTGCGTCGGCTTGCGCACTGAAAGGTCCCAGGTTAGATTCCGTTCAGGAGCATATACCTTGCTTGCGGGCACATCCCCACTGTGGGGTGTGCAGGAGGCAGCTGATCGATGTCTCTCTCTCATTGATATTTCTGACTTTCTATTTCTCTCCCTTCCTCTCTGTAAAAAATCAATAAAATATATAAAAATAAATAAAAATAAAAAATTAAGAAATTAAGTTCCTGAGGCACATGAACTGATAGAACAGACACTTTTATGTTCATTTAACAAATTACACTACTTCTAATGGAAACGTCAAGGAGGCAAGAACACAAATGTGTGCTATCCTCCCCTTGTGGATAACAACCTGATCTGAAAGAACTAGGAGAGAGACACAACTCATGTGTGAACCTTTAAGGAAGAAAATGGTGTGTACAATTCATTTTCTATTTTTCATTTTTTTAACAAGATCCATCATTCCTTTGTTGTAGAAATCATTCCATTCCAGTCATGATTTACAATGTTATACCTGTTTCTCGTTTGTATTATTTTCAGATTGCTGCTATAACAAAATGCCATAAGTGAAGAGGCCTAAAACAACACAGGTTTAGTATTTTACTTACACTCTGAAGGTCAGAGGTCTGAAAGAGGACTCACTGAGAAAATCAAGGTGTCTGCAGGCTGGCATTCTTTCTGAGGCTCTGGGAACAATATATTTTCTGGACTTTTCTCTTTTCTAGCAGCGGCCTGCACCACTTGACTCGTGTCACCCTTGGTTCGTGTTCATTTAAAGCCATCAATGGCCAGTTCAGTACTTCTCTCTTGGCACCATACTGACCCTGCCCCCTCCCTCTTCCACACTTGAGGACCTTGTGATTACACTGGGCACACCTGGCCAACCTGACGTACTCTCTCTCCTAAATTCAACTAATGAACAATCCTAATTCTATCTGCAACTTTAAATCTCCTTTGCCATGCTAATATATTCAAAGGCTCCACAGATGAGGATATAGGCATTGCGGGGGGTGGGGACAAGACTTAAACATTTATATACATTAAAATAGTACAGCCTCACAGGTGTGAGAACATAGCAATAAGAGTCACAAAGTTTCCATTTGGTCTGGCCCTATAACAAATACCTTTTTTATTTAGGTCATTCAGCTTCCCTGGGCCTCAGCTTCTTCATCTAGTAACTTTTTAAGTAGTCATTCTTTCTGAACAGTTCATTGAATTTAACTCATTTATATTGTTTGTACATATTATTAAATTTAAATCATAGAAAACATAAGGCAATTTCTCAACAAAAGACTATGTTTGCAGTTTCATATTCATGGCATCCTAAACTATCTTCCCATTGTCTTCATTTTTTTGTTTTGGAAACAATACTGAAAACATTCTGATTGTCAACTCATGACTTCTTAGTAATTAAGATAATTACAGCCGAAACTGGTTTGGCTTAGTGGATAGAGCAGACCAAAAGGTCCAAAGTTTGATTCTGGTCAAGGGCAGGTACCTTGGTTGCGGGCACATCCCCAGTAGGGGATGTGCAAGAGGCAGCTGATTGTTGTCTCTCTTTCATCGATATTTCTAACTCTCTATCCCTCTCCCTTCCTCTCTGTAAAAAATCAATAATATATATATATTTTTTTTAAAAAAGGATAATTACAAACCTACTTAGAAGTGATTATTCAGTGCACAATATTTCTAAGTTCATTTCACTGAGCACCGGAAACAGCTTTCTGTTTGTTAATATATTACTCCTATCATTAAATTATCTGAGCTTCAAAAGTGCAATTTTTCAGTCAAAACATTAACATTTTATCGACATTGAGTCAAAATATGCAGCAATGGGAATAAAATAACTCAACTATTATAAATAATGCTATAACTACTATGTGGGGGTGTGTATTGAAATATATATTGAACCAGTTCACTTGGGGTAATTAATTTGTTAATTATATGTAGATGTATGTAAATGTAAATTTTCAAGTGTCAGGGAGAATGATCTGGGACTCAAACACTGAAAAGATTCTAATAGAATCAAGTTTGGTCTATTGTTCTTATCCATAATTAAAATTAAAATACTTTTCTATTTTATTTGTCAGTATATTTTGATAAACTGAAAACTAAGACTGGAGAATTTCTTCTAATATCAAGCAAGCACATTAAACATGTAAGGAGATAATGGTGCTTCAGTGATTTTTACCAACTTTCCCAAAAAGCTGTGTAAACTGAGTTTGTCCAAAAAGCAGTATATAACTAGTGTGTTTTGGATGGCATATTATCAAACCTATACCAGTTGCGCCTTTATATAAGGACATTATTTCTATGTCACTTTTGTATATCTGTATAAAATTCTGATAAAGAGGCTTAAAAAAAAGAAAGAAGTGTCAATTCAGTTGAACTAGCATTTTTTAAAGAAATAGGACATGGTATTCCCCATTTGGAAGGGCAAGCCCAGAGAAGATATATCATTTATCATGTAATGAATGATTCATAATTTTTTTAAAATACCTTTGAGTTTATGACACTGAAAAAAAATTTAGTAATGAAATCTCTTCATAAGAATTAATATAGAGTACCCCCCAAAAATGTATACACACACTTTGAATAATTATAAAGGCAGTATTTATTAAAATACATCTCCTTCTCAAAACTGAGTTATCAGCTGTTAAAGTGTGTATGTGTGTATACATTTTGGGGGACACCTTGTATATATATGTACACCAGGCATAAATATGAGAAAGTACTGATCAAAAACTCTTATTTATACTGTTCAAAATACCATAGAATATTGAGGTGCCAGAGGGAGAAACATTTAACTAAAAGCAATGTGATAAAAGGTAAACCTATTAAACAACCAAAATTAGGAATTATAAGAACATTATTTTAAAAGTAATTAATAAAATTAGATCCTATCAGATACAGAAGTTTATTTATGGAACCATTTAGAAAGCTTCCCCATGGAACTATTGTACTAAATGGGTGATAATTGTTTTATCTAAATTGTTCAATCATTTTTATTACCTTTTTGTTTACAAGTGCTTATTTATTCTTTTTGGAACAAAAACCTCAAAGAATGGTAGTTAATGCCTCAAATTAAATTGGACAAAAATTTTGAAGTATTCACTTTAGACTCAACCAATCAAGCATTTTGTTTCATGAGCCTAGACAATCAGTCATGTTGACCCACTGGTGACTAGCCTCCTTAAAGCCTGGCCCTCTAGACAGGTTCTCTTTCTGCCCAGAGAGAGATCTGCCCACAAAACCATGTGGTAAATGTTTGGTAGACACTAGCTCCCTTCAGTTTCCTTTTCTTTTTCTTCTTTTTCTTTTGTGAATACAAAAGAAAATAGTTATCTGATTCCTATTTGTA
Organism: Lasiurus cinereus; assembly: GCA_011751065.1. NCBI lineage: Eukaryota > Metazoa > Chordata > Mammalia > Chiroptera > Vespertilionidae > Lasiurus > Lasiurus cinereus. The sequence continues at coordinate 14,189,805 of JAAGEH010000293.1, forward strand.
GATGATATTCTGAAATAGCCAAGGCCATAGCTATGGGGATCTAGCTTATGTTTGTAGAGGAGCCTTATAGATAACAGTATAATGTGGCCTATTACTCAATTTCATTTCTAGCTATGTTTTGATTAATGAAGCCTAAAGGACAAGAATTCAACCACTTCAAATCAGCTGCTTTAGCAATTGAGCTGGTTTATCTCCTAAAATGCTACTTGAAACCTGCAGTGACTTCATTTATTCAACGTTAGTACACTGATCTTCATAAATGAATGAAGATCTCTAATTTCAAGCCACTAACTTCATGTCTTGGAGTTTTCATACCTCTGAATCTTACCAACCTCCATGATACAAATAGTTTTTTTTTTTAAATTTATGTTTCTCTAAATGGTTGTGGAGGCTTTTAAGCAAACAAACAAAAGAAAACTTTTCTAATCCTATTATAAAACACTGAAGAAGTAAAATAAACTATATATACATGATATTCCACAGAATTTTTTTTTTCACCCTGTGGGCAAGCAGAAATAGAAACAGGATTCAATGGATTAAATCAAGAATTTTAAGATGGGAGGTAAGGAAGCATCCAATTTACAGTTCTGAATCACATTTTTCAGGTTTCAGTATGGCATGATGTATGAGACCACCTTGTAATGCAAAATTACTAACTAAAAAGGTGTTTGTGTTTTTTAAAGGAAACCTTCCCTCCCCCTGCCATGTAATCTCATGAAAGCTGAATTCCAGCTAGAATTTCTCTTTTCTTTCCAACTGTCACTCACTACTATTAGACTGAGGAGATAAAACTCACTTAAAATAATGAAAAATAGACTTGTATTGGGGAGGGGGGATGGATATCCTATCTAATAAAAGAGTAATATGCAAATTGACTGTCATTCTAATATACAAGATGGCTGCCCCCATGTGGTCACAAGGTGGCCGCCACAAGATGGCAAGCAGGGGAGGGGAGTTGGAAGGGACCAAGCCTGCAAGGGAGAGCAGTTGGTGGGACCAGGCCTTCAAGGGAAGGCAGTTAGGGACAATCAGGCTGGCAGGGGATCAGTTAGGCATCAACTAGGCTGGCAAGGGAGTGGTTAGGGGATGATCAGGCTGGCAGGCAGAAGTGGTTAGGGGCAATCAGGAAGGCAGGCAGGTGAGCAGTTGGGAGCCAGCAGTCCTGGAAAGTGAGAGGTATGTCTGACTGCCCGTTTAGAATAGGGTCTAAACAGGCAGTCAGACATCCCTAGAGAAGTCCCAGATTAAAGAGGGTGCAGGCTGGACTGAGGGACACACACTCTGAAGCACAAATTTCGTGCACCAGGCCTCTAGTCCTATATAATAAAAGCATGGTATGCAAATTGTCCCCTCAAAGGGGAGTTTGTCCAAGAGTTTAACCAGGGGGCGGGGCTGGCCAGGGGAAGGGAGGGAGGCCCCAGTGGTGGTGGCAGCTGCTAGGGACCCTACCAGTACATGAATTTTGTACTGGGCCTCTAGTATATAATAATTTAGGTATATTCAAATTTGGCACTCCCATGCATATTTTAGTAGGGAAAGAAATTTGTGCTATAGAACAGCACTTTTCAACCTTTTTCATCTCATGACACACATAAACTAATTACAAAATTTTGTGGAATAACAAGAAATATAGTTTTTGCTGATCTGACAAAATTTTGATTCATTCATATCAGACAACCATTGTTGTGTTGGCTGTTGTCATTTTTTAATTTGACAATCTAAGGGAAAAGAGATCGGTGTCCCTGACTAAATAGTCAGGTACTGCATGTTTTAAAAATTCTTGTGGCATACCAGTTGAAAATCGCTGCTGTAGAAAAGTATGGTTTATTCCTACATAATCAGGAAAAAGCCATTTTGTAAATGTCAAGTTCTCCTTTCTTATTGTGAGAAATCGAAATAATAAGTTCAAAGAGAATCTTAAAAGCATTTTAAATGAGAAATAGTAATTCAGTTGTAAAATTGAAAAGACTTAAAAGGCTATAACTATTTTGAAGATCTCATAAATGATTTATTTTATCTTAAATCAAGATACAGTCTTAATTTTTTATGCTATTTCTTTTGGGAAGAATACCAGTATTTCTTATATTTTCTATTAAAAAAAACACTTGCTACATTTCAAATTTAAATATTTGGGTCTCTTTCAAAATACTCCAAATAAATAATTTCTGAATTAAACAAAACAATAAAATAATCAAGAAGGTAAGACACTTTTTAAATATTTACATTTTCATTCACATATAAAAATTATTTTTCAGAGCAAATGGGATGTAAAAGGAATTTTAATTTCGGAGATATTTTTGCTTACAAATATGCCTAAGATCACAGCATGGCATGTAGCAAGCATGCAAAATTTGTTATTGCTAGTAAATGTATCAGACAAATGTTTATAAGAATGTAAATAAGTTAATTAACCTAACTTTCCAAAACTTAATACCTGATATTCTCCTGCAAATATAAATATATATAGTATGTATGTATGTGTGTGTGTGTGTGTGTGTGTGTGTATATATATATATATATATTCCAAATCAGCACCCCAGAATGTATTACATCACTCATTCACTTTGTTGATGGAATTTGAAGTTGAAAACACTCCTATAAGATGGATTTGTGATTTACTAAAAAATGTTAAAAGCTCAGGTTTTGTTTCTTGGTGCCAATGGAGGAATATAGCCACAAGTAGTTTTAAACCAAGCTTTATCTTGTACACCTGAATTAACTGATATCTTATTTGGTTTAAGATGAATAAACATATTTCCCCCATGGCATTGTGCCAGAAGAATAATACACCTGAAATATGTTAATTTTCTTAGTGACCTCACAGTTTGTCATCATAAAGTAATCTTATCCAGATAAGATTAGCATGATTTGTACATTTTAATAAAAGTACTTAAATACTAGCTTAATTATTCATCTCTTAATTTATTAACCACACAAATTTTATATGACAGCTTTCTTCCAGATTTCTAATTGTTTATTTTCTTTTTTAAAAAATATATTTTATTGATTTTTTTAGAGAGAAGAAGGAAGAGAGATAGAGAATTAGAAACATAGATGAGAGAGAGACATCGATCAGCTGCCTCCTGCTCGCCCCCTATTGGGGATATGCCTGCAACCAAGGTACATGCCCTTGACCAGAATCGAACCCGGGACCCTCCAGTCCACAGGCCAACGCTCTATCCACTGAGCCAAACCGATTTCGGCTGTTTCTTATTTTCTGATACTATTAATCATCAGGTTGGTTTGACATGTACACTCTTAAAACAAGCTTTAGAATCGTATGACCTTATTTAAAATGCTGGAGAAAAGAGCTTATGCGCATGTTCAGTAATGCAAGTCAAGCTAGTAGAACCACATATGTTTTCTGTTATGATATGGTTATAATTTTACATGTAGAATATGTACTTTCTCAACTCTTTTTATCTAATCCTCTAAAGTTTATACCCCCTGATGCAATCTTATATTTAGCACTACCTAAAGAGTTGAGCCAAAGCAATCAATTCACCTATTTCTATCACATGTTAACCACCAGATTTTACTTGGCAGCACACCTCATAAATAGGTTAGAATTTGTTATACCTCTATGAAGCAGTAAACAAAGTATCTACTCCCTGATTTCTTTTCTCTGAATGTGCTTTCTATTACCATAAATAAGAAATTAATCAATATATCTCCTGGAGCTTAATTATTTGACATCTATATGCAAAAAAAAAGAAATAATTTGGATTACAATTCAATAGATAGATCCATTTTGTTTTCCATTTTTATTGAATTTATTGGGGATACCTTGGTTAATAAGATTATATAGGTTCCAAGTGTACATTTCTATGATACATAATCTGTGTATTGCATTGTGTGCCCACTACCCAAAGTCAAATCAACTTCCATAACCATATATTTGACCCCCTTTACTCTTTAATATTCCCCATTCTCTCTGGTCTCTGTGATTTTGTTTTCCTAGTTTATTCATTTGTTGCTTTCAGTTTTATATTCCACATATGAGTGAAATCATATAGTTCTTAGCTCTTTCTGACTGCCTTATTTTGTTCAGCATGATATTCTCAATATCCATGTTGTCACAAATTGCAGTTTTTCATCTTTTCATATATATGTGTATATATGTGCCCCACCTTCTTTATCCAATCATCTGCCAAAGGACACTTTGGTTGTTTCTGTGTCTTGGCCACCATTTTGAAATTTTAGCTGTACATACATGTTATTGAATGTTATTTCAAATAGTTATAAACAGTTTAGAATTGCTACAGGGTGTGAGTCAGTCAGCCAAGTTAAAGCCATATTACTTAGGGGGGGGGTGGATTGATGAAAAGATTAATATCCACAGATGTCACCCTTGAAAATTCTACAATTCTTGAAAAAGCTTATTTCATTTTCATTTTGCTAAACAAATCCAGTGATTTGTCACAAAAGAATTAAAGGAATACAAATATTTCTACAAATCGAGAGCTCTTGTGCAGCTGCTAATTGTTCTCTAAACGAAGGTGGTGTTGAGGAGCAAAATTACAAGACGACTCTGGGAGGAGTTTGCCATCATAAGGAACTGAGGAAAGCAGCAGTGAAAAGTGCGGTATGACATAAAACGGGATCATTCTGATTGGTACTTTCAGCCTCCTATGGGTCTTGTCATAAGCTCAAACACTTTTGAATGTCTTGCCAGCTCACTATCATTCTTGATTTCAGACTATGCTCCACTGATTTTGTCATACAAAAGCATTAGCCTTTGAAAAAGAGTGGCCTAGACCAAGACTTTAGGAGAGAAATGAACATTTTCCCATGTGCTACAAAAAAATACAGTTACCATTGACAGTGAATTTAGCTCCATGTGGCCTTTTTCTATAACTTCATTGGTTTCTTGAAGTGAGTATGATTTTAGTATCTTATTTTCCCCTTATATAAATGATATTATATTAAACCTGCTCAGTATCTTCTTGCCTAATGGATTAATAAAGTACTGCAAGTAGTTAATAACTTTGGAAAAAGATCCTAGGGCGATTTAAATTTTTAAAAAAGGTTACACCCCTCAAGTAGATTGTTTTGAAGACAATATATGTCTTGACATAAAATGCCAGTAAATATGGTTTAGCATAGGAAGCATGGCCTTTGGAACCCTGCAGACCTATATCCAAATGTCAACTCTGCCAATGAGCTATTTAAATACTGAATTTTATTGTCTCCTTGGTAAAGTGAGAATTGGGTGGAAGAGAATATGAGAAGCAAAACCTCTCCATTGGAATTGGGCATGCCTTCTTCCTCTGTGTTGCAAGACAGGCTACTTTCTAGGGACAGGAACCTAACACAGAGCCTAGATCATATAAGGTGCACAACTGATTTTCTCACCCTGTCCTGAGAAGTCATTACAGTTAATAATGTAATTATACCATTATAGTTAAAACTAAGAGTATCAAAATAGTCAATCAATGAGGTATTGGATAACTTGTCACAGCAAGTTTTAATAAATTTGAAATAGTATATTCCTTTACATAAAATCACTGACTTTGTAAAGTATATCTAGAGATTTTTACATGTCCTAATTTATTCAAGAAAATTTAGTATTCATGTATTGTAAGAAAAATAAAATGAACTCTGCCTTTATCATTGCATTGGGCAACTGTATAATGATAAAGTGAGCCATTCTCATGCCAGGGATCAGCAAAATTTTTTCTGCAAAGACCAGATGATCATTATTTTAGGCTTTGCATGCCATATGGTCTTTATTCCAACTACCTTACTCTGCCATCACAATACAAAATTTGCCATAGAAAATAGGTAAACAAATGGGTTGCTGAATTGCAATAAAATCTTATCTACAAAAATTGTGGTGAACCAGACCTGCCCCATGGCTGTAGTTGCCCAACTCCTGTTCCATACTAATGATCTCTTAGTACTCCGCCAATTATCACTTACATGGTTTCTTGCATTCTTGATATTGTCAGCAAGATGATCACAGATCATCTAGAAGTTTAGAGAACACATAAAAGAACAATTACATATTAAAAATTATGTATAAGTTCTGATCAGATTCTTCTGTTTTAAAATGTTTAGAAAAACATAGAAGAGTGAAACAAGAAATGAAGATGACTAAATTAAAAACTAATAGTATGATTTCTAACAAGAATCAAATAAAACAATTTTTAACACCAAAGGCCACAGTTTAAGGCTCTAGTCAATCAAAAAAGTATTGTAATCTTGATTTGTCATTAACTGGTATGCCAGTGACAAATTATGCCAATAACTAGCCAAAAACAATATAAAATTGTCACTAGGCAACTACAGTAGCTGGAGACAACATGAAAAGCCAAAACAAAATATTTTTAATCTGTCCATCCACTTGCAATAGGATTAAGCCCAAGAATTATAAATCACTTTTTCTACAAATGCAAAATAATTTTTATATGTTTGAACAAATGGAGAGAATAACAAAGATGTTGCAAAACATTTGGTGAGCCTCCTCCACAAAGCATGTTTCAAACCACAGAACTTGAAAATGAAGTTAAAAGAAGTAAAAGGTTGTTATGTGAAGATGGCTGAATAGTTTCCTTCCATTGCACTGCAGGTCTTTCTAAAGATCAACAGTAAAACAATCAACACATTTTTTTTCCAATTGGTCAGTTGAGTCTCTTATTGGGCTGTGAACTCAGGCATGAACAATAAATTATTGCTCATCACTGTAAGTACAAGACATGAATAACGTCATATACTGGCCAAATATAGAAGGTGTCAAGTAAAATACTATTCAATTATATTCAATCTACTAGCCCACCTGAAGTATAGAAATGACAAAGTTGCTCATTATTTGTTATTGCCTCTTCTGAGTAGCAACATTCCCTGACCATGTAAAACTCTATTTGCAAAGACCAGAGTTCTTCTGAGAAGACTGGAGAAATTAAAGCCATAGCACTTAGATATTCAAAGCCAGCTCCTATCCCTTTTAATCAAATGAATCTCTCAGCACTGCACAAGTAGGCTGCTTTCCAAGATAGGGGAGAAGTCACACAGATGTTTCCAACAAAATTTCCAAAAGGTTTACCTTGGTTGGGAAAAAATGATTCCATTCAGAGTAAGAATTTTACCAATCCTGTAAGAATGAACATGAGCAAAGGGCTGGAATTTACCATTTTTTAAAGGAAAACACATACACAACGCACAACCAGACATTTCTTTGAATGTCCAGATGTTTTCACTGTGCAGGGGAATGACTTTTAAAACTCCACAGAAATAAGAACAGGCACTGAGACAATGATGAGAAGGTGCTGCGAATCTGAGAAGTGAGAATACACAGACCTCTCTTGGATTGCCAACTTGATTAGCTCCACTCCTTTACAGAAAGATGCTTTAGCCATTGACATGCCAAAAGAAAGACCCAAACTATGCCTGATTTCAGGTCAAAGGTGAAAGAAAGAGATGCCAAGAAGACAAATGCTTACAGAAGAGACCTGTGAAACAAGGTAGTAAAGAAGGTTTTATAGAAGATGAAATCCGGTGTGGAATAGATCATGTCTGCTTGTGAATTTTAATGCATATGATGGAACAAGAGGGCATACATAAAAATTAGGGAAAATCTGATTTAAAACAGATGTCATGCAACCCTTCATTGCAAAGAGTCATAAATGAGTGTATGGAACATCAGGAAGAAAGTAACTGTCCAGGTGAGGAATACTGAATCTGTGTTAAAAAAAAAATTGCTTATCATCCCAAGTTAGAAGAGCTTATAAAATATTATAAGGCTTCATTCGATGACCCCATCAATTTCTTCAAATTTGAATGTTAATATTTTTTCTCACTTCAGTAGGAATCAATAGTAATAATGAAGCCAAGAATTAATGTGGGACAAGATTTTATGATTCTGATTTCGAGTTTGTCACCCTACTGTCTTGGCATCAAAATCTCACATAGTGAATTTGGAGATTTCAAAGTTTTAAAAAATTAGATTATTTTAAAGGCTGGAATTCTATGACATTGCATTATTTAAAAATAAATAAGGAAGGAGAATAGTTCCTCCATTCTTTCTGTATGATATTTAACATTGTAATTCTCTTAAGGAATTTTTTCTGTTTTATTTCATGGATAATTGAACTTGATTAACTGAACTTTCTTATTGGCTACTAGAAATTTTAGAGGCACACCAAAGCAACTCAGTGACTTCTGATATAAGGTTGTCTGTTCCATTTCCACTCTTTCCCCATTTTATGTCATTTCCCTACAGTGATTTTACTTTCTTTTGCAAATATTGTATCAAATTCTAATTTTCTCTAGTTTACATAACTTTTAAGTCAGTTTAAATGATCTGAAACAATAAAAAGCACAATACGGTACTTGAAACCTTCCCATAGAATTGCACCATAAAACATGAGAGCCCTGACCACACCTTTAGTTTATCTCAGTTCAGTTTAATTGGCCTTAGACAAGACATCCAAGAAACATAATCTATAGGGCAGCTAGCATTGCCCTCTTAGACTATACAAAGAGGTTCAATGAATAAAAAATAACAAAGCAAACATCAAATCTATAGAATGAATACAGAAAAAGTATCCATGAAACAGAATACTCTGAAAAGCCCCATTTTATAAAACACCTATTCATGCCTCCATGCTTCCTGGAGATTCAGAAAGTGTTCCCACCCCTGCAGGACCCAACTCAAGATCTCAGCAATGAATCACGCTTTTAACATCACAGTGGGGAACCCCCAACCCTTGTCAGAATTCCCATTTCATGGCACACACCTGAGCGCTGACTTTGACATATACTATTAGTCATGGGAGGAATAGAAAATGACAAACTCTGGTTTCTTCCCCACTTTTATTCTTCTAGTCCCAGAAGCTTTTGTCTAAAACTCACAACCACAAAGCTCCATCCACCTGGTGAATTCCTGCTTATATACAACTTGCTTTTTTATTGCAAATATTTGGGGATGAAAGAAAATAAAAAAGGCATACTGGAATTTCAAGACAACTGAAATTATCATATACAATATCTAGCCAAAATCCATATTTCTTGCATCTCTTCCTTAATAATCTTTTTAAATAGCCTGGACATTAGCATTTATCATCTTTGATCTCATACTAGTAAAATAAAAACTACAAATATAGTGTATTAGAAGGAGCATATTTACCTGTTACAAATCTTTGTATTAAACCAAGGTTTTAACAATTTTCTTAAATGCTTATCACATTGCTCATTTGCTTTTCACCAGAAAGGATGTCATGATCTATGATACACACTCATTTTTTATAAACTTTTTGAAATAAAAACATAGCCACAGAACAGAGGAACCATTAAAAAAAAAAAGGAGGAGGGGGAAATGAATTAGCAAGAGGATCACCATGAAACCAGGAACACCATGAAATACATATAGCTTTCTCCTCTACTTCCCAAATTCAGAACCACACCTTTCCACATAGTATAGGCTGGGAAAAGAAGAGGTCATCATTTTATCATTTCTTCTCAAGGTTCAATGAAAGACTAATTAATGTTAACCCTAACCGGTTTGGCTCAGTGGATAGAGCGTCAGCCTGCGGACTGAAGGGTCCCAGGTTCAATTCCGGCCAAGGGCATGTACCTTGATTGCAGGCGTATACCCAGTAGGGAGTGTGCAGGAGGCAGCTGATCGATGTTTCTCTTTCATCAATGTTTCTAACTCTCTATCCCTCTCCCTTCTTCTCTGTAAAAAAATCAATAAAATATATTTAAAAAAAAGAAAGACTAATTAATGTTTTAACCACTGTTTATAAGGCCACTAAGTGCACTTTATCCTTGACACCTGAGAAGCTCTACCTGTTATTTCACCCTGCCAGATGAGCAAATATCTCTGAGTTGTGGTAAGAGGGACAGAGAAATAATAGCATAGGCTCAAATTAAATTGACTTGAATTTTTTTTAATACCATAAAGTATTTCACATGATCAGACAGACTCCTTAGTATTCTATAGGGAGGAAAATAATTGTGCAGACATTATTTTTAGAGGAAAATGGTAAAAGAAAGAAATAAAATAAACAAAATGTTTTGCTGAAAATATACTAGTTAACCATTCACTCATTGGAAACCAATATATTTTAGACCAAAGTTTCCAATGCATAATATTCTTAATCTAACTCAATACCAAGAACAGTAACTCCAGACATTATGTAGCATTTCACAGCTCACAATACACCATAAAGCAGGTGATCTCATTTGATCCCACAAAAGTCCATTTTATTATCTCAAGTTACAGTCAGAAAAAAAAAAGAAAATTCAGAGAGGTTAAATGACTTGCCACTGTCATGCAGGGACTCTGCTGCGTCTCGGTTGCTAGTCTGGTGTCTCTCGCGCTGCCTCCTACAGGTGAATGTCCATTTCATTAGGTCAAAACAATTTCAACAAGGTGACTCTGACAATATTGTCATTTTTCTACAGGTGAGCTTTTCTTCTTCTAAACATGACCTTTCTCCTGGTAACTCTTTGACAATAAATAAATCACTAGAAGAACTTCAAAGCAGTAACAAGGTTGTGCAGCAAGACCTACAGGAGGGTTGTGGGAGGCACAAAGCAGGTTCTGAGGATGATGTGTGTTGGTCTGAGAGCACCAAAAAGAAATGCTGGGCTCTCATTAGCAAGGAAGGATTGACAGGTGTTCTGATGGTTTGCATCGAAATTAGCACAAACTATGCCTGTGCTGCCAAAATGAAATTACTGTGTCCTTTTTAGCAGGGTGTACAGTACTTTCTAAGTATTGTCAAGGAGCTAAAAATAATAATGTGACCAAGAATGTTACAGTGGAGCAAACAAGAACCCAGATGTAAGGCGCATCAGAGGTAAGCTATGAAGTTTGCCCAAGCTGAAAGACTGAGTTCCCTCACAGGCATCAACAATGTGTTTTTACTGGCAGCTATTCCCAGAGGCTCAGGCATTATTCAAGTCAATGTAAAGCTCCAAGGTGCTTCTCTTTGCCACAGGCTATATTCTTCCTTAGGAATATAGTGGGGATTTATACAAACCTCTGATACTCAATTTCAAACAAATTAGTTTGATTAGCATAATCTCATAGGAAGTAGGGATATTTATACTTCTCTCACACTACTTCAGAATAAGCTAAGGTTTCTCTGCTATTTTAATTGTCTATGTACCTTGAGCTACACAACCAATACCATCATCTTGCTCTGGATAAAAATAAGTTAGTCATGAAAAATTAAAATATCTGCTCAAAATTAGAGAGAGAACTTCACTAGCACATGTCATTATAAAATCTAACAAAGCTGTTCCTTTAAGTCCTGTTAGAGAAGAAAAGGTGAGAAGAAAGAAAGAGGTGAGAAAAAGGAAAGAAGGATGGAAGGTAGGAAGGAAGGAAGATGGAGAGAGGAAGAGATCTGAAACTATAACTTGATGAACTACATACATGTCTTGTAAATATTTACTAAAGAATTATTCAAAGACTAAAAAGCTTTTGGGGAAAATAACTATAGCTCTTCAACCCCAAAGCAATAGCATATGTCTCCAGCTATTTGTTTATTAATAATTCAGCTTTTATTACCAAATATGCCTAATCATGTCAAGTGTGAAACTCACAAAATGTCATCTCAATTCATTTTTAGAGTGTCACATTGGCAGGCAGTGGAGAGAATTACAGGATTAAGTGGTCTGGCTATATATAAAGCAAAACAAAAATGTAAAAGTCTCTCCTTGAAATGCTAGACTGATGTAATGATTTTAATGACTTGCATACTATTGTTCTTCACTCTCAGGAATGGATTATATTTCTGGAAATTGACTTGTCTGATTAGGTTTCATCTGGTCTCTCTGGGTTTTGCTGCTGACTATCATCATTTCTACCCCATGAACAGCAGGATCCAAGCATCTGCCTCTTCACTGTAGCTTCCATGGTCTTGTTACTGAGTGGGCGAGCCAGTGGGGTCTTGCTGAATGAAGCGTACAATTCAAATCATAAAATTTTTCATGCACCAGAGAACACTTTGGAAGCAACCCAAAGGTGAAATACAATTCCTATCCCAACAAACTATTGGCTACAGACTCATAAGACACAAGTGAAGTTTAAGATGTTTCTCAAGAGAAGCCAAGATGGCGGCATAGGTAAACACCTAAACTGCTGCCTCACACAACAATTTCAAAACTATAACTAAAAGACAAAACAGACATCATCCAGAACCACAGGAATGCTGGATGAGTGGAAATTCTACAACTAGAAAGAAAGAGAAAAGCACACTGAGACTCAGAGGAGCTGCAGGAGGCAGAGGTACTGAGATACACATGCGAAGAAGACTGGCAACTGAATGTGCAGCTGGCTTTCTCAAGTGGGAGGGAGACAAAAGCCCCTGATGGCACTGAACCTCAGTTTGGGCCAAGATTCTGGGGACCCAGACTCATACGGAATGAAACTGGACTGTCAGGAAAGAGAAAAGCACACTGAGACTCAGAGGAACTGCAGAAGGCAGATGTACTGAGGCAGGTGCACACAGAGAGGGTAAGCAACTGAGTAAGTGGTTGGCTTTCTCAAGTGGGAGGGAGACAAAAGCTCCTGACTGCACTGAACTCCAGTCGGGGCAAGACTCTGGGAACCCAGATTCATTTGGGGAAAACCTGGACTCTGGAAGCAGGCAGAACTCAAGGGCGGCTTTCTCTCAGAACTACTTGCAGCTATTACTGAGGGCCTATTAGGGCAGGGCTGACAAGAAACCAATGCTGTCTGCTCTGCCCTAAAAGGCTGCCCCATCCTAGCCGAGCACAGAGGCTTTTGCAAGTCTTGACTCATAAGGGTGTCTCTAGCATAGAAGTTCTCTTGGCACAGACACAGCTGATCCTCACAGCCAATTGGCCTGGAGCTCAATTCCTCCCAGTGATAGCAACAACAATCAAGGCTTATCTACACCAAGACTGTGTACACAACCCACAAATGGGGTGCACCAAGAGTGTACACCTCAGATAACTGGGGAGGCTGAACCACTGGGCCCTATAGGACATATAGAACACAAAGCCACTTTACCAATTCAAGGAAGCAGCCAAAATGTGGAGACTAAGAAACAGATCACAAATGAAAGAAATGGAGGAAAGCAAATGACTGGATAGAGTTCAAAACCACGATTATAAGGTTTTTCAATAATTTTCTAGAAAAGGCCGATAAATTTAGTGAGATCCTCAAGGATATGAAAAAGGACCAACTAGAAATTAAGCGTACACTGATTGAAATAAAAAATAGTATACAGAGACCTAACAGCAGAGATCTAACGCAAGAATCAAATCAAAGATTTGAAATACAAAGAAGCAAAAAACACTCAACTGGAAAAGCAAAAAGAATCCAAAAATTTGAAGATAGTATAAGGAGCCTCTGGGACAACTTCAAGTGTACCAACACTAGAATTATGGGGGTGCCAGAAGAAGAGAAAGAGCAATATACTAAAAACCCATTTGAAGGAATCATAACCAAAAACTTCCTCTATCTGGTGAAAGAGATAGATTTACAAGTCCAGGAAGCACATAGAACCCCAAACAAAAGGAATCCAAAGAGGATCACACCAAGACACATCATCATTAAAATACCAAGAGCAAAAGACAAAGAGAGAATATTAAAAGAATCAAGAGAAAAACAGTTAGTTACTTACCAGAGAGCACCCATATGACTGTCAGTGGATTTCTCAACAGAAACTATGCAGGCCAGAGGGAGTGGCAAGAAATATTCAAAGTGATGAATAGCAAGAACCTACAACCAAGATTACTCTACCCAGCAAAGCTATCATTCAGAATTGAAGGTCAGATAAAGAGCTTCACAGATAAGAAAAAACTAAGGGAGTTCATCAGCACCAAACCAGTATTATATGAAATGTTGAAAGGTATTCTTTAAGAAGAGGAAGGAGAAGAAAAAGGTAAAAATTATGAACAACAAATACGTATCTATCAATAACTAAATTTAAAATCAAGTGAATAAAAAATCTTATGAACAGAATAAACTGGTGAATATAATAGAATCAGGGACATAGGTAGGGAGTAGACTGACAATTCTTGGGGGGAACGGGGTGTGGGGGTTGCGGGAAGAGATTGGACAAAAATCATACACCTATGGATGAGGACAGTGGGGGGATAAGGGCAGAGAGAGGGGTGGAAACCAGGTGGAGGGGAGCTATGGGGGGTGGGGGGGAAGAGGAACAATTGTAATAATCTGAACAATAAAGATTTATTAAATTTTTAAAAAGTGAGGGGGAAAAAAGAACAGTATTTCTAAAAGTGAGAATTTCATGTAATTGCTACTTTGAAAAGTAGCAATAAATGATGTATTTTATTTTTTATGATTGTGGAAGCACTATATCCCCAAACCATTCTCCATATAAGCACCTGCTCTTTATGCTGTAAACAAATAATAGCCCTCCTAATTTCCCCAGCTAAATATCAAGGTTAATTACTGATAAATACATAATAGCCCTCCTAATCTCCCCAGCTAAATACCAAACTTAATTATTTCTTCTTGTTCCCCTATATCCTCTTTCATTCACTCACTCAACAATTATTTAATCAGTAGCTATTATGTGCCAAGTCCTCTACTAGGCAGCTAGCATATAACAGTGAACAAATAGTACATTTGCAATGATTTGGAACTCAGAGGGGAGCAGGACGCGATAACAGATAGTGAGTTATAGTACCTGAGAAACATGCAGACGACTTGTAGAATGTGCACTATGGTGAGACTATCCATACCCTGTATGTTAACCTGAAGCTCAGGAGATTGGAAATGAGGAGGAGTCATCAGTCTATCAATAATAATTGAGAGAACTGGGCCGAAACAGGTTTGGCTCAGTGGATAGAGCATTGGCCTGCGGACTGAAAGTCCCAGGTTCAATTCCTGTCAAGGGCATGTACCTTGGTTGCGGGCACATCCCCAGTAGGGGCGTGCAGGAGGCAGCTGATCAATGTCTCTCTCTTATCGATGTTTCTGATTTTCTATCCCTCTCCCTTCCTTTCTGTAAAAAATCAATGAAATATATATATATTTAATTGAGAGAACCAGAATGGGTAAGATTACTCATATTTAGAGTAAAAAAAAGAAGCATCAAGAACAGAATCCACCAGGTAGAGCAGAAAAATTCCGGGAAAAAAAAATAGTTAAGAAAGTGTGGCTTAGTGGGCAGGAGAACATATGTTGAGTTTTGAATCATGGGAGTAAAAATAGAGCATTTTCTGAGAAAACATTATGATAAGACTTAAAGTGCACTCCTCAGATTTACTGTCATTGCGAGTTATAGTGACAGCAGATAGGAAAGCCACATAAGTCATACTGCTGAAGGATGAATATCAGTGAAGAAATGAAGAGAGCAACAAATTTAGATAATGTTTTTCATATGTTTAGCTCTGAAGAAGAAGAGAGAAATTGGAGAGTGTAGAGAAGAAATCAGTAGGAGGCAGTTACACCCAAGAGACACAATGAGGAAGTATCCAGAGAATTACCCCTACCCTATATCTTCACCTGGCCAATGGCCACATGGTGGTTTGTATTCCAAATCATTAAACTGCGCTTCATGTTTTGTGCACTTTTAGTTTGTTTATAATATTTGCTAATGTAATATATTTTTAAAGATGTTTTAAGCCATAAAAAAGTAAATCTAACAAAAAGTCTGCAAAATGTGTGTAAAGAAAGTTATAAATTCTCATTGAAAAATATATTTTAAAACCTCTCTATTTGGAAAGGCATATCATATATTTTGGTAGGAATCCCAAGAATTATTGAGATGAAAAGTCTCTCAAATTAATCCACAGATTAAATGTATTTCCAATAAACATCCAAAGAGGTCTTTTTTTAATGGAATATAACAAGCTAATTCTAAAATCCATTAGGCTTAGAAACAACAAAACATGCCTGAGAAACAAAAAGTTGAGAGTACTTCCCTTTGACAAATATCAAAGCTTTATTACATTGTGTCATAAATATGACAGAGATAAGATGTAGAAATAGAGAATATAAGCAAAAAGAGATGGAGAGAATCAATAATAAACTCATGCACATATAAATTACTTTTAACTAATATTGCATATTGGTGGGGAAAGAATTGTCTATTCAGTAAATGTGCTGGACCCTTATCTCACACTCTACATGAATCTTAAATTCCAAACATATTAACTACTCTTTTATGGTAACACACAAATCTATAAACATTGAAATTGGCAATTAGGATAGCATCTTTATGAGCATGGAGTAGGAAAAGACCCAGAACATGGTACAAAAGATAAAATCAAAAAGAAAATAATAAGTACCTGCATTAGAACTAACAACCAACTAATACACCATGGAGAGAATAAAGAGACAACCTATAGCCTGGAGGAAAAGATTTGCAGCATCTGTAAATAAGAAGTAGTAGTCAGGATATGTAAACATTTATACCAGTCAAAAAATAAAAAGACAAAGGAACCACAGTAAAAACTGCTATAAAAATCAACAGGTATTTTCAAAAAGTTCAGGACCAGTCAACTAAATGAGCTGTTAGTGTATTTACATGTAGTTAGTCACAAAAATATAGACAGAGAAAGGAATGTGATAGGAGAGGAGTACACTGGCATAAGGTTCTATTTCTTCACCTGGATAATGGGTACATGGGTGTTACTTTTATTATTTTACAATTTTACAATACTTGTAAATGTTTTAAAAGAAAATATCATGTGCCTCAAAATTATGAAATTGTGGATGAAAAAAATAATATTAACCAATAGATTTTATCTGTCCCTTTGAACATTTTGAGATTTTTTTTAATATCTCAATATAAGACAGGGGAATAGTAAATAATATTGAGCTTGGAAAAAATGTAGACTAACAAAAATCATCATGAGAGAAAATTTTACCAAAAAAGAAAGACTCTAAATGGTTTAAAGTACAGGGAGGATTGGGGAAGATTAGAAAATATTAAACAACATGTTAAAGAAAATTGGCACACTATTTTCTGAATTAAACTTTATCACCTCCAAAAAATAGTGAAGTAAAAGCCACAAATAAAGATAAAATGCTTATTTTTTCTAGAAAAAGCAGAGGAAAATTACTAGCTTCATTTTGGAAGTATTCATGAAGAAAGTTTATTCTGTTTTCATAAGTCATGTTGCATTAATGTGAAAAATGGGCAATAGGAAAAGAATATTTCAACATGAACATACCTACAAATGTGGTCATGTCTTTACAAATGGTCATGTAACAAACATATATACAAAGAGATATGCCCTAATGAAAGTGTACTTCCCTATGGGTTGTATACAATAATTAACCTATAAAAGAGCCCTTCGCAGAGGATGTGAGCATTATGTTTAGGTGATCCGATGTATTTATTCAGAGGAAGTAGCTACGTAGCTTTGCACTTGAAGTTTCCCCACTCTGAACCTAGTCCAAGTGCAGAATGAGTCATGACCAATATTTTCACAGACTACTAGACACTCAGTGATCTCTGAGACACGAGCTGATGGTCTTCCATCATTCTTGGGCGGGCAGGTGTCACCACCACTAATTAGGCTTTTACTTAAAATTTGCCCAGGCGGGGGGAGGGGGCAGAGGGCCAAAAGCAAGAAGGTCTGGAGACTGAACAGCCCATTCATGGCCTTCGGTGGCCTCGCCTGACTGGCACAGATGTCTGGCCACAGCTTGCTAGTAAAAGTTATGTGTTCCATGTAATAAGGCGAGTTTTTTATGTTGTATGGCTGCCAGTCCAGCTTCTCTACCAGAACTTTGCTGGCAGGGCCAGATTTCCAAAATGAAGGAACTTTGATGAATGAGCCTGAATCTGAATCAGCCATTTTGAAAATCTCAGTCCCATAAAGTGTGTGACATCTCACCCAATGCACTGAGGTACATTCTAGTAAAAGTCCATCAGCCATAGATCAGAAGGCTCAGGACAGGCAGATAAGCAGGTAAATGTGCTTCCTAAAGAGCTGGGTTTACTCAGATGTCATCCTAGAAAGAAGCTAGAAAATAACATCCTCAAAAGAAACATACTCTCCCATTATGTAGAATTTTACAATTTAGCAAACAATTTCACATGCCACAAAAAGTGGGAATTTTTAATTTTAGAAATAAACAATTTGCCTAAGCTCACATAAGTATTAGAGGACTGAGTCAGGACATACTCTAAACATAAATTCAAATCCAGTGTTAAATAACCTATACCACAGAAGCCTAAAAATTGGAATAAGAATAGTGATAGCAGCTGCCATTTTTCATTTTTAGTGAGGAACTAGCAAATGTAAGGCACTTTATACTTCTGTGTTTAAGTTTAAAACAGTAAATTATATTTACATGCATAGTAAGAGCTGTCTGTGTTGAATCTTTTGGTTATAATAAAGATTTGTTATCAGCTTTATAAGTTGAAAAGACCATGTTTTGCCCTCTTTAATGGGAGCAAAAAAGCATCGTTCATATATACATTATGAACTTTTATATATTTTATTTACTTCATTATACACTGAGTAGCCAGATTATTATGATCTCTGAATGCATAATAATCTGGCCACTCAGTGTGTGTGTGTGTGTGTGTGTGTGTGTGTGTGTGTGTGTGTGTATTATGAATTTGTGCATGGGTGGGGTCCGGCCAGCCTGGCAAGGGGGAGGAAACATGGATGGTTGGTCGACCTGCCTGCTGGTTGAACCCCTAGTTGAGGAGACAATTTGCATATTAGCCTTTTATTATATAGAATATACACTGAGTGGCCAGATTATTATGTATTCAGAGATCGTAAAAATCTGGCCACTTGGTATATATTTCATATATAACCATATATAAAAAAATTAGCTACAAGGAAAATAGTGTAGATTAAAGATTGATCATTTTAATAAAATGTAAAAGAAACTCTTGCAAGATCAATAATTAAAACTAAATTTTTCTTGTTCATTTTTATTTGACTCTTTGTATCAAAAAATATATATATTTAGTTTAAAAGTAAAAATAGGCAAAACCCTAAGTTAAAAGTATTATCTGCTTGTCAGCCGACTGGTTATTTTATGAAAACTATCCAAATTACACTAGAAGGTTCTACTTCACAGATATTTATTGAAAATCTGCTATCTTAAGGAAGTAGGAGATATATAAAAGTATATCATACAATATCTATCTTTAAGGATTTATACTCTAGTAAGAAGAATTAGAAACACACAAGTAGAAGGTAATGAGTATTGGCCAGAATCCAATATTTCATTTCTTTGAATTATTCTAAATAGAAAATGAATTATATCTTAAATTACCATAATATATGTCAACATTAACATTTCAGCAACAGTAATCCTCTAAATCATCTAATTGCCTTTAAAGAGGCAACTCACAATCAATTCAGAGAGGTTTGGAGTGCCATTATTTAGTCACTAAACTGAGCCTAGAATAAAGAGAGATGGGGAGACAGGTGTTTCTTCATTCTCATTTTCTTATTTCAACACAATTAATCACATTGGTTCTTGTCATTGATGGAAAATTTTTCATGCTGGTATTTTTCTTTCAATACCCAAGCCTTCACATATGCACTAAAAGGCAGAGTGCGTAAACTAAAATCTCTGGCTTCAAGGAGAATATCTAAGAAAGAGAGTCACAAAATCATTAGTCCACATAAATACTTCTTCTCATTTTCCATCCAACCTCCCTTCCTCCTCCTAACAAAACACACACACACACACCACACACCACCTGAATCAGACATTTTTATATACAATGACCTGATTGTACATTTAGTACTGTTAAGTCCAGTTTTATGTTAACCTAAACCAGAACGTTGTTACTGATAAATAGAATATAACTCATGGCAATTTACTATGAATCCTTCAACATGGCCCCATATGCTAGAGAAGCAGAGAAAATAATATGATACAGATTTATGCATCTCCTTTTAGC
This sequence comes from Lasiurus cinereus, assembly GCA_011751065.1. Taxonomy (NCBI): domain Eukaryota; kingdom Metazoa; phylum Chordata; class Mammalia; order Chiroptera; family Vespertilionidae; genus Lasiurus; species Lasiurus cinereus. Next base: position 14,209,643 of record JAAGEH010000293.1, read on the forward strand.
TCAGAAATCTTATCATGCAGTAATTAGAGGCACACTAAAAAGCCAAGTAAAGAGACCGCTTGCTGTATAGATCTATAAACTGGATATTGACGCTACAGACGCCAAAACACAGTCAGGAAGATTAGCTCGCAGCTCCATCCCTGCTGAGGAAGTTCCCTGAAGGATGAAAGGGCCGTGGAACAAAGTGAGATGCTTTAGCTGATCCAGCCCTATTTGGTCACTTTCATCTTTGCGATGCATGGAAAAGGAGCCCCTTTCCTGCCAGCTCTTGGCACTGTGACTAGGGAGAGACATAAAGGGAGGCAAGGCAAGGCCAGCACAAAAGGGGAAGTGGTTAAAGGCAGCAGCTCTTTCCAAAGAAACAGAGGTGCTGGCAGGAGATGTTAACAACGAAGATGCTTGTGCCTCCATGGCAAATAGAATGGCAATGGCCTAATAATGAACCTGAAAGACACCAGTGAGGATGGCTGCATGCAAAGCGGGGAGAAACCTTCCAATTACTGCTTTAGACAGCCCTATTAATCCTTCGGAACACTCCCGACAAAAAGTCCATTCAAAGTTCCCTCAATGTGTTCCGTCTAATGGGAGCAGTATTATGTCTGACACGGAGTGTAATTACATCATGAGAATTTCACATACAGAGAAGTAAAGTCTTTAATTTTCTGCAGGTGTCTTGGACACATTCTGCATAATTCTTTGCCCCAAAATGAGGTGCACATTCCTCTGCTGCAGAGCGCTTTCAGATAGGGATGGTTTGCATTTGAGGACTGAGTAATAGTCATTTATCTCAGCCATTGTGGAAAGCAGCACACAGCACATTCTCTCTGCATCACACCACGTGTCACTAACATCTCCAGCAAAGCTGAACAAAATCTATAATTATAGATACAGGATATGTGTACCTACAAATACATAAAATCTTGTTCTAACTCTTCTCTGGGTCACAATCATGAGCAGCAGATAAGTAGTTAGGAACCTTTCTATACCCATTAGTTATGAGATTCCAATAAGCCCATAACCCCACAGGGGGGCACCTAACGGGTTTACTCCCGCCAGTCCATGCAACTTGGAAACAATTGAAATGGTACAGGAAAGAAGATAAATGGAAAGGACAGCATTAAAGGCTGCTTTGTTTCCCGAAATAATTACACATGTAGCATGTCTTGTTGATTTATTTTAAAGACTCTTCAGTCAAACATAAATGGATTACATTTTTTTGCTGACTTACACTAAAAAAGTTTTATTATTTTCGTATCACCTGACAGTAGAGGCATGACAAAGGGATGTTTAATATAACAAGTTAATAGAATACGCACCAAGGAGAAAAAAAAATTGTAAATTGATTTTCAATGGTGGAGCAGTTCCGTGCATAGAAATAAGCTAAATTGTGGCAAACTTAACTGTATTTCTTGGAATTGATGACTTTACTACTAAGACATTCTTACATAATACAAGAGAAAAAGTAATTTCATTTGTTTCTACTAGAGAGCAAATTACATCAATAAGACCACAATATCTGATGCTCTTTATGATCCTATATTTTCTGAAAAATCCATATCATTAAATTGGGAAAAAAATGCCACTTAAGGCATCATAGTTCATGGACTCGAAGTAGCTGGATCCTTTTATCTATACACGAGAGGCCCATTGCATGAAGATTTGTGCAATAGGCCTTCCTTCACCTGGCTGCCAGCACCAATTTTCTTCCAGCACCCAGAACCCAGGCCTTTGCTCTGGTCACAGCGGAGAAGCCAAGCCTCTTCAGTCTTCAGTCTTCAGTCTTCACTCCTTGCCTGTGTAATTAACCTGCCATATTTGTTGGGTTAATTTGCATAATCACTCCTGATTGGTTGGTGGGTATCACAAAGGTATGGTCAATTTGCATCTTATTCTTTTATTAGTGTAGATTGCTCTGACTTCCAAAATGCAATGATTTCTATTTCAGAAGCTTTGCTTGCCTGGAGCAACTCAATCATTACCCAAAGTACCCTTCCACTGGCACCATCTGCTATTCAGGGCCCATAAATAGCCCAAATTAATTACTGAGGTTTCTTTCTTATCCAGGCATCTGAAACTTTGTGAAACATTTTGATTCACAAATCAAATCAGATCCCAGAAAACCTGATAAAGTCTAATAAGAACTTTTTCGTTAAAGCTCAACTTAGGCAAAAACTAAGCTCTCTTGGACAGTAGGTTATCTATAATGTCCATTTTGAACACAGGATCAACTGTTTTTAGGGAGAGTGTCTGCTTTTCCAGAGCTCAAGGCATCCTTTCAGAGAGAGAAGACTACAGATGTGCTCCTGTTCTTCCCCCTCCTCCGTCCCAGAGAACCTCAGGACATGTAGCCATAGGTACCTCTAGGGAGTGCAAAGGACTCACTGTCCTTGGCATCCATTATTTCCCAGTTTATGCAGGCAGACCAAGACATCCCTCAAGGACTCAAGTTACAATCTTATTGGCATCCTTCAAAACTTCTCCAAAAGTCTCCTGAGGCTAAAAAGGACTGTAAAAACTGACGTGGAAACTTCCATCACTAAATGTGTACATAGTACAAACTTCAGTCAATCTGTAACTCACTAAAAGGTAGAGACTTGATAATACCCAGTTCCCCTGCATGTTCAGAATTAATCACTAAAGTTTCTATTTCTTGATACAAATGTCACAGGCAAAGGTGAAGAAGCTACCAGTTATCCACTCCACCTTTCTGTTTAGAAGACAATGCCACCAATGCATAATGCTTCTCTTTAAGAAAAAGAAAAGAAAAACTGGGGTTATTAGCTTACTATATAGTACTTTACAAAACCTTTTGTACAAGTTCTAAATTTATTTCCATGAACTAGTCATAGCCATCCAGGAATGCAATGTCATATAATTCTTCTATATTTTCTTAAAGAGACATGGACTAAGATTAGTTGAACCTAAATCTGAAAGATAATTCAGCATAAAATATTCAAAGTGGAATAATTTTCATTAATCCCCAGAATACACACTGTTTTTGCATAAGAGGTTTTTCAAATACCCAAACCCCTGGCAATTCAGAACAGACTCAGGAAAGAACATTACTTCTTACTCAAGAATTAGTTCCAAACTAATACAGATGATGGAACAAGAAAGCATACATGGGAAATAAAATGTGAAACAGATGGCAGGAAGCCTTATGTGAGGAACTATACATGCATAGATGACCCAGCCAAAGAAAGTTATTCTGGTGTAAACACTAGGTCCATTCAAAAGATGGACAAGAAGAAGGATGGAGTGAAATCGTCTGACCAATAAGTGGTCATCACTAGGCAAAAAAATATACATTTAAGTTGTAGTTTTTATGATGTAATTCATATTAAGGTATTTTGGTCCCCACCAAGAAATACAAACAGAACATGCATTATTCATTCATATTTGCATGCAGTAATTCCCATAAAGAGGAACTGAGCGGGACATGTGTTCAAAGGCTCTGTGGATTCTAATATGTTACAAGGAAAAGCTTTCTGGCAGAGCTCGACTGTCCATGGGTTTACTAGTACATATGAAAGAATGAATGAAGGTCAGAATACGTGTCCTGAGTATGCAGAGAAGAATGTATTGATTAACAGCCAGATTATGTTTTTATCTCTGAACTGATTTATTTTAGTGTTTGGGGGTTGGGGAGAGACTAATGCACTATAAAAATTGTAGTCACTCTCCTTTATTTTTACTTTTGTCTCCCTTGTGGCAATGGTGTCTGCTTACCATTTCAGAAACACTTAACACAATAACATGGCTAAGGATCCATGAATATGAAACTTAAAAATTTCAAAAACTTACAAAAATCAAAATCAGGATTAGTAGAGATAGATTTATGCAACATTTTTGACACATCTATTTCTCATTCTTGTCAATGTAGCTCAATGGTGACTTGCACAAAATATGTGGAACTGTGAGCATTAGCTCCCCTTTTTAAAAAAAATATTAAGGCAAAATTAAATCACATGTAAAAAATACCCTCTAGCAAAACCTAGACTGCTGTTTGACCAATATCTGAATGTTATAGCTTAGTCAAGTGGACCTATATACTTAACCATTACAGCGATTCATATATGAATTTTAAATTTTGGAAACTTTGAACATCAGAGAAAACCAGTATTAGTGAAACTGGCTTTGCTATTGTAAGTCTTAAGTAGCATATCTTAAAGCTTTAATGATTCTATAAATCTGAGCATATCAAATCTTGAATTGTTCTACAAAAACACATGTCACATAAGAACACAATTCTACTGAGGAACACTACTACTCATATAAAGGCACATAAAGCTTGAATTTGAATCTGTGGACCACACAAAATACTGCAGCGGCTTACACCAAATGCCATTTCAGCAACTGGAAAGAGAGCTTTGGCCTGACATCATGGTGTTGGGATGGCTTCCTTCCAACAGACCGAGGGACAAGGAAAATTGGGAAAGCCACTACTGTACCCAGAAGCAACATATTAATGTCAAATATAAATCTGATAGTACTGCATACATTACATCAGTCATCACATTCACACCTAATTTCATTGCAAAATTAAAATTGGAAACTCCTAGCTAGCATTCTGGCACGTAGTTTCGGGGCACAGTCAAAACCTCATGTCACCCGAGGCACTCCGGGCAAAATTCCAGGCTGCCAACAGCACTACCTCATTTGCCTATATGCTTCCATATTTTTGCTGCAAAGATAAGGAGTGTAGCAATGATATTTGCTTGCATTTGCATGTTACCAGGTAAGTGGCTTCAACGGGCTTATTTTTCCAATCCTCGCACAACAAAATTCTAAGCTCATCAGCCCCATATATGCTCTCTGAAGGAAAGAAGTTAACCTTGAGCTGTCTTTCAGTGCTCTGTCCACAGCAATTAAGTCTGATTTGTAATACACTTTTCTTAAAACACTTTCTCTGGCATATTAATCCAAAATATCACCCCAAAAATATTTGAAACAATTATTTTATTGGTTGCTATATATCTCTGCTTATGGCTTCAAGAGGAACAGATCAATTCATTCTATAGCTATAGGTTTAACTATCATATTTAATAACTATCCTTTAGTATTTTATGGATTCACGCATCCAGTCAGCTATGTCATCACACAACAGAAACTAGTGAGCATGACTGTTCTAGATGGGGACACCCAGGACATTCACGGAAAAATGGGACACTGTCCTTCAAGAAGCTTACAGTATTCTAAGAGAGACAGAGAACAAATGAATTAAAATACCACATGTAAGGACTAGTTTTGAGTACCATGGGAGTTTGGGAAACTGCAAATCTCTTGGTATGACCAGGATGCAGGCTTAATATGAAGTGGACTAAAACTCTTTATAAAGCAGTACAAGGATTAAGAGACATTATTGAAAACCCAATGTTATAGCGGGATTTTGTAAAAATAAATATAGACTTTTGTTTTATTTTACCATCTCAGGCCATTTTGATTTTAATCATTCTTATTTTAATAAACAAAGCAACTGGAACTCAGAGACATGTATCCAGTCAACTTTGTTGAGTACTATGGTAGAAAGAATAATTGCTCTCCAGAGATATCTACATGCTAATCCCTGGAACCTCTGAGTATATAATCTTCCATGTCAAAAGGGAGCGTGCAGAGGTGATTGAAGATATTGAGATGGGAAGATTATCCAGGATTATCCTGGTAAACCCAAAAAGAGGGAGGCAGAGAAGTTGGATTCAGATAAGGAGATGTGATAACAGACCAGGAGTTGGAAGGTTCCCAAGGTTGAGGGACATAGGCAGCCGGTAGAAGCTAGAAGAGCAAAGAAATGGGTTCTCCCTTGGAACCTTTAGGAGGAACACAACTACATGGACACCTTCACCTCCAGACTCTAAAATAATACATGTGCACTATTTTAAGCCCCAAATGTACCTGGCTCTATTATAAGTGCTTTGCATGAATGAAATCATTTCAGCCACACTTACTATGAGTCAGGCACTGCTAAGGGATTTAAATTTAATCACCACAACAATCCATAAAACATAGGTCAGGCTTTATCCCCATTTTACAAGTGTGAAAACCAGGTCACAAAAAGTTAAAGTAATTTGTCTAAGATCATACAGCTAGTCATTGACAGGCTTTGAGCCAGAACACAGGCAATCTAGCTCTCCCTTGATTTAAAGGGAGTTGCTGTGTGTGTGTGTGTGTGTGTGTGTGTGTGTGTGTGTGTGTGTGTGTGTGTGATGTCTACACACTTAAAAATACCGAAAACAGTGTCTTAATCGGTGTGTCCCCAAAAAAAGAAAAAGGTTTGGGTGCAGGTCATTTATTTGGGGTATAGATCCTAAGAAGCAGGAATAGGCGACTTGTGATAGTGAAAGAGGGGAGAAGGGAACTCTAGTTCATGGGTAACTTGTCAAGCTGATGACCGGGAATTCATCCCAGTGTGTACCTACCATGAGGAGTGTTGAGACTGCATCTCTGAATCGGCTGCTCAAGGGACAGCGGAAGGAAATATTTATTCACCAGCTCATGTTCCCCATGGATCAAAGGGTCCCCACTTAGTCTTCAGGTCTCACATTTTCAGAGCTGCACATCCACCAGAATAGCTGGGTGGGTTCCTACATCACCCAAGCGATGGCAGCTGAGAATCTGCAAGGTGACAGATACTCAATGCAGCCAAGTAAGGTTCTGTGGGGTCATATCTGCCCCAGCTGGTTGCTGTAGCAACGGCTGCAGTTTAAATTTCAGGCAGAAAGAACATAACTTTAAGCATAAGAGGAAGCTGACACAGTTAGTCTTTTGATTCCAAATTTGAGATGCTTTCTATCACATCATAGCATGTCTCCTCAAGTAATCAACTTGTTTTCACACTGCTATCACCTGAGGTTTTGAAAGATTTTGTTTCTGTGAGAATAATTGACCAATACAATGTATTCTTACCACATAGCCCATGAAAGGTGGGGTATGCTGTTTTATATATGTTACTTTGTCTCACTAAAGGTATGTTAAATTCCTAGGAGGTGGATGTAATAATATATACCATTCCCGATTTTTCCACAATATAGTTCAACAATGGATTCAAAATAGGAACTCAAAAACTATGTACTAATTAATGTACATTCTAATTTAAATCTCTCAGACAGTTTTATTAACAATTACTTCTGACAACCTGCCAGATATAAAAACAATCACAGGGATGTAAAGTACAGCATAGAGAATATAGTCAATAATATTGTAATAATTGTGTATAGTCCCAGATTAATACTAGACTTATCAGAGGGATCACTTTGTAAGTTATAGAAATGTCTAATTACTATGCTGTATACCTGAGACTGATTTATTGTATGTCAATTGTAATTGAAAAATAAATAATAATAATAATAATTTTAAAAAATTACTTCTGGAATTGAAATAGCCCCACTAAGGATTTTTATAAAACACTTTCTTCATGTTCTCATTATCCTTTCAAATATGCTGTCATTCTTTCTTCTTCTGATTTTAATAGTGTGATGTTTCTTATCCAATGATAGCATATAATTTTCTTTCCATCATTAGACAGTAGGCTCACTAAACCAAGCCAAAAAACCCTTAAAAACATTTCTTTCCAGATGGAACACAAACCAAATTGACCAAAATAAAGCTTTAAAAAAATTCCTAAATATAATTCTATTTTTATATATTTGTCATTTTTGTAAAAAAAAAATTTTTTTTCTCAATTGGACAAAATACACACTACAGCAGACCGAACAACAATAGCATTAGAATGGAGTATAATATGATCATGATTATCAGTTATTAATCTGAGTCCCATTATATAGGTATAATGAAAGTAATCAGTTATAATATATTATTATGCAAGACGTCTAGCCAGTAGGTGAAAGACAACCAAGAGTTTTGTACATTAGCATCATAGGAACATTCCTCAGAATACAGCATTCTTTTTTTTTTAGCACTCCATTACCTCACATTCAAGACAAAAATATTTGATATATCCAGCTATCATAATCAAAGAAATATAGAAAGTAAATTTTGTTTGTTATAAATATTCCTCTTTGCTAGAAATGTTTCAATCTCTTCTTTAGTGTTATACCTATCAGAACAGTGTTTGTTTTAGGAGAAAATAAAGCAAAAATATTCCCACTGAGAATGACTGTCATTTGTGACCAAAAAATCACAATAAAATTATATACTAATTAATACCTTTTAACATTTGGAAGACACTATTCTGCATAACTGACTAGAGTTACTTTGAAAATTTATGCTAGAGTATTATTTCATTTAATGGATATTTTCATATAGGTAATTTTCTATATATAGCACACATGAGTTATTTCTGTATACTCATTATTTTAAAGCCATTTAAAATTATTGACAAAAGAAATGTATCTTTAATAGTATATACATTTAATAGAAATGTTTTCTAGAATGTAACTGCATAAAAGTTTTAAAAATTAAGGTTCATTACGTTTTCTTAAGTAATTTATACATGTTCCAAATAAGCCACATACTTATGATTTTAGAGGCTCTAGGATTTTGTGAGGCTCATTAATCATGATCAAGTACACCTTGAAAAAACACTGTATGCCAATGAAAAGAACTATTCAACTATGGTAATAAGTCATCAATTCACAAGGAAATGTGCAGCCTCAGTTTTTATGGGCTCATCGGAAAGAACTGCATACCATAAACACACATACTTGGTATTTGGTGTTACTGTTTTTTAAATATGGGAAAAGGATGAAGAAAAAAAAAAGAAAATCCTATCTTTCAAATAAAAAGACTAATTTAAGATTCCAAATCTTTAAAATCATAGAATAAGCTTGTTCAGAGCAGACATGGGTCTTCAAGGAAGGCTCTTTGGAGACACTGACATAATTGTTCAAATGACAGAGAACAGAAATTTAAAACCTGTTTTTCAAAGTGAAGAATCCAATCTTAGAAGAAGAATTTTTAAAACTAAACAAATACTTTCTCATGCTTTTATCAGAAGAGAGATTATTAGATTGCAATTGCAAGTTATCATTTTCTATGAAGAAGTTTTGAATTCTTACTGATGTTCTTTTTCTTCCCCCACCCATCAAGGCCTTATATTCTCCCTGTTCCTAAAGTGCAATTTCAGTTTCTGAACATGTCAACAAACAAGTACAAGAGAATAAAGACTCGGTGGAGCTTCTGAAATTCTAGGAACACCAGGGGAAATGGGTGAAACACAACATATAGCAACTTATCCTATACTGGTCCATCACTGGCTGGTTGAAATTACAATATGTAATTTATCTTGCAGGATTCTTGTTTCTACCATCTGCATCGAATAATTCAATTGTCTAACAGCACTTAAGGGCAGTAAGTAATATCAGAAGTGTTATTAGATTCTGATGACCCAGAAGTCTATCGTGTTGAGAAAATACACCAACAGATAAGATCAAAACCCGAAGAAATGTAAAACAGAAACTTACACATGACATAAAGTTGCAGCCATCCAGCATCCCATCTGATAATTAAAGTCAGCAAAGTATCTATTTATCATGCTCCAATGTCTGAAATGCTTATAGAATAGTTTGAGAAATTTCCTTCGTTTACTCCCACTAAATAAGCTCAAGCCAGAGGTATGATATCAGCTAGGTTTAAGTGGAAGATGACTTTTCATCTCATTGACCTGCCAACAGACAAGTACAGCAGTAATACCATGTAGCACCCTTTGATTTAGGAAATTCCTCCATTTTCAATAATTCCCTGCTTAGGACTATTTTTCACATTTCAATAATGATATCCTTTGATCACATATTTTTCTTCTAGAATCTACTTGGGTGTTCTTTTTCAAACATTTTAAAAATCATTACATGTGTCCTCAGCTGGAGAGTATGCTAAACTTCCAGAATGGGAAAAAAATAAATAAAAAAGTAGAGAAAGGGGAAGAAACTAGGGACAGAGCTAAATGTGGGAGATAAACTCTGAATCAGTACAGAGGGATAATTTCAATTGATAAAGAGATATGAATCAAATGAAGTACAGGAAAAATATTTATTTTCTTGTTGATATTATATAAAATGCTGACATTCAGATAATGTAAAATTCTGCAATGCTGTCATAAGTAACAAACCAGTTACTGAAGATTTTGAAACCAAAGGTATTTAAGATTAGACACTGTGTCAAAAAAAGCTTTCATACTGTGAGAAAGCTTACATATCAAATTTGATAGAGATCTTCCTATTGATAGCAATCTTAAAAATTGATAAAATATTACCAATAAGTTGTAAAGATAAGACTTTTTTTCTAAACTATTAAATATAAAACCAACTATACTATAGAAAAGATTGACTAACCCTTCTATTTTCCTCTAAAAAATACTAGCGAGGGGAATCCAAGATGGCGGCATAGGTAAACACCTACACTGCTGCCTCGCACAACAATTTCAAAACTACAACTAAAAGACAGAACAGACATCATCCAGAACCACAGGAAAGCTGGCTGAGTGGAAGTTCTACAACTAGAAGGAAAGAGAGGGGCTCACGGAGACCCAGAGGAGTTGCAAAAAGCCGAGGTACGGAGACACGGGTGAGGAGAGAGCGGGTGCCGGAGTACCTGGCTGGCTTTCTCTGGCGGGAGGGAAACGGAGACTCTCAAAGGCATTGAACCCCTTATCCTACGACACTAAACCCCAGATCCAGCCGAAACTCATACGGGGGCAGTTTGGACTGTGAAAAGGGAGAAGTGCACGGAAATTTAGGGGTGCCGCAAAAGATCAAAGGCCTGGTGGCGCACAAGGCACTGCGCGCAGGACAGACTGCTGATTGTGCTGCTGGCTTTCACAAGAGGGCAGGAGACAGACCCTCCCAACTGTGCCACTTCTGACTCCACTAAGCCCCTGTTTCGGGCGAAACCCTGGGGACCTAGACTCCTGTGGTCCTGGTGCGCAGGGGAGCTGGAAAGGCAGCGGTTAGAGGCACTGCGGTCGCGCGCACAAGGATGGCTCCAGCCATTACCCAGTCACGTGAGACTCAGGGGCCGTGGAGGGGGGGCCGACTGGAAGGCAAGGCGGTCCCTTAAGCCCTGAGACTCCAGCCATCCCAAGCTCAATAGAGGCTTCTTCGGTTTTGCGTCTGGTATCATAAGGCTGAATCCAACACAGAAATTTCCCCGGCATAGTGAAAATGCCGAGACAAGGGAAGGGGTCACAAACAAAAGAAATGGAGGGAAAAAAACGACTAGATATAGAGTTCAAAACCACACTTATAAGGTTTTTCAAGAATATGCTAGAAAAGATGGATAAATTTAGTGAGACCCAAGAGGAGATGAAAAAGCTCCAACTAAAGATGATAAACAACCAAATATAAATTAAACATACACTGACTGAAATAAAAAATAGTATACAGAGCCCTAACAGCAGACTAGAGAAAGGCAAGGATCAAGTCAAAAATTTGAAATATAAAGAATCAGAAAACACTCAACTGGAAAAGCAAGAAGAGAAAAGAATCCAAAAATGTGAAGATAATGTAAAGAGCCTGTGGGACAGCTTCAAGCGTACCAACATCAGAATTATGGGGGTGCCAGAAGAAGAGAGAGAGCAAGATACTGAAAACCTATTTAAAGAAATAATGACTGAAAACTTCCCACATCTGGTAAAAGAAATGGACTTACAAGTCCAGGAAGCACACAGAAACCCAAATAAAAGGAATCCAAAGAGGACCACACCAAGACACATCATAATTAAAATACCAAGAGCAAAAGACAAAGAGAAAATATTAAAAGCAGCAAGAGAAAAACAGTTCATTACCTACAAGGGAGCACCCATACAACTGTCAGCTGATTTCTCAACAGAAACGATGCAGGCCAGAAGGGAGTGGCAAAAAATATTCAACGTGATGAACAGCAAGAACCTACAACCAAGAATAATCTATCCAGCAAAGCTATCATTCAGAATTGAAGGGCAGATAAAGAGCTTCACAGAGAAGAAAAAGCTAAAGGAGTTCATCAACTCCAAACCAGTATTATATGAAATGCTGAAAGGTACTCTTTTAGAAGAGGAAGAAGAAAAAGGTAAAAGACAAAAAATTATGAACAACAAATACATATCTGTCAACAAGTGAATCTAAAAATTAAGTGAATTAAAATTTGATCAACAGAATAAACTGGTGAATATAATAGAATCAGGAGCACAGAAAGGGAGTAGACTGATAATTCTTAGGAGGACAAAAATCATAAAGCATCAAACAGACTGTGAAATTACAGCAGAAAGATTAAAGTTAGGTGAGGTAGATAAGTGATCAATCAAAGGACTTGTATGCATGCATATAAGCATGACCAATGATCACAGACACTGGGGGGTTGGCGTATGCCTGGGAGGGAGGGGGGACAATGGGGAGATATTATAAAAATTTAATAAAAATTAATTTTAAAAAAAATTTAAAAAATAAATAAATAAATAATACTAGCAAATTGTTTTCAGTTGAAAGAGTGATCAGTGTGTATATGAGCAAAAAATGTAAGAAAACAATTTTATAGAGGTATGGCAGGCAGTTAATAAAATGTTTTATTTATGCATTTTGTGATTATTGTACAATTTGTAAGTTTTCTTCAGGTAAAAACTGTGGTACATCTATATAATTGAATACTACACAGCTGTAAAAGAGAAAAAAACTCTTACCATTTGCAACGGCATGGATGGACCTAGAAAGCATTATGATAAGTGAAATAAGCCAGTAGGAGAAAGATAAGATATTATCTCACTCATATGTGGAATCCAATGACCAACATAAACTGATGAATGAAAACAGACCCAGAGACATAGAATCATCAAACAGCAACAGCCTGTCAAACCTCTGAGGGAAGGCATCGATGGAGGGGGGGAGAGATCAACCAATGAACTCATATATGTATATTGATAACCCAAGGACACATACAGTGGGTGGTGAAGGCTTGGGGGGAGGGGTAAGAGGGCAATGGGGGATAAAAAGGGACATCTGTAATACTTTCAACAATAAATAAAAGAAACAAAAAATAATAATTTCCATTATTTATTTTTAATTCTATTTCAATAGTCACTTTACATGGAATTCTTTATTTGTAATTTGATATTTTTTCTTAGATTGTAAATCTTTTGGGCTTCACAGATCCTGGGATCATCCCTAATTTGGAAGTGAGCAATAATGAGCAACTTGTAAGGCACAGAAAATGGCACAAATACCAGGAAGAATCAGCTGGTGAGAGTTACCAGGCTCAGCCAATGACCAAGGAGAATTCCAGAAAAATGCAATGTGAACTAGGCACTGGGATGCTTTCCTGATTCTCAAATAGGGCCTCAACTTGAAAATAAAATGCAAAATTCTGTTGTCTGCTTATAATTCATCCCGGGTAGAAAAGATGGGGATTAATACGAACACAAAGGCCCAACAATGGAATCCATCAAGTGAACTCCCTCCATGAGTGAGTCCCATCCTCTAACCAGTAATCTCAGTCACCACTGAGGTGTGTCCATCATGTGAGCAGGAGAATCCCAGTGGCCAAGGATGGCTTATCTCATTATGATATAAATCTCACCATAAACCTATCAAAGAATGTTTTAAGGATGCCATATCCTTGCTCCTTTTTTTATAAAAATATTTATATATATTTTATTGATTTTTCACAGAGAGGAAGGGAGAGGGATAGAGAGCCAGAAACAGCAATGAGAGAGAGATATCGAAAAGCCGCCCCCTGCATGCCCCCTTCTGGGGATGTGCCCACAACCAGATACATGCCCTTGACCAGAATTGAACCGGAGACCTTTCAGTCCCCAGGCCGACGCTCTATCCACTGAGCCAAACCGGTTTTGGCATCCTTGCTCCTTTTATTTTCAATATTACTGCACTTTATGAGTGACAAATTGAAAAGTATAAGGTACATATTATAATGGAAAACCATTATGATTCAAAAAAGTGAGGAAGTTCAGGACATTTATATTAAGAAGAAATTCATATAACTTTTATGAGTAGTTTAATCATATATTAATTAACTCCTCTTAATAAGAAGTGTCAAGATGAAGATGGAAAAATGGCGGCGGAATAGACAGACGCGTCTGGAGCTTTATCCGCTGGGCAGAGAGAGAGAGAGAGAGAGAGCAGCTGAGACTCGCACTGGGAGTGTTTGTTGGCAAGTTAAGAGTCAGTTATCCTCCAGGAGAAGGTGGGGGACTGCTGGGTGGGGCTCTCCTGACGAGGCAGCCCCACTGCCACGGGGTTTTTGTCCACCGGAGCCACCAGTGCAAACGCAGAGACCGCGCCATCTTACAGAGGGAGGTGGATGTCTGCGGCAGTCTGAAAGCTGCAGCTGAAAGGTCAGATTTCGCCTGGGATAAGGTGAGGTCTCCTGCCCCTCAGAACAGAGACGCGCACACTGTGGGAACCGGGCTGCGGGAGAGCTGCCTCTGGAGAGGTCCGCGGATGTGGGGCAGGGCGTGATCCTAAGTGTAGAAGCAAACTCTCGGAGCTCTTGATAGAGGGGAGCTCTAGAAAACAAGTCATTTTGATCTGAGGCAGAAGGACAGCCTGGGAATTATTGCAATGTGCCGACTGCAAAATCTCCACAAACCGGTTTTGAGAACCACAGAGTAGCAGGATCTGAGCACAGCCTAGTGTGGTCCTGTGCTTTGTCTCAGAGGTCAATTCTGAAACACTGCCACCCAGTGGATGATGCACAAATTGACTCTCACATAACCGCAAAAGAATAAAGAGATTAAGACCTCACAGTGGAACACAGGGAACTGCAATACCCTCCCTACTGGGAAACAGGAGTGCCAAGCAGAACAATAGTGGAAGTGAATGACCATTCTATTTTTTTTTAATTTTTATTTTATTTTTCATTTTTGCATATGTTAATTAAAAAACTATTTTTTTCTTTCCTCCTCAATTGATTTTACCTTTTTAATTATTACATTTTTGTTTTCAACTAGTATTATTACTACTACTATTTTATCTTTTTGGAAAAAAACAAGTGTCTTTTTCTTTTCCCTTTATTTTACTTCAGGATTAGAGTTCTATATTCTTTTTTCATCTTTCCTTTAGCATAATTTTACTCTCTCTCAACTCTATGCCAACACTTTCCTCCTAACTTTCCCTGTTTTGTTTTGTTTCTCTTTCCCTATTCCAACTTTAGATTATCCCTATTCTTTCTCTTTACCTGGTTAAAATTTCACCCCACTTATACATCTAATTTCAAATCCCCTACTCCAAGTCCATACAAACCTCTCTCTTTCTATCTTCACTATCCAAAAAGTTGTTTTTCTCTATGTCCTTTTGTTGCTGTTTGCCTGAATGGTGATTATATTGATTTTTGTACTTTTTTGTGAGATTGTTTTAGCTTATTCTACTTATTTTATTTTGCTTTTTATTTGCTTTGTTTTGGTTTGTTTTTTACCTCTTTATTCCCTTGCCTCCCTTGATACCAGTTGTTATTTGTAATTTGTATTAATCTCCAGGTACTGTTTGCCGGCATTTGTTGGGATTAGGGACTGTTCTAAAGGAGTTTTCTCCTGACATCTATATTTTGTTCCCCTTTTCTCCCTTATCCTCTTTCTTTTCTCTCTGACTTTTTTTCCTTTCTCTTTTCTTCTTCTTCCTCTCCTTTTTATTTATTTATTTTATTTTATTTTTTGTTCATTTATTTATTTATTTTTTCTCTCTCCCAATTTCATTTTGGCACTTCTTTTTTTTCTTTTTTCCTCATTTTCCTCTTCTTCTTTCTCTACTTACCCTAATTTGTCTTTCATTGGTGGTCACCTTATTTGTGATTATTAACATCATAAATACATTTCTGTTCAGTGCCTGTGTGTTGTACCTGGTCATGTTATAGTTTGTGCCTTTGAATCAACGTAGGAGAGAGAACTACATAACCAGACACCCGGAGAAGAAAGACCATGGGCAGAAGAAGAAACAGCCCACATATGACAGAAAGGCAGGTATCACCAGAAAAGGAAGTAAACGAAATAGAAGCAGAAATAAGCCTGCCAAAGAAAGAGTTCAAAGTAATGATCATAAGGTGGACAAAACCAATGGAAGACAAAATCGACAATGTGAGTAAGAGCCAACAGGAAATGAAGAAGAAGCAAGAAAAAATACAGAAGAACCTAGAGGAGGTGCAGAATAATCAAGAAGAAATAAAAAATGACATCACTGCTATAAAGAACTCAAAAGAAAGCATCAAAAGTAGACTGGCAGTAGCAGAGGACTGCATCAGTGAGCTAGAAGAAATGGTAGGAAAAAATACCCAAGTACAGCAGCTTCTAGAAAAAAAAATTAAAAAGCAAGACGAGAGCCTAAGGGAATTTTGGGATAACATGAAACAAAACAACATTCGCATAATTGGGGTTCCAGAAAGAGGGGAAACTGAGCAAGGATTAGAGAACCTGTTTGAAGAAATAATGACAGAAAATTTCCCCAATATAGGAAAGAAAAAACCCACACAAATCCTAGAAGCTCACAGGGTCCCAAGTAAAATGAACCCCAAAAAACCAACACCAAGGCACATTATAATTAAATTGACAAATACCAACAACAAAGTAGGAATCTTAAAAGCAGCCAGAGAGAAACAGAAAGTTACCTACAAAGGAACCCCCATAAGACTAGCTACTGATTTTTCAACAGAAACTCATCAGGCCAGAAGGGAATGGAATGAAATATACAAAGTCATGCAAAGGAAGGGTCTGAATCCAAGAATACTGTACCCTGCAAGACTCTCAATCAAAATTGAAGATGAAATCAAAAGCTTCACAGACACAAAAGGACTAAGGGAATATATTACCACCAAACAAGCAATGCAAGAAATGTTAAAGGGTCTGCTATAACAAAAAGAAAGAAGAAGCAAAGTAGGAACTTGGGGGTAAGGACTAAAAATGGCAACAGATAAGGACTTATCAATAATAACTTTAAATGTAAACAGATTAAATGCTCCAATCAAAAGACATAGGGTAACCGATTAGATAAGAAAACATGATCCATATATCTGCTGTCTGCAAGAAACCCACCTTAGGAAAAGAGATGCACACAGATTGAGGGTGAAGGGATGGAACATGGTATTTCAGGCAAATGGAAATAAAAAAAGCTGGGGTTGCAATACTTATATCTGACAAATTAGATCTCAAAGTGAAGGACATAACAAGAGATAAAGAAGGCCACTTCATAATACTAAAGGGAACAATCCAACAAGAAGAAATAACTCTGGTAAACATATATGCACCCAATATAGGAGCACCTAAATATATATAAAAAAACTCCTGGAGGATATTAAGGGAGAGATTGACAGCAATATAATCATAGTAGGAGACTTTAATACCCCACTGTCACTACTGGACAAATCCTCTAAACAAAAGGTCACCAAAGAAACATCAATCCTAAATGACTCACTAGACCAGATGGAATTAATTGACATCTTCAGAACATTTCACCCCAAAGCCACAGAATATACATTCTTCTCAAGTGCACATGGGTCATTTTCAAAGATAGATCATATGTTGGGACATAGGCAAAGTCTCTTCTAATTCAAGAAGATAGAAATCATATCAAACATGTTCTCAGACCACAGTGGCATAAAACTGGAAATCAACTATAATAAAAGCAATAGAAAGAAATCAAACTCATGGAGACTAAACAGCATGCTATTAAACAACACCTGGGTAACCAAAGAGATCAAGGAAGAAATAAAAAACATCATGGCAACAAATGACAATGACAGCACAACAAAACAAAATTTATGGGACACAGTGAAAGCAGTCTTGAGAGGGAAGTTCATAGACCTACAAGCCTACTGCAAAAAACAGGAAACAATGGAAATAAGTTACCTACTCCTACAACTCAAAGAGCTAGAAAGAGAGCAACAAGAAAAGTCCAGTATAAGCAGAAGGAAGGAAATAGTAAAGATCAGAGTGGAGATAAACAACTTGGAGACCAAAGAAACAATTCAAAAGATCAATAAAACAAAGAGCTGGTTCTTTTAAAGTATAAACAAGATTGATGGACCTCTAGCCAGGCTCACCAAGAAGCAAAGAGAGAAGACCCAAATAAACAAAATCAGAAATGAAAGAGGAGAAATAACAACAAACCCCGCCGAAATACAAAGGATTATTAAAAAATACTATGAACAACTCTATTCCAACAAATTGGACAACCTGCAACACATGGACATATTCCTAAAAAAAATATAACCTTCCAAATCTAAATCAGGAAGAATCTAAACATCATAATAGTCCAATAACTATGGAAGAAATTGAAGCAGTCATCAAAAAGCTTCCAGCAAACAAAAGCCCTGGCTAGATGGCTACACAGGAGAGTTTTACCAAACATTCAAGGAAGAATTAAAACCTATCCTTCTCAGACTATTCCAAAATATTCAAGAAGAAGGAACACTTCCAACCACCTTCTATGAAGCCAGCATCACCTAATACCAAAACCAGATAAAGACAACACAATGAAAGAGAACTATAGGTCAATATCTCTCATGAATAGATGCCAAAATCCTCAAAAAAATTCTAGCAAACTGGATCCAGCAGTACATCAGAAAGATCATACACCATGACCAAGTAGGATTCATCCCAGGAATGAAGGGATGGTACAATATCCGCAAATCTATAAATGTGATACATCACATAAACAAATTGAGAGATAAAAATTACATAGTCATATCAATTGATGCAGAAAAAGCATTTAACAAAATCAAACACCCTTTCTTGATAAAAACTCTCAGCAAAGTGGGAATAGAAGGATCATACCTCAACATCATAAAAGCCATATATGATAAACCCACAGCTAACATCATACTCAATGGACAAAACTAAAACCATTTCCCCTAAGAACAGGAACAAGACAGTGATGCCCACTCTCACCTCTCCTGTTCAACATAATACTGGAAGTATTAGCCATTGCAATTAGACAACAAGAAGAAATAAATGGCATCCAAATTGGAAAAGAAGAAGTAAAGCTGTCCTTATTGCAGATGACATGATACTGTACATAAAACTCCAAAGGACTCCATTCCAAAACTAATTGACTTAATAAATGAATTTGGCAATGTAGCAGGATACAAAATTAATGCCAAGAAATCTGTGGCATTTCTATACACTAATAGTGAAATCACAGAAAGAGAGACTAAAAAAGCAATCCCATTTACCATCACACCAAAAAAAAGTAAGATACCTAGGAATAAATCTAACTAAAGAAGTAAAAGACCTATATGTAGAAAACTACTGGACACTGAAAAAAGAGATAGAAGAAGATGTTAACAGATGGAAGAGCATGCCATGCTCATGGATTGGGAGAATCAACATCATTAAAATGTTCATATTTTAGCAATCTATAGATTCAATGTACTATCCATTAAAATACCAACAACATATTTCACAAACCTAGAAAGAATTCTTCATAGATTCATCTGGAACAAAAAAAGACCATGAATAGCCACAGCAATTCTGAGAAAGAAGAATAAAGTAGGTGGGAACTCAATACCAGATTTCAAGGTATATTACAAAGCAACTGTTCTCAAAACAGCCTGGTACTAGCACAAGAACAGACATATAGACCAATGGAATAGAATAGAGAACCCAGATATCCACCCAAACCCCTATGCTCAACTAATATTTGACAAAAGAGGCATAACATACAATGGAGTCAAGACAGTCTCTTCAATAAATGGTGTTGGGAAAATTGGACAGATACATGCAAAAAAAATGAAACTGGACCACCAACTTACACCAAATACAAAAATAAACTCAAAATGGGTACAAGACTTAAACATTAGAAGGAAAACCATAAAAATACTAGAGGAATCCACAGGCAGCACAATCTCTGACATATGCTGAAAAAACTTCTTCACTGATACTGCTCCAAAGGCAATGGAAGCTAAAGAAAAAATAAACAAATGGGACTACATCAAAATCAAAAGCTTTTGCACAGCAAAAGAAACCATCAACAAAACAACAAGAAAGACCACTGTATGGGAGAATATATTTGCAAATGTTATCACTGATAACGGTTTAATCTCCAACATCTACAGCCAACTTATACAACTTAATAAAAGGAAGATAAACGATCCAATAAAAAATGGGCAACAGACCTAAATAGAACCTTTTCAAAAGACGACAGAAGGAAGGCCAAGAGACACATGAAAACATCTTCAAAGTCACTAATTATCCGAGAGATGCAAATCAAACGACAATGCGATACCATCTTACACCTGTCAGAATGGCAATCATCAACAAATCAACAAATGACAAGTGTTGGCAAGGATTCAGAGAAAAAGGAACCCTGTGCACTGTTGGTGGGAATGCAGACTGGTGCAGCCACTGTGGAGAACAGTATGGAGTTTCCTCAAAAAAACTAAAAATGGATCTCCCATTTGACCCAGTAATCCCACTCTTAGGAATTCATCCTAAGAAATTACAAACACCAATCAGAAAGGATTTATGCACCCCTATGTTCATAGCAGCACAATTTACAATAGCTACAATTTGGAAACAGCCTAGGTGCCCGTCAGCAGATGAGTGGATCAGAAAACGGTGGTACATCTACACAATGGAATTCTATGCTGCCATTTAAAAGCAGGAATTCTTACCATTTGCAGCAACCTGGATGAAACTGGAGAGCCTTATGCTTAGTGAAATAAGCCAGTCAATGAAGGAGAAGCACCACATGATCTCACTCATTTGTGAATAATAAAGAACATTGTAAACTGATAAACAAAAGGATAGATACAGAGGCAGTAAAGCATCAAACAGGCTGTCAAATTATAGCCGGAAGATTAAGGAGAGGTGGGGTAGATAAAAGAGATCAGTCAAAGGACTTGTATACATGCATATAAACATAACCAATGAACATAGACACTGGGGGTTGGGGTATGCCTGGGACCGAGGGGGGGGGGCAATGGGGAGATATGTATACATGTAACACAATAAAAAAAAGAGAATTGTAAAAAGAAGAAGAAGAAGAAGAAGAAGAAGAAGAAGAAGAAGAAGAAGAA